>CM062817.1:935606661-936206661 GCA_031772625.1 Pinus tabuliformis
CTTCAACAACAATAATCCTAACACTTCCAAGCTCATCTCGACATTGGTTTAACTTAGTCAAGTAGTTCGGAATTGAGTCGCCCTTCTACATCTTGATCTTTCTGAGTTTGTCCTTCAGTGCCAGCTTCTTGTGACCACTACTATTTTGAAATAGGTTTGTCAATTCCTTCCACATTACAAATGGAGTTTCCTTGTAGTGGATATTCAAGAAAATATAATCTCGAACTCCTTAAAGGATAATCCTTCTCACCTTTGCCACACACTTTATTCATTCATCCAGATCTTTAGCATCAAATGTTGGAGGCTTCAAAATATCATGATCTATGAATTCCTTAAGCTCGTTGTCTTCCAACACTGCCTCCATCATGTTCTTCCAAGCTATGTAATTCGAGCTACCCTCCAGGGCATACTCAAGTCTCAAAACTGTAGAATGACATCCGGATGACTTTGAAGTATGAACTGCAAATTCGATTTCACCTGCACAACAAACTTGTATTCTCCTCTTCTATAATGTCTTCAATTCCTATACCATGTATATTTTTACTTGTGATATCCTAAAACAAAAGACAGGAATATACTCTACTCATCAGCAGAAACAAAATTTGATCGACGAAAACACTAAGCAGAGAAGGAAGAATTTCAATCACACATATCACAATATTTTTATGGGGAATGCAACAGATCAAAGCCCCGACTATCTATATTGCACTAACTAGAAGATATGAAAAGAAAATACAATGGTTGTTCAACCCAAACAATTCCTGCACAAGTACAATCTATCTCTTTGCTTCACCAACCATCTTGAGGCAAAACTTAGCGAATTTTGTTGCCTACCAAGCCCCTACTTCCTTGCACAAATCCTGAGATAATTAGTCCATATTTAATTGGGAAATTCCTCATTCATAACTGCGCAATTCATCATAGGCCTTCTATTGATTGCATGCACCATCTATACAACTCAGAAAATTATACAACTGATAGTACATTATCCTAAACTCTAATCTCAACTGGGTTTCCTATTAACTAACATGCATGAGTTATTTATGAGTGAATCTTCAGTTAAATGGTAGAGCAGTGAAGTTGCACTAAATTTTCTCCCCACTACTAGACCTCCTACTAGTTCCTCCACCTATTTGAACTAGTTTAACTAACTTTAACTCGATTAGACTGATTTAATTAATTACAACTCAAAAGAACTCAACCTGGACCGCTAAAATTTAGAAATCACTCTACATGACTCTAGATAGACTTCCAACTTGAATTCACTGAGCCAACTATGTCAAATTAACTTAGTTAACTATTACAAGTTGCTATGAGAATATAATTTCGATTTAATTCCTAATTTAATTCAATGACATATTAAATTAGGATTTCTTGTTGCTATTTTTAACAAAATATAGACATAGGAGCTAGATCTAGAAAGTCATGAATATTTTGTTTTTCACTAAAATAGATGTATTGATTTTAGAGTAGTTGTTGATTTCTAATCCTATTTGATCACCTGCACTAGATGCATTGATTTTCTATTTTTAATCCTATTTAATACCTTACACTATATGTATTGATTTCAGTGTAGATGTTGATTTCTACTCCTATTTGATTGATTGCACTGAATGCATTGGTTTCAGTGTAGATATTGATTTCCAATCCTATTTGATCACCTGCACCATATGCATTGATTTCAGTGTAGATGTCAATTTCTAACCCTATTTAATACCTTACACTAGAAGCATTTATTTTAGTGCAAATGTTGATTTCTACTCATATTTGATTTCTTGCACTAGCTGCATTCGTTTCAATGTAAATATTGATTTCTAATCCTATTTAATCGCTTGCACTAGATGCATTGATTTCAATGTAGATGTCAATTTTTAATCCTATTTAATACCTTACACTAGATGCATTTATTTTAGTGTAGATGTGGATTTATATTCCTATTTGATTGCTTGCACTCAATGCATTGGTTTTAGTGTAGATATTGATTTCTAATCCTATTTCATTTATTGCACTAGATGCATTGATTTTAGTGTAGATGTTTATTTCTAATCCTATTTTATTTTTTTCATGAGATGCATTGGTTTCATTGTAGATGTTGATTTCTAATTTGATGCAACTAGATGTATGATTTACATTAATTTCAAAGTAATTAAATTAATAGTGTGCATTGATTTCAGTGTAAGCACATTTATGCCCCCTCCATCTATATCTCTATCTCCCATTGTCTCTCCTTCTTTATTTCTTTATCTTACCCCCCAAACATACACACTGTCTCTCCATATCTATCTATCTATCTCTCCCTCCCTCCCTTTTCGCCTCCCTCTCTCTCCCTCTTCCCCTTCTCTCTCTCTCTTCCCCTTCTCTCTCCCTCTAACACTTCCCTCTCCATATCTAGATCTCTTCCTCCTTCCCTGTCATTGCCTCTCTCTTCTTCCCTCTCTCCCCCCCTCCATCTATATCTCTATCTCCCCTTGTCTCTCCTTCTCACCCCCAAAACATGCACTCTCTCTCAATGTAAGCACATAAAAATTATTCATGATGTGCATTGACTTACATGTTACAGTAATTCAACCATAAATACAATACTTGAATTTTCATCCTAAATAAAATTTTCACTTACCCAAAATGTTTTCTTCTTGAAATTGTAAACTATTTGTAATTGGTTGCATTCTTATTATTCCCATTTTCCATCATTCAACATTGTTAATCACTTTGCTTTCAAACATGGTAATAGAAAATATAATACCACTGAAAATCATTTGGGGTTTAACACTCCATAAGTCACAATGATTGATTTTGGAGGAAACTAATATTAATATTGGAGAGAAACAGAGACAAGGTATGATGTTTACTACAGTAACTTGAGTTAAATATTTGAATGGTCTATGACTTCAATTGTCCTTTTCATATGATCGATATGAGAAAATGGAAAAACTAATAGGTGTGACAATAAAAACAGCAGAAGAAAATAGTTTCAAATTGATCACAATGAAGATTGTTTGTAATCGACTATATTCTTATTGTTCACATTTTCTATCATTCAACATTGTTACATTGTCAATGGTCTATGATTTTAATTGCCCTTTTCATATGATCGATATGAGAAAATGGAAAAACTAATAGGTTTGACAATAAAAACAGTAGAACAAAATAGTTTCAGAATGAGCGCAATGAAGATTGTTTGTAATTGACTATATTCTCATTGTTCACATTTTCTATCATTCCACATTGTTACATTGTCACTTTCCACTCAAATGTTTTATTTCATCATTCAAGTTTCTAACAGTCTTTCTCATCTCAACACACTAAAGTAACTAAGCAAATTTAAAATTAAATTAACCAAATTAATCTTAGACATTAACATATTTAAAATGATCAAAATAATTAGACGTTCAACAAATTTTGTATGACTGCACACAAATGAAAGCAACCTAGATCCATCTTAACCCCAGATCTATCAAGCGCTGAGAAGGATCAAATATCTCGAGGTGCAAACCTCTTTTTTAGTGCAAAACTTGAGAAAAGGTTTGCACCTCGAGAGATTTGATCCCTCTCGGCACTTGATAGATCCAGGGTTAAGATGGATCTAGGTTGGTACTAAAACATACTTGAATGGTTTGAAACAAACAATTATAGGCATAAAATAAGACTACACACATATATTCACTTTCTTTTTTTCTTATTCTTTTTCCTCCTTCTCTTTTAATAGAAAAAAAATAGTTCCTTTATTCCAATATTGGGTAAAAGTTAGCCAAAATGAGTGGAAAGTATGGGTTATCATCACCATGTCTATCACTTGGATTAAAATAATGTTTATTGGTGAAGAGTTAATTTATTATCAAAATATCACTGGCTAAAGGCCAAAGCCTCAAATTCTAAACATAACTTTCCTCGACTAAAAACTAAAAACCTAAAATGTCAAAAATTGTTGTTATCCAAAAATTAAAGAGAAATCCAATTCCAACCCTACCTCCACCATTAATATCCCTACTATCATTAATATCCCTACCACCTTACGCTCTTGCTATTGAAAAAGTGTGTGGGTTGTTGTAGGGAAGGAGTGGGGGTTGACGCGACATCTCCACCAACACCAACAACCCCATCCTAGTGACACCCTCCACCTCTCGTCACCCTATGGGCCCCAATACACGCCCCCTCCTCCTCCTTCACCACCCTCTGCCACCTTCTTCATCCGTCATGTGATGGTCCCTACTCCATGCCCCCTCCTCCTCCTCCACAACCCTTCGCCACCCTCCTACATTGTCCCCCTCCCCTACCCTGTTCTGCATTAATTGTCGCCCATTGGTTTTCAAACATCACGAAAAATATTTTGCATGTGCATGTGACCATCTCCTTACCCTTTCCCCAATCTATCCACTCCATTCGACTCCTTCATTATTCATAGGTGATCGAAAGATGGAAAGGAACCGCAACTCCGCTCAAAATTACTCTCCGTCAGCTCCAATCATCTCCCCTGCTCTTTGATAGCTTTCAATCTTGTAAATTCCTTTGCCATATTTTATTCCTTTGCCGCTTAATTCTAAGGTGGGAGAGAGAAAGCGATGAGTATGTAGGGAAATGCCAAATCTCACTTGGTGTATTCAATTTAAAAAAAAAAAAAAAGACTTAACATGCATCAAGTAATTCAAATTGTGGGGTACCTATGGTTTAATACAATAATCACTTCCAATAATTTTTCAAGATTTCTGATCCCATTAAATGCAAGATGGCATTGATTCCTGGTGATATTTGGAACCCACTTCAAACGGATGAGTGTGTTCATTGTTGAAGGCCGAGGGTATCTTGAAGTGTTGAGCGATTTTATTTCTGAGAAAAACATTGCAAAAGCTTTTGAAAAGCTTGCATAGACCCAGATAACTTAAATTCGTATAGACCCTTGTATAATCACCCAAATTTGAGTACTTACAAGATGAAGGAGCTAGTAAGTTCTATCCATATTAAATCTTATAAGTTCCTTTGCCATATTTAATTCCTTTGCTGCATTGCACTTAGTAAGTTCTATCCTACCAATCTTAGGCATGAAAGGCCACAACTTTAGGCCCATCCAAGCTCCACTAAGCCAAAAAAAAGTAAATTCTTCTATAAGGGAAATAAATTTGGACCCAACCCTAGATCCATTTTCCATCTGGAAGTCACATTAGCCATAGAGAGGAAAAAAATATGCATCCCTTATGGATGCAATTTATGGTTTTATGAATTGCTTCAACTGGTAGAATTTGCTTCTAAGTTAGGGGATTTTCTTGACTTACAACCTGTAATAAGAAAATTAATTTGAACTTGTGCAATGTTGGAATGTTAGAGCAAAGAAATAGCAATCCCTTACCATTTGTGTTCTTTGTTAAGAATCTAGCTCTTCAATAACTCTAGAAAATGATTTCTATAGGCACTAGAAAATGATTTTCCAATGCTCCTGTAGGCATTGGAAAATCATTTTCCAGCACCTACAACAATGCTAGAAAATGGTGACTCACTCAGTGGTCTTGGCCCAGGAGGCGATTCACTCAATTAAATTCTCCCATTTAGAGATCGCAATTCTAAAAAATAATTTATCAGAAGCTTATGATTAGATCATTTGGTCCTTCTTATGTTGGCTTCTCCTAGGAATATGCATGAATATTAATTTAGTTAATTGGATAATGGGGTGCATACAATCGTTGTCTTTCATAGTTTTTATCAATAAAGGTCCATCAATTTTTTCCAAGCATCCCATGGCTTGAGATAGGGGTGAACCTTATTACCTTTTCTCTCTTTTGCTTTTGAATGGTCTCGTTAAGGTAATTATGGATGCAAGTGAAAAAGGATACTATGTGGTATAAAAATGTACCAATCAAAGATCCTATATCATTTTTTATTTGTTGATGACATCCTACTTTTTGGCTCAGGGTCTCTTAATTATCTTGAGTCTTTAAGCACATTTTGTCTATGTATGAGTAGGCCATGGGTTTAGTAATTAGTGATTAAAGTTCTTGTTTAATATCCAATTTTATTCTCGAGGGGTTGATGAATGAGTTAAGAATTCTCTTTCCTTTCCCTAGAAAGGATTTGGATTTAGGTTTTAAATATTTCAGGTTTCATCTTAAACCTAACTATTATAAATTATTTGATTGGATCTGGATTTACAAAAAAATTGAAGCCCACATCTCATTATGGGTGTATAGATTGCTATCTAAGGGTGGTCTTCTAGTACTCATTAATTATGCTCTAGAAAGTATTCATACGTATTGGACTTATATTTCTTGTTCCCTATCAAAGTGCTATTTTGAACAGGGTCCCTGTTGGATCATCCTTTCCTCAATCAAGGAGAAGTTGTCAAAGTGCTATTAAACATTATTATCTCTTTATTGCATTAACTAGCAGAATTTCTAGCATACAATATCCACCAATCACTCTTTAGCTCCGAACTTTGAGTTGTTGCCTCCAAAATCAAGAATTTTGCTTGTGCTTGGTTGACTAGTTTCATCCATAGTTATAGAATCAAGAGTTTCTCACGTTATTTGGGTTTGATGCGATAATTGTACAGTTAATTCCCTTTCTTTTCCCAGTTTCATTTCACTCCACCTCACCCAAATAAGGACTTAGAAATTTACAGAACCACTCAAATTCAAGGTCACCCTATATACATACAGCAAACTAGGAACCACCATGGAAAGTAGAGTTTTATAGACTTTACTTGTGCTTAGTTGACTAGTTGCAGACCCTTGTTCATATGTTTCTTGCTTGACAATCTTTGACAACATCAATACCTAGCTTGGGCTTCTTCTTAATTGTGAGTTAGATAGAAGTGTGAAACCTTTTCTCCAAATCCCCATCCTTTTCTCAACCATTGCTCTTACCTTGCCATCCTTGTGTCTCTTACCCTGATCTTACCTTGCTATCCTTGTTATCCTTGCTTTTATCTTGCCAGTTCCTAGTGTTAACTCACCTCAAGAATAAGATCTCATTCTCCTCATTCTACATAAATTTTTGAAAAGGGTTCCATTTCCTTAAATAAAGAAACTTCGAACCCTTAAATATTATCATTTAGTTCGAGACTCATCTGTGAGACTGAAATGTAGATGTTAGGCCTCACATGTGTGCTCAATAAGTTTTAAGCATTGTTTTAACATTCCCTTATATTAATTCTTATCGTCATTGCCCCCTTTCTAAATTCCTCCTCTTTCAGCTTGCAGGGGTTCATTTCATTTTACCATATGGATAGATCCATTCCTTGCTCCATTCTTTATTCCTCCCTTCCATAATGTTAGTAGGTGCTCCTCACAATTCCTTTAACCATGAAAGTTGAGTAAGTTTGTTTATTTCTTAATCCACCCAAAACCTTCCAAATATTGGTAATCCCTATATTATTTCCCTATTCTTACCTCTACATCCTCGTCCCCTTTTTCTAACTCTTTGACACACTCAATGTTCTGCATCAACCTACATTTTTTGTGTTAACTTTATGTAAGTGATTATTACATCCACATCCTTGTCCTCTTTTCTCACTCTTCCTTACATCCAATAGTCTACATCAACCTACCCAACATACTCTTGTTGTTTAAACTCTAATTGAAGGCCAAAGTGAAAAGTAAATTTCAAAATATTTTCCCTTATCTTTAAATTTGCTTTCCCTACTTATTCACATCATTATTATCAGAGGACTATCCATTGAATTTTTTATAATGTTATGATGTTTGGGAAGCTCTAATATGGACAAGACCCAAAGCCGTATTCAAATTCATTTTAAAGATATATCTGATCCATTATATCAAAGGTTGGGCAGATCAAAGGTCGAATGGAAAAGCACTCAATCATGATAATAGAAACAACGAGGCCAATTGAAATAATATGTAAGAGACATAAAATTTGAAGCCAAGAATCCCATTCCTCCCAGGTTGAAGCTCAGAATATTGCCTCTCATCTTTTAGTGGTTTATGATAAGGATTCATGCAAAGTTGTAATGGTAATTGATCATGATAGGTGATCTGAACCGAAGCAGGAGTGACAAATGGCAAGAGATTAGTGGTATTAGAAGACTATCCATTGAAGTTTTTATAATGTTATGATATTTGGGAAGCTCTGATATGGACCCCGTTATGCTCCTATACCAGTAGGTGTCACATATCATGATTGACTTGATGAGCTATGTAATATGTTCATACCTTTACTTGTTGCAAAGGTTTTCCATATTTTCCAAAAAATCAAAAAAATTAAAAAATGTAAAGAGGGTATACCCTAAAAGAAAAATCAAAGGGTGAAAAGAATAAAAGATGGTCAAAAAAAACAAAGAAAATGAACCCCAACAAAAAGAAAGACCAAGGAAAGTGTGCAAGTCTAAATGCCACTACTTTTTACTTTTGTATAATAAACAATTGTGTGCAACTTGTCACCTATGCCACAATTCATGAATAGTCAAATAGTTTAAGCTTGACTAGTTCATATTTTCAATTTCATGTTTTAGAAGTAGAGAATAAAATCTGACCAAACTGTTTAATCTTGGCAGATAAGTAGATAGGTAGAGTGAATAAAAGGAGCTCAACAGTTTAATCTGAGCCCTTGGATGTAATAAGGCTAGACTTAGATAGATATCTACATGTAAAAGAAAAGAAAGTGTGATAAGGATTTGCTAGTTTAAGTGCACCCTAATAAAGAAGTAAAAATTCTAGGATAACATAGGTAGGGTAAGTAGATGATGGTTGCATAATAGATGTGTGGTGAATGGTTAAGTTTAATGCTTAAATCTTTTGCTTTCATCACTTGGACAAAGCACAACTCACATTGGAGACAACACATCAAGGAGACAAAGTCAAATTAATTAACTTCCTTACTCCATTTTTCCCAATAAATTCACTAATTTCCCCTAAGTGCTAAAGGTACCTATAAGCAAGTTAGGGGGGCTCAGAGCATTTCTCTGACTTTTGGAGGGACCGAACCCTCGGCCCAATAATTTATAATGCCTAAGTACTTAAAATCAATATTCAAACCTTCATAACATCATTCATTCCCTTGATAAAGTTTTTCCAAAGTAAAATCCTATTTTACTTATGGAAATTAAAACATTCTCCATATAAACCCTCATATTCGTTTAGCCTAAGTTATAAATGTTATATGACGAAATAAACTTTCGGAAACGTTTTATCTTAGCGCATGTTGAATTTCCACAAAGTCATATTAACTTTTAACTTGTATTATTTAACTCCCGAAAAAAAAACACCCATTACCTGTATTATTATTAAAACCCAATAAATTATATATCCCGCCCTTGGTTGTGAAATAACCATAATAACACCGATAATTGGGATTAATTAGTTAAACTGTAACTGATTAAGAACCCTGACCCTACCATGTTAAATGAGGATTAATTAGTTGCCAGGATTAATTAATAACTCAGTGACCAATCAGATCGCCCCCGATATGAGTAACTCCTTTAATTAATATCGAGCCTGCCTCCATTATATCCCCATCACTTAAGAGCCCCGACAGTCGTCCGATCAGGTCCCCGAGATCTAACGGCTATTATACATATTGTGCGACCCTTTGTGACTGCGCGTTAGCGCATGATCACAAAGAGGTTTTTGCACAGTGCCTCCACCACGCATCGAATGCTCTATGGAATCATTGGCTCGAGGCCAAATACCGCCCCCCCTCCAATATCGATGTGATAGAAACCACTTACCGACTCCACTAAACAATAAAATGTCCCTTCATTCAGTTGCCATTGTCATTTTCATTCACCTGCCAATATCAACCATTTACCCGTTTGAACACAAAAATCCCAATTTTGCTCGTTTTCACCTGATTGTGCAGTAAAACCCTATGTTACCCATCTGCACCACCTGAAGCCTCTGTTAACCGATTCGAGCATGGTTCACCTCCTGAAAAGCATTCTGGACTCACTCCACAAACCTTTCAAGCTCAAATGAAACCTTTTCGACCTCCCCTGCAAATCAATGCTTTCTTAACAGTTTGTTTTGTTTTACAGATGATCAGAAGACCAAAACCTTGGATAAACAGTCTTAATACTAGTCATAAGACCTGTTTATTCCAAGATTGTTATCAAATCTATTCAAATAGAGATGGAAAATAAAACATACAATTAAAAGACAAGCAGAGGAAACATGGAATTAAAAGGATTTACTATTGAAACAGACAGTAAAAACCTAAACTACACATTGAAGGTAAAAGGACACAATAAAGAACAACCAAAGTGTATCAGGATTAAAGAGTATCAGATTAAAGACCAAGTTAAGTAAATCGGCTAGCATGAAGATAAACAACAAATAAGACAGTTACAAAGCATAGCATACAAATTCATGTCAAAGTGAAGACAAATAAAAAAATAGAGCAGTAAAAGTAAAAAGTAAACAGTAAAAAGTAAAAGTAAACATGAAGAAATTAAGGGTTAAACAAAGATGAAAACACTTTTACCAGCTACAATGAAGTTTATCCAAAGTAAAAGTGAAAAACAGTCAAAAGAAGTTTAAGGTTAAAAGATGAAATTAGAGCAAAAATGGTACATTCTTCAGAAATTTCATGTTTAAATCATAGTTTTGCAGAAACTATCATGGCCAACCCAAGAATTATTTCAAGAAACTGGAGGAGGTTTCTATTCCTAACAGGCCATTCTACAAAAACCTATCTCACGTTTTACACAGGTATTACCAAGAGGGAGATAAGTGCATGTCTTCACAGCCTATTTTTCAGTTTGTGCAAAGTCCTGTTTTTGACATCTTTTTGCAGAGAATATTGTGAACAGCTGGAGATGAATTTTGGAAATTGAGAGAGTTTTATCTCAAAAACATTCCTATATAAACAAACCTCTTTCACTTTTTACATATATATTACGGATTGAGATATACAAGCGTATCATTGGACCCTAAGTTTGCAGAATTTCTGGGGCAGAATGCACAAAGGAAGGATGCAAGTTAGACTGGGATGCCTCATCATCAACTAAGAGTTGCTACCAAATTCAACTTTCTCTTCTTTGTCACCATAAATCCATAAACATAGTGCCAAATAGATTCATTAGTTTTGAATTTCCTTTATTTAAGTTCTATTAATGTAAACAGTTGGAGATATTTGTGAAACTAATCTTGATATTTTTTCAAGATATTTCAGTTTACAATTAGTAGCAATACTTCTTCATTTGAAGTATTTTGGTGTGGATTCTTTGACATTTCTGTAAATAAGTTATTTTGAAAAAGAATTTCTATTGGAACAACTCTTGTATGGCTAGCTGGATGCATTGAATAAAGCAAAGGACTTTCACAAGGATTCTCGTGCAAAGCAATTGTCAATAAGTATTCTATATCTCTTGTTTAGTATTGTTTTTCCTTTGTTTATTAATAATCACATTTGTTTCCATAAATCTAAATGATAAACGAAATAATGATATCTCAGAAAGTGCTTCAGTGCAATCTGTTTTAAAAGGTTTATCTTTCTTAATGTTTTCTTCAAACTATTATAGACAAGAAATTCTTAGTTGCTTCTTGTTTCTTAGTTTTTCATTGTGATCACTTAGTAAAGAATTCTTAATTGCTCTTCATTAGTGATCAACCACTTTCCTTCCCCTCGAAACATGCTGAAGGATTCTTAACTGCCCTTCATCCCTTTTGAGACCATTCCACCCTTTAAAGTTCCCATTTGCCTCTTGTTTTACTATCTTTCCCTTTGAATCCCTCCTTTGCTGAATCAACCAATCCTGTTAAGCCATCTTTAGTTGACTCCATAACCCAATGGCTTGAAGTACTTTTTTTACCCATTTGTTCCTGAATTTCACCACCAATCAAAATCAAAACCCCCAAGCTTTCATACCTAGCCTAATATCCCACCAAACAAAGCTAAATCATAAAGAGAGAGCCCTCTCTGAGTACAGATTGGCTATATTTTGTACTTAAAAGTTGGTTTGTGGTTACCTCGGACCCCTTTCCCTCTTCTTACAACTTCTGGGAAAATCTGAGTGATAACATAGTGACGACTCCGCTAGGGAATGAAAGTTTGTTTGTTTGTTATTATTGTTTATAAACTACAGACGGAGCCTGAAAGTTAGCCAGGTAGCCTTTGAACTGCTCTTGCTTTGCAAGTGCATACTAGATGAATGTTGCTTCAGTCTATCTCCGGTTTAGTTTATGAACTGAACATCTAATTTACAAACATTCGACTAGTTCCTCATGTCAAATAAATCTTTAAGAAAGTTTAAATTCCATATCTAAAGCCTCTTAAAGAAATCATAGAAGTTGTTTTGAAAATTCATAAAAAAACAAAATAAGCATAAAATACTCAAAAGTTGGCTTCCTGGAGAACTAACTTTTTCTTCAGAATTATTTTACAGGTTTAGATCTGATCTATGATGGTGGAAAGTGATCAGACACACAAAGGTTAAAATCATCCACATGGCGACTCCAAAATCAATTCTACAATCAAGACTCCACTGGAGAAATGAACCTGAAAGATCTATGTGAAAAGATCAGGCTTTTAGCTTGGATTGTTATCCAAGACATTATGTTCTTTCTCATTGATAAAATTTTTCAATGTATATTATATTTTAGAGATGACTTTAGATTAAATTTTTATTATTTTCCTTTGAAAAATGTAGATATAAAGTCTCCTTACACATTTGAACAGCAGCCTTCTAATTCTTATGAAGATCATTTTCCAATTAAGGAGAATAAAAAAATTAAGACTAATCATACAATCCATGAACATATTCCAACACCTCATAAAGTTCCTGAGAGATATAAACCACTCATTTTACCTCCTACACTCCATGCTTTCCCTAACGATTATCCCAAGCACCTCCCTAGGTTTGATGGAGAGAATGGTATCACTGCCCAAAAACATAGTCAAGCTTTTGAAGATTATCTTAACTTATTTGAAGTAGATGAAGAGGATGTCAGTATTAGGCTTTTTGCTCTTTCTTTGCAAGACAAAGTCAAGAGTTGGTTCAAAACCCTGCCTGAGGCAAGCATCTCAAATCTCGAGCAGTTTCTCAAACTCTTCCTTGATAGATGGATAATTAAAGTCAATCTTCTTGTGATCATAGAAGAATATAATCAGTTAAAAAGACAGCCAGATGAAACAATACAACAATTTTCAGACAGATTTAATCAAATCTATTATTCAATACCATTAAATATAAGACCTCCCCCTGGTTTAGCTCTTTTGCATTACCCAAGAGCATTTGATTCAGAGATAGAATTTCATCTAAGAGAAAGAAACCCCTCAACAATGGAATAGATGCAAAACATGGCAATAGATGTAGAAGTTAATCTGAAAATTAGAAGAAATAAGTTGAAAGTAGAAAAAGAGGAAAAACTCGACATTTTGATAAAGAAAACAAAGGAAATGATTCATAAGATCACAATGAAAGTTGAATGTTTTGTTCAAAATAACCATGACACATTTATTTCACAAAAGGAAAAGGTTGATATTCATGAACAAATTCCTACCAACTCAATCTACCATAGACCAAAAGATAGATTCATAGAGCAATATGTGGAGGAGAAATCCCTTGATCTAATGTGTATATTTGATGACATTACTTCTTTTGATGATTCGCCCAAATATGATCAGTATGATGATAATTATGTTCTTCAAATCCAAATTAACCTTGCAGAGGAATCAGAAGCTAATTTGAGGAATAAGAAAGTTCAGGTTCAATAGCTTGAAAATAGTGATCAACTTGTTCATTTCAACGATGAGAATGAGGAGGAAAGTGCAGAAAATTTTGAAATCAATGAAGGAACTTTACCATTTTGTTTTGCTTCATTTCAGTTTATCAGAGATAACTATCATGCAATTAGAAATCAAATGTCAACAAGTTTTGATATTAACCATCTAGAGGGCAATAAAATCCTTGTTCAAGACTTCTCATATCTAGATTTGCAGCCCCAAAATGCCATTGAATGTCAGGTTGCAGAAGAAGACTTGGAAGCTGGAACATATGATCAAATGATCCAAGATGATTCCCTGCCTCTTTGTTTTGAATCATTTCAATTTTTAAAGGAAATGTGGTGTAAAATTTTTAAAGAAAAGGAGAAGCAGCTTGTAGAAATCTATGAAGTTCCATTTGAACCTATATGTAATAAGTTGCAGCAATCCTTCCAAGTTCTTTATGATCCAATAGCTGATAGGTTGAATGATGAATGCAATCATAATTTTTCTCCATTAACAGACTATGAGAGTCAAAATCAAGATGATAATGGTTTCACTGGACAGACATTACAATCAATAGAAATATCATCACAAAGAGCAGTTGAAAACATGTAGGGTGATAAAGATAAAAGTGATATTTCAGTTTCATGGCATGTAGGCCATACACAACAGATGTACAATTGTTTGAATCAGTTCAAGAATAGTGTATATATGTTACAAGATCCTTTTGTACAATTTCTAGATCCAACAAAGGAGATCAGGAATTTCCTTATCTTCTCAAAGGCTAACAAAGCTATATTTGATTGCAAGATCTCAATTTTAACCACCAACAAGCACAAGCAACAAAAGTCACCAATGTATATGATGCTTGAGTGGTTGCATTGGTTGTTTCATTTTACCTAACTAGCAGCCAGATAGCTTATTAGAGTAAGTAGGTAGGATTTCAGTTTGATTTAATTCAGTTTTTAGTAGATTATGAAATAAATCCTTAAAGATTTGAATCCAATCAAAAGGCCCTAAGATCTTGATGAGTTAATAATTTGATTTGAAGGTTGCAACACTTTTTAGTTTCAAGTCAGATCTCAAGTTGCGTAGGAAAATGTTAAGAAGATTTTGATAAAAGGACCAAGGCTAAAAATTCCTACCTAAGTGACAAGGTGCTCAAGTGGGATTCAAGAAGGAAGAATAAATGTTTAAGTGTTGATTGGATGGTAAAATTGTGAAGTTGAAGCCCGAAGAGAAGGCCCTAAGCTTCAAAAGTATTACTATCATACATACAATAAAGCAACAAGTAGAAGAATATTTCATAGTACAATCAAAATCATTCGGAGGCCATCTGACCTACTGTTCTTGACTTTTCACTAGGAAAAGCCATCCCCAAGTGGAGCCAGTGTTATGCTTCTATACCAATAGGTGTCATATATCATGATTGACTTGATGAGATATGTAATATGTGCATACCTTTACTTGTTGCAAAGGTTTTCCATATTTGCCAAAAAAACAAAAAATTTAAAAAATGTAAAGAGGGTATACCCTAAAACAAAAATCAAAGGGTGAAAATAATAAAATATGGTAAAAAAAAACAAAGAAAATGAACCCCAACAAAAAGAAAGACCAAGGAAAGTGTGCAAGTCTAAATGCCACTACTTTTTACTTTTGTATAATAAACAATTGTGTGCAACTTGTCACCTATGCCACAATTCATGAATAGTCAAATAGTTTAAGCTTAACTAGTTCCTATTTTCAATTTCATGTTTTAGAAGTAGAGAATAAAATTTGACCAAATTGTTTAATCTTGGCAAATAAGTAGATAGGTAGAGTGAATAAAAGGAGCTCGGCAGTTTAATCTGAGCCCTTGGATGTAATAAGGCTAGACTTAGATAGATATCTACATGTAAAAGAAAAGAAAGTGTGATAAGGATTTGCCAGTTTAAGTGCACCCTAATAAAGAAGTAAAAATGCTAGGATAATGTAGGTAAGGTAAGTAGATGATGGTTGCAGAATAGATGTGTGGTGAATGGTTAAGTTTAATGCTTAAATCTTTTGCTTTCATCACTTGGACAAAGCACAACTCACATTGGAGACAACACATCAAGGAGACAAAGTCAAATTAATTAACTTCCTTACTCCATTTTCCCAATAAATTCACTAATTTCCCCTAAGTGCTAAAGGTACCTATAAACAAGTTAGGGGGGCTCAGAGCATTTCTCTGACTTTTGGAGGGACCGGACCCTCGGCCCAATAATTTATAATGCCTAAGTACTTAAAATCAATATTCAACCCTTCATAACATCATTCATTCCCTTGATAAATTTTTTCCTAAGTAAAATCCTATTTTACTTAGAGAAATTAAAACATTCTCCATATAAACCCTCATATTCGTTTAGCCTAAGTTATAAATGTTATATGATGAAATATACTTTCGGAAACGTTTTATCTTAGGGCATGTTGAATTTCCACAAAGTCATATTAACTTTTAACTTGTATTATTTAACTCCCGAAAATAAAACACCCATTACCTGTATTATTATAAAAAACCCAATAAATTATATATCCCGCCCTTGGTTGTGAAATAACCATAATAACACCGATAATTGGGATTAATTAGTTAAAACGTAACTGATTAAGAACCCCGACCCCACCGTGCTAAATGAGGATTAATTAGTCGCCAGGATTAATTAATAACTCAATGACCAATCAGATCGCCCCCGATATGAGTAACTCCTTTAATTAATATCAGGCCCACCTCCATTATATCCCCATCACTTCAGAGCCCTGAAAGTCATCCGATTAGGTCCTTGAGATCTAACGGCTATTATACATATTGCGCGACCCTTTGTGACTGCGCGTTAGCGCACGATCACAAAGTGGTTTTTGCACAGTGCCTCTACCACGCGTCGAACGCTCTATGGAATTGTTGGCTTGAGGCCAAATACTGCCCCCCCTCCTATAGCACTGCGATAGAAACCACTTACCGACTCCAATAAACAATAAAATGTCCCGTCATTCAGTTGCCACCAATTTTCATTTTCATTCACCCGCCAATATCAACCATTTACCTGTTTGAACACAAAAATCCCAGTTTTGCTCGTTTTCACCTGATTTTGTAGTAAAACCCTATGTTACCCATCTGCGCCACTTGAAGCCTCTGTTGACCGATTCGAGCATGGTTCACCTCCCGAAAATCATTCTAGACTCACTCCACAAACCTTTCAAGCTCAAATGAAACCTTTTTGACCTTCCCTGCAAATTAATGCTTTCTTAACAGTTTGTTTTGTTTTACAGGTGATCAGAAGACCACAACCTTGGATAAACAGTCTTAATACTAGTCATAAGACCTATTTATTCCAAGATTTTTATCAATTCTATTCAAACAGAAACGGAAAAATAAAACATACAGTTAAAAGACAAGGAGAGGAAACATGGAATTAAAAGGATTTACTGTTGAAACAGACAGTAAAAACCTAACCTACACATTGAAGGTAAAAGGACACAGTAAAGCGCAGTCAAAGTGTATCAGGATTAAAGAGTATCATATTAAATACCAAGTTAAGTAAATCAGCTAGCATGAATATAAACAACAAAGAAGACAGTTACAAAGCATAGCATACAAATTCATGTCAAAGTGAAGACAGATGAAAAAACAGAGCGGTAAAAGTAAAAAGTAAAAGTAAACATGAAGACATTAAGGGTTAAATAAAGATGAAAAAACTTTTACCAGCTACAATGAAGTTTATCCAAAGTAAAAGTGAAAAACAGTCAAAAGAAGTTTAAGGTTAAAAGATGAAATTAGAGCAAAAATGGTACATTCTTAAGAAATTTCCTGTTTAAGTCATAGTTTTACATAAACTATTGTGGCCAATCCAAGAAGTATTTCAAGAAAATGGAGGAGGTTTTTGTTCCTAACAGGCCAATCTACAAAAACCTATCTCACTTTTTACACAGGTATTACCAAGAGGGAGATAAGTGCATGTCTTCATAGCCTATTTTTCAGTTTGTGCAAAGTCCTATTTTTGACATCTTTTTGCAGAGAGTATTGTGAACAGGTGGAGATGAATTTTGGGAAACTGAGAGAGTTTTATCTCAAAAACATTCCTATCTAAACAAACCTCTTTTACTTTTTACATATCTATTACGGATTGAGATATACAAGCGTATCATTGGACCCTAAGTTTGCAGAATTTCTGGGGCAGAATGCACAAAGGAAGGATGCAAGTTAGACTGGGATGCCTCATCATCAACTAAGAGTTGCTACCAAATTCGACTTTCTCTTATTTTTCACCATAAATCCATAAACATAGTGCCAAATAGATTCATTAGTTTTGAATTTCCTTTATTTAAGTTCTATTAATGTAAATAGTTGGAGATATTTATGAAACTAATCTTGATATTTTTTCAAGATATTTCAGTTTACAATTAGTATAAATACTTCTTCATTTGAAGTATTTTGGTGTGGATTCTTTGAAATTTCTGTAAAATAAGTTATTTTGAAAAAGAAGTGCTATTGGAACAACTCTTGTATGGCTAGCTGGATGCATTGAATAAAGCAAAGGACTTTCACAAGGATTCTCATGCAAAGCAATTGTCAATAAGTATTCTATATCTCTTGTTTAGTATTGTTTTTCCTCTGTTTATTAATAATCACATTTGTTTCCATAAATCTGAATGATAAACGAAATAATGATATCTCAGAAAGTTCTTCAGTGCAATCTATTTTAAAAGGTTTATCTTTCTTAATGTTTTCTTCAAACTACTATAAACAAGAAATTCTTAGTTGCTTCTTGTTTCTTAGTTTTTCATTGTGATCACTTAGTAAAGAATTCTTAACTGCTCTTCATTAGTGATCAACCACTTTCCCTCCCCTCGAAACATGCTGAAGGATTCTTAACTGCCCTTCATCCCTTTTGAGACCATTCCACCCTTTAAAGTTCCCATTTGCCTCTTGTTTTACTATCTTGCCCTTTGAAGCCCTCCTTTGTTGAATCAACCAATCCTGTTAAGCCATCTTTAGTTGACTCCATAGCCCAATGGCTTGAAGTAATTTGTTTTACCCATTTGTTCCTAAATTTCACCACCAATCAAAATCAAAACCCCCAGGCTTTCATACCTAGCCTAATATCCCACCAAACAAAGCTAAAGCATAAAGAGAGAGCCCTCTTTGAGAACAGATTGGCTAGATTCTGTACTTAAAAGTTGGTTTGTGGTTACCTCAGACCCCTTTCCCTATTCTTACAAATCTGAGTGATAACAGACCCAACGTGAAATCATATTCAAATTCCTTTTAAAGATATATCAAATTCATTATATCATAGGTTGGGGAGATCAGAGGTCAGATGGAAAAGCGTCGAGGTGACGTGGCTATCAGAGGCCAGGTGGATAGGATATCAGAGTGAAATACCATTGGGATTTTAGAGAGGAGCATGTATCGGAGATCGGTTGGAAAAATTCCGAGGTGGGCAGTGACATGGCGGTAAGTCATATCAGAAGTCAAAGATTTATATTTATATATGAGGTTTGGGAGGCAAGGGATATTAGATACATTTTTAAATAAATCCTGATAGTAACGTTCCAATATGGGTAAGCGAAAGGTGTTAAGGGAGGTACGACCCATGTGGAGGTGGGTACTCCCTCCGATAACCAACTACAACCACTTTTATTATGAGCCCAAGAATTATGATATCGGGGATTTTGAAAGGAACCCTTTGATATCAATAGTCCCTAGGTTCTGATATACTACAACCACTTCTGTTATGTATTATAACCACTAGCCACTTTATAATAATAAAAGGCTTTGACCACTTTAAAAGCCATTTTTTATATAGTTCTTGGTCTCGGGGCTATTTAATTAATTAAAATTTAAAACAAAAATAATATTTACAAATAAATAATAAAACTAATGTACATTTTATACAGTTTATTAGGCCAAGTGATGAAAATGTCCAATCTTTGTTTAGGCGCCATTTTCAAACCAAACAACCAAATGAAATGAAACAAGTGTTGATAGGATTCTGGCGATAAATCAAATTCACCAACGCGATCAAAAGAAGATGATGATAATAAGTCATCCAAATATTACTAGCATTAGATCCAAGGGTCCCCATCATTATTATGAAAATGGGGGGGGTTGTGTTTTCATCACAATGGCTTGTTAGATCATACCTTCTTTGGGTTTGGATGTTTTTCCATGTTGTAACATTGAGGTATTGGATTCTTGGATGCCCTCATTTCTCTACAGATCCAGACATTATTTTTTGAGTCTTTGTGTGCTCTTGTTTACCCTCTTAATTAGGTTTAAAATCATATTTCTTTTTATCATAGCTTACTTTTGCACTTTCAAGTGCTCTTGCATTTTTTTGTTCATTATTGATGTTAGTTTGGATGTGTCCTTCAATTTAGATGAAGTTTATAATACTTGGATGCTTGAGTGACAATTGAGAAAGTGTAAGGTTTCTTTCATTGTTTGGAAAAGGAAAAATATCTATTTCCCTACTTTACATAGCATCCATTGAACCAAAAGATTTGCATCTATCATATAACTTACATTTTTTGGATTGTGTCTGAGTTATTTTATGCACGATCAATTACCATTACAACTTTTCTTATGTTATTACCCTAGCCTTAGTGCCACTTCTGAATGACTAGTAATTTTATTGTATGTTTTTCTCTTCTGTATCCTCATTTATTATTGGCACTACATGTTGTTTAATGTTAAAATTTAAATTCCTAATTCTAATATCATGTTATTGTTATCTTATTTTTCAACTATTGTAACAATAAAAATGGTTCAAAAGTGGATAATGTGCATTGAGGTCTCCTGTTATCCTAATCTAGGATGAGCAGTCGTTCAATTTGTTCTTTACAATAGTGCAACCAAACATGTGTTGCATAGAAAGAAATAAGTGTAGGGAAAGACTACAAAAAACGAGGCATACTACATTTCCCTTGTTGAAGGGCTGAAAGAGGCAACAAATATTGGTGTCAATGGTATCTTCATACTAAAAAATCCAGAGTTAAATTGCAACCGGATGAAAGGCATGTATCAAGTTTGAAAGGACAATCTCAAACTGATTTAAAAGGAAGCCAAACACTATAGTTATAAATTTAAATCTTTTAACATAAAATACCATGCAAATATACAAAGAATGTCCACTCAACTATTGTGTGGAGTTATGAATGATGATGTAGGATCATCATATATTAAACCAGAAGTCATTGAGCAATAGCAAGATACGTCGTCGTTATGGGAATGCGTGTTGTCATTTTTGTGGGGGTGCTCATGGGATGGTTCTTCCATTAAAGAAGAACTAGTTAATGTACTTTTTGCCCCTAACCTGCAAAGATTGGGTTCTCTTGTATGGGTGATAAGTATATGGAAAAACGTGATATATTCCATGTATATCAAGAAATGTAATATTTGCATGGTTTGTGAATAAATAACTGAATGTTGTTGAGGTTATAAATATTTTTTGTGTTATTTTACCATGTTAGTGATTTGGATTTTCTAATGCATTGAGGCAATTATGTCTAGATTTAAAGTTTAAATTAGTTAATGGGCCTAAAAATGTTAACTTTAATGTGAAAATGTTCTGTTTTTGTGAGTTAAAACACAACACCTAGCAACCTCCATCACCCTCTTTCATGTTTTTTATTGGAATTGGAAAATTACGCTTAAATTATAAGCAAGAAAACAATATTAAAAACATTAAATCCAATGACTTTCAGATCCATAAAATTGAATAGAATGTGGGGATTACGTTATACATTTAAACCTTCTTTTTAAATTTTGCACAACTATTGCATTCTGCAAACCATAATTTTATCTATCAAATACAAGCTTATACTCACCTTCAAGTTGACAATCCAAAAATTTATCCATAGAGTATAGGGGTAGTCTTACCTTCAAGTTTTCAATCTAGAAATTTTATGTATGAAGTACAGGTTGAGCCTCACAATCCAGGTTTAGTCTCAATTTTCACATTGCAGTGTGTTATGTTTCCTTGGCATTTTCAAATTGCAGGAAAGATGGCTTAAAATCACATGGATCAAGCCAAAACCATAACAAAACTTATCTATAATCACATGTGGTCCTTAATCTTAATGAGGAAAAGAACCAAGAGCAAGGATCTTGTTTGACCAAGTATTACTCGCTTTGCAATAAACTTCCTTGTGTTGCAACCTCTTATTGCAAAAATGGAAAACTTAAGAAATATAGTTGCGACGATGAATGGGATGCATCTTATTGGAGTTGCAAACCTAAAGGACTTGAGATGTTTCACTTAGCTTTTGAAATTAAATTTTTGACTAAAGTAAAAGAGATTATGAAGGCCAGTTAGTGACCTATCGTTCCTTGCAAATGGTGGATGGGGATAAACGCGCAACGAGTTATAAACTTAAATCTGTAAGGTCATGGATCATGCTAACAAGACAATAAGTATTATCAATGAGTAAAATAACAAGTATCTTCTTGTTTGCAAAATATTTGAGAATAGATGGAACAATCAACATCATCAATATCTATATTCAATTGAGAATTTCTTAAACCCAAAGTATCATTATTCAAATATCCTTAAATTCAAATCGGCAACATTGCAATAAAGATCGCAGGAAAATGTGATCACATTGTTGTCTTATGACAAGTCAATACAACTTTGAGACCTAGGAGAAAGTCACCAGTATGAAACCACAAAAATATAATGAGAATTTTCAAAGAGGAATCTGATATGTTCATCTTATTCAACCATTTTTTACATTGTGAACCTCCCAAGAAACCACCACACAGTTAAGGCTTGGCTTCAAATTTTCAAGTCAGCTTTCACTTTATTTCTGAAGAATTTGAGCAATTTTCCTATTCTTTGGAGGCATAATCGTTTTCTGCAAATTTGATAGTTTTGAATAATTTTTTATATGCACCATCCAACATTTTTTGAGTTCATATCAGTAATTTGACTATTTTTCCCTCGTCTCTAAGGCAAGATATAAATCCAGGGGTGATATTGGGCTCAGATTCAACCAAGTTCTTAATCTAAAAGACCGATTGTACACTGCAACCTCTAACCACTTATTGTACAATGCAATGTACAGAAAGTTCACTAATTGGAGTGTTCTTCAATGTCTTGTGTAATGTATGTGCGGAAAATGTAATTGGAGAGTTCTTCAATGTCTTTGTGTAATGGTAAGTATGTGTGGAATGTATGCATTAAATTTGCTTCAGATTTCACTGTATCTACATTCCCTTCTATAAACTTCCAATACATCTAATACATCTAATATGAGATTCAAAAACTTGGTATGTAACTTGTGAGTGCTAAACATGTTGGTTAGTTGTTACTTATCTTGGGTGATTCATAGGACTGCATAATGTTGGCAAACCTGAGACCAAAATTTAACCACAAGACAATACATCATTTAATGTTCTTTTCAATGTCATTATTCCATATTTCTACTCACATATAATCATGTTATTTTAATATGCAAGCATATGATGAACACTTAAACATTGAAAGAGATTAATGTAGAAGATTCCAATGATATCATAATATCAAAATACTATCGAATTTGGAGCAAATTCCCAAACTCGTTCTATGTTTGAGGAGGTTATTTGAAAACTTCAAAGTCAAATGGTTTCCATTGCAAAGTGTAGATCCTCTTCAAACTATTTGTGTGAGAATGGTTCGATGATTAATAAAATCGAGTTTCAATGCACAGATGAGGCATATATATCTATTCCCTGTGGAGTAGGTAAATCTCCTCTGCGGACAGAGGTGATCCCTCTAGCCCTAGAGTGGGTCTAGCCACAAACAGAATAGCCTAATGAAAACTTCCTTAAACTAGAATCGAATAAGAGGGCCTACTTCTTTGGATGCTACTCTGCTTGACTATGACCTCACTCCTTTGCTCAAGCTTCCTTTGATTTCTTCTCCTTCAAATACCTGAAACAAATACAGAAGGGACAGGAGAAAATTTAATAGCATACAATCGCATTCAATTTACTTAAAAATTCAAGGAAGCTTAAGCCATTAAATGTAATATGATACTCAATGTAGGAAATAAATAATTAATTGTATTGATATAAAGCTCAGAAAGAGATACAACCAAAGCCTTAACGTTGTAGTTCTCCTCCGACATATCCGAGTTCCAACACCACTTCTAGCATCTCATGGTTAGCCTCAACAATGGAAGTTTAAGGCTTCTTCCCTTTATTTCCAAACCAAACCAAATACAATATTCTCCCTTTGTGCACATAAACTAGAAGGCAAAAAGATATAGATATCTTATTGGTTATTCATGCTCCAAAAAAGACTAGTTCAGCTTGAAAAAGGAGGAGTTTATATAGCTTTTATGGAGGGGAGATGGTTCCTCTTATGATGGTAGAGGGCTTATTTCTTTGATTTGTTCCATCTTTATAAGGGAAAGGATCCCAAACTGACTTCCTCGGCTCTAACCAGCCCAACCATTTACCAGACTTCAGTTCCGCGAAGCTTCTAGAGTTGGAAGTTTCGACTCCATTTTTAAAAACTTGCCAAAAGAGTATTAGCGTGAGTGAAGAAAGTCGCACTTGTGCCATACGGTGCTAGGTCTCATTTCAAACTCTACAAATCGGCGCGGGGAAGGAACTAATCACTAGCACCAGTCTTGAAAACTAGGATTGAAGGAAGATTATTGGGAAATGATACAAGAGGGGAATATTCTGCTCATGAATAGGGATGTAAAGGTATGCTCTTCATGATGGGAAAGCATATATATTTCACTATAGAGGTCCTCTAGGATCGAGGAACGGGAGTACAGGGAGAGCGACAAAATGTTGTGTAACAGATGCCCCCTAAAGCATGATGGTCGAACTAGAGTGAGGGGTGAAATTCTTTACAAGTAGATGCGTGGAACCGAAGACCATCGTTGGAAAACCTGCAAGCAAGCATAGATACATATACATCACTAAAAACTATGATAAATGATGCATCAATCATGGCATGGACGCGGCCATCCAGAGAATGATCAGGTAAATTGGTCCAAGGTATGGGTGCAGCCATCTAGTAAAGAGGATCATATCGAACCCAAGGTATGGTTGCAGCCATCCAATAATGAAAAGGATCACATATAATAACTCATGGTATGGTTCAAACCATCCATCTGAAAGAGACATGTATATCAGCATGATCATGTCATATTGTCTAGCAACCTGGACTTTAATAATATGAGCCTTGGGTGTTTCGTTCCAACACAACCCGATAAAAGTACAAATTCTAACATGTGAATAGATGTGTCGAAGTCGAACATGCTAGAAAATCACTCGATTACTGGTCAATGATGTGAATCATTAACAAGCGCGAGAGAAACCACCAATAATGACAATGGCGCTCAAGGTACCATCAGCACAATCCATGGAATGTGAATAAGGAATTGAAGTCGAACACTCGTGAAATCACCCAATCGAAAGCCAATGATGTGAACTTGTCGTCGAGTGTGAAGAAATTTCCATTAGGGCATGCAAGCTCTAAGGTACTGGAAAGGAGTCTCTCGGCCAACTTCCCAGATAATGAGCTGAAGTCGACAGGAAGTGACCTTATCGAAGGAGGGTCATGATGTATCCCACATCATCGATGCGAGACAAAGGGATGTAATGATTTTGGATGATACAGAGAATCAGGAATGAGTGTAACTGCAGAAGGATAACTCTTGAACATATCGGCAACACAACTCCAGAGTTTGGAAGCTTTTGGATCCATATGATCGGAGGTCATGATGACGTGGAAAAGATCAAACGGAAAGGAAAAAATGAACGGCCCAACCTAAGAAAGTCAACGATGAAGTGAGGATATCCCAACCCGACATGAAGCAGAAAGTGTCGTATTCAAGAGTGAGTTGCCGACACCACTAATGGAATTTCCAATTTCCCCCCATCATTTCTAGCAGGTACCCCAATTTTTTTTTATCGCAGGCTTGAAGGGGATAGCATGTGCTTGCACCATAATTCCATCCTTCAGATGAATCTGACCTAGTAAGATTAATGAGCCCTAGGAAGGAGAAGCTCAAGTCCGTCATGATGACGAATTGATGTCGTTTAATTTTAACGAGTCCAACAAAGGTGTAACTCAATATCTTTTTCATGTTTAGAGAGTTTGAAAAAGACATGGAAAATAAAAATCCAAAACATCCCTTTTCATACATTTGTGTCTCTCAAGCCCGAAAAGGTAGAAGATAATACTTGAGAGAACTACTTGACCATGTCAGTCAAGAAGTACCTTTTTCATAAATAGTTTATCCCAGCCCGAAAAAGGGGTAAATGTTTACTAGGTAATCGACGTTTTGCAGCCTTTAACGAGTTCAAAACAATAAGAGCTCAGAAATATTTTCGTGTTTTAGGAGTTGGAAAAGAGATGAAAGTAGACCCCCCATTTTTATTCTCTTTAATGAGTCAAAAAGGGAAAAATACTCAGTGATCTTTTCATTTTAGTTTTTACGAGTTGAGAAAAGAGCTTAAACATGAATCAACACCATCATCAGCAATCCATCACCTATCGTTGCACAAAAAGCAAACGCATTATCTGATTTCTAAGGTTAAAGTAGGTGAAAAATACTTACAAAACCCTAAAATGTCATGAAAAAATGAATAAAAAGGGGAAAGTAATTTATTTTTTACCATTTACCTTTTTACCTTGTGTGGAGCATTTTTTACCCATTTGTGCCCTAGATTTTCAGGAGCATATTGTGGGAGATCTAGGAGGCCGATTGACGCACCGTCAGTTGCAGGTAAGAGATGAGACACTTAGCTTCATTTTCATGCTTGTTTTTTTTTTTTTAACCATTTTCTGGATTTTTGGAGGAGATATTAGCAAAAAAAATTCACCCTCGTTTGGCGAGAGATCCAAGTTGGTGATCGTGCCGATCGAGGGTCATTAACATGATCAAGTGCGCCATCAGCGCTACTGTTCTTAAAACAGTCGTGCCAGCACCAAGAGTAGAAAACTTTTGATTTTTTGCCTGATTTCCGTGCTTTGAATCCAAATTTCTTCAGTCAAGGATGAATGTTGATTTGATTCTATGCTTTTTGCAGGCAAAATACGGAGTAAAATGGTCAATTGGAAAGAACGCGAGAAATGAGGAAATCGATTCACAGGCATTGGAAGACCCAAACTATTTAAATGCCCTGAGGAACTATGGGCTCCACAAATTATTCCTCACACCGGGCCTTCGGGCTCAACCTGAGCTACGACAATATTTGATCAGTCTTTGGGATATTAATCGGGAAATTTTTATGATCTGGTACCAAGAACTGGAATTAGAAACTTCAAACATCTATTTCATCACTGCATTGTCCCGAAGAGGGGAACCAGTCAATCTATATGGGGCCAGGCCCATCAGGGCAAGTGTGAACATGTTGCTTGCAGAACACTGCCCAGAAGCACTGAAATCAAAGAGTGGCAAGGTTGACATCATGACTGTCAATGACCTTGTGCTGAAAGTGCTACTCTTGACCATAAACAGAGTGGCTGGGGCTCAAGCATTGCATGAGTCCAACAAGTCAAAATTCCAGTATGTCATATATTGCATGGCACCGACTATCTTTAATTGGGCAAAAGCCATGAAGGTAAATATGAAGCGCCAATTATCCAAATCCAGAACAGGAAACCTGAGGTAGTTCATATATGGTTATGTTCTAGTGACCTTGTTTTTGGAGCGGATCCCACTATTTCAATATCAGCTTGCAAAGGTGAACCCCCCATTTCCATGAGACCCACAGATGGTTCGTTGGAGTGAACTGATGCCCAGAACTAGCAGGGGACAACATATTTCATACAAACCCGCCTTCTTTTCGTGGCTGAGGTGTCAGCTGATCGTAGTAGAGGATTGGCCATACAATGGTACTAACTTCCGCAACAATCCTGATATGCCGCTCCCAGAGGGAGAATATTTTGATGATGGAGGTAAGCAAAACAATTTTAAATTTTATGATTTTTTATTGTTTTTGAAATATATGTATTTGTGACATTTTCGTTTTTGTAATTGTAGATGTAGGACCAGAGCGACCAGTCGGAATGTCCCCGATTGCTAGACGTGTTGCTTGGCAGTTCGAGATTGCTCCTTATTAGGAAGGAGTCGATAACGAGGAGGAGATTGCATGAAACCTTGAGGGATTGACCAGAGGCATCCCAGAGTATGCCCGGGTGGGTGACATCCCACGCCATTATCAGCGGCACACAGTGGGGGTGTTAGACCAGATCCGCTGTTTACTGACTCCAGTAGTACGAGCAGTGACGTGCTACCATGATCACCATGCCGAGTTTAGAATTTACATTTTTGAGGCCTGTGAGCCACGAATGTACTTGAACACATATATTATTTTTTGGGATTTTGATGTATGAAACTCAAACATTATCGACATATATATTTATAGATATATACATATATGCTATATTCCCTGTTTACTATGATACAATGTTTTGGTTTTTCACATGTTGCGCAAATGTCTGTCTAACACATAATTAGCTAATGCATATGTTAATGTATTCATATGCCTAGGAATATGCTGGTATGTTATGTAATAAAAAAAATTTCCAATAGAAGAATACACAAATACATTCTCAATATGTGAGGGTTTCTAATGGAATAGTGCCCATTGAGCTGAAGAACAACAAGTTGTGAATCGAGGTTAACAACCATTTCTCGAATGTCAAGAGCAATGGCTTCTGACAAGAGTTCGATGACTGTGCTATACTCAACAATGTTATTAGTTGTTTTACCCAAACAAATACCTTGAAGATCAATCAACTCACCATTAGGGGCGTAGATATCCCATGCCACGAAAGATAGAGTTTGGGTACTACGGCAAGAACCACCAGCGAAACCGATGTAAGGAGTCACAGACATCTGCAAAGCAAGTGAAGACATAATAAGCAGGAAAGCTTCTTGAAAAACACACCAAACCAAACTTGCACAAAAATTAATAACACACTTATGTACAAAAGTATCCATGCAAGATGACTCAGGCATAGTACTTTTTGAGATATAGCCCATTAAGGGGCTTGCCTAAGGGATTTCCCTCATAATCAATCAGCTCATAGGCCCCTTTTTGTAACACCTGTTTGACAATATAGGACCCATGCCACATGGGTTCGAATTTACCTGCCCCCAGCTTATCATGTGCTTGGTCATATAGCAAGACCAAATCACCTCAGAAAAAGAATGAGGAGAAACTGACTGGTCAAAATCGGACTTAACCCGCTTTTTCTGTGCCTCAATGACTAAAGCAATGAGACGACGAGTTTCATCCAGTCGTTCCAAATAAGAGAGACGCTCTTCTTGAGGCGAGGTTTCAGGGAGTAGCTCGACATCCAATTTGAGTGAGGGAATTTCACACTCAATCGGTAAAGTTGCTTCCAGGCCGTAGACGAGCTGGAAAGGTGTGAATCCAGTTGCGTCTTTGGTCAAGGTTTGTAAGCCCACAAAGCTGAAAAAAGCATGAGATGCCAATTTGATTTGTGCATCCCAATGGTGCGCAGAAGCATTGTAGCTAAGACTTTCTTTACAACTTCATCTTGGTCGTTGGCTTGAGGGTAATATGGGGTTGAGCCATCGTGATGCAATCCCAATGTAGAAGTCAGCTCATCCATCATGTAATCGTGAAAATGGGAGCCATGGTCGGTGACAATGGCTTGAGGCACTCCAAACCTAGAAATAACATGATTGAATAGAAATTGCACCGTCATTTTACCGTCAGCTGAATATGTAGGCATCGCTTCGGCCCATTTGGTGAAATAATCCACAACAACGATAATATAACCATGCCCCTCAGTCAAACGAGGGTTACATGTCATATAGTCGATGCCCCATTTGGAAAAGGGACCAATGGTAATAACGGGGTGAAGGAGAGCAGGTGGGGCGTGCATTTTTCGCTAATAAATCTGGCACTCATGGAATTTGCGAACAGCAAGGATGCAATCCTTAAATATGGAGGGCCAGAAGTAACCAGCATGAAGTATCTTTTGAGCAGTGGCATAACCAGATAGATGGCTATAGCATGTGCTAGAATGGTAGCCATTCAAGACTCTTTCAACCTCCTCGAGAGTCAAACATCAGCGAAGAATTGAATCAACACCAATGCAATATAAAGTATCTCCAATGATGTGGTAAGGTTGGGATTGATGTCGAATGTGTTAGTGATCATCCTTGGTCAACGCAAACCAGAAATTAGATGTTTGGAGATACACAATGATATCACCATACCAAGGGTCGAGAGTTCTAATTAGAAAAAGAGTCTCGTCCAGGAGCTGCTCATCAGCACCAGCAGGAAGAGAGGCAGAAGGAAGAGAGCAAATCAACTCAGCAAATACAAGTGATTTCTTGGATTTGGTAGTAGTGAACAGCGAATCAAATTCTTGGAGGATGAAATCCACTTAGAATACTTGCCCCCCAGTTAGTGATGAGTCAGAATGTAAGTCATGGGGTTACACTCAGAAATCACCTTTGTAGTGCGGAGGAGAATGTAATGCCGAAAGCGTTGAACAGCCTGAACGGAACCAAATCCAACTTCTCGACATGAGCATAACATGTCTTAGGATTGAGGAGATTGTGGTTGAGGTAGTAAATAACATGTTCATGGCCTTCATCATCGTCTTGCACCAACACCATAGCAATGGTGCTAGAGGTTGCAGCTAGATAGAGAAAATAATCACGATGGTAGTTCGGAGGATGCAACAAAGGAGCATTAATGAGGACAACTTTTAAGTCATTAAAAGATTTTTGGGCAACCTCATCCCAAATGAATGGAATCCCTTTCTTAAGCAACTGGTGAACCCTGAAGCTAGCTCAGCATAGTTAGGCACAAAATGACAAAGGAAATTTTCTTTCCCTTGCAGACTCTGTAGTTGATGCAATGAAGAGGGAGGGGGTAGATTGACAATAGCCTTGACTTTAAGAGGATCAAGATGAATCCCATCATTCGAAACAATAAAACCAAGCAGGCACCCAGATTCCACACAGAAGACACATTTATGTGGATTTAGTCGAATGTTGTAGTGTCGACGACGAAGAAAAAATTGTTGAAGATGGTCGGGATGGTCATGGCACTTACGTGAATGAGAAGGAACATCATCCAAATAAGGTTGAACGATGTTTTTAATGTCATGGAAAGAATATGACATCACTCTTTGGAAATTTTCCCTAGCATTCTTAAGGCCAAAAGGGAGCTTTTTATATGTGAAAGTCCCCCACAGACAAATAAAGTCAGTCTTATCTTGATCAGTCGATGCAATGTTTATCTGTTTGTATCCAGAAAAACTGTCCATAAAGGAAAATATCTCATCCCATCACATTCGTCGATGATCTGGTCTATAAAAGGAGTGGGTAGTGTTATAGACATATTTGGGCACATCAACCCCAATCTTATATGTCGATAAACTAGGGCTCTTTAACCCCTAAAAGTATTGTTTCATACCCTAAAATATCATGGTCAACTGATTACATCATTCCCAAAAAGTTCCACCTGAAAAACCATCCAGAACTGGCCTAAACTGGACCATACTAAAAGCTCCACTGTCAGGGTGCAATGCATACTGACTTCCACACTAGCCAGGTGTGATGCATACTGAAGAGGCCTTCTGTGGGGTGCAATGAGCAAGAATGGACAAATGTTCGACAATTTGCTAAGTGGATGCTCATGGAATCTTCTAAAAACATCTCCTATGACACTTGCCTCTTTGAATTCGCCCAGGGATGAGTAAGAGATCTAAGAAATCTCCAAGTGGAACCTAAAACAACAAGTGGAATGATGACTCACACCCTTGCATACATCTATAAATGGATCCCTCCTCTGAGAGATCTGGAGGCTGGAATTTTGTAATTTGTAAGGAAGTGCTAATAGTTTGTGTCTGAGAAAGAGCATTGTATTGTTGGGTGATCTTGATTTTCATGAGGTGAAGAGGGCTTTGATGTTGGGAGTATGATGCTGGATCAGACAGCTGGGTTGTAATTATCCCTTTTATTTAATAAAGTTCTTTGGTTTTTCCTCCGTACAATTGTGTATTTGTGAATGTTGTTATTTTTGAATGCCATTGTATGTTCATTGTATTTCTAATTTTGAAATGCTTATGATATAATAGATCAATATGCTTTGATGGTGTTTTTTTACTTTCTTTCTACAGGTATTCTCTAAGTGGGATAAGTAGGAGAGGAGGTGCAAGCTCTGTCAAGGGGGAGAGAGATCAAGCAAGGAGTTAAGTGGAAGATCCAGGTTAGTTCCTTTGCCTCTCTCTTATCTATCATACATAGAGGAAATTGTAAATTGCTTTAAATTGTTTGTTTCTAGGGTAGCTGCCAACCCTAGAGGGCTAGTCGATCGAAAAGACACTAGTTTTCCCAGAACAAAATGGTGACTCCACTGGGATCGAATAGATGTTTGTTTGTTAGTGTTGTTGGTTTTATAAACTATAGACAGAGCTTGAAGTTAGCCAGATATCCTTTGAACTGTTCTTGCTCTGCAATTGCATAGTAGATGAATGTTGCTTCAGTCAATCTCTGGTTTATTTTATGAGTTGAAAATTTGACTTACAAGCATTCTAGATGCCCTTTTGGTAGCTCAGTAACCTCTCAAGATCATACCTCTATACTTTTTCTTTACTGTCCATCATAGCTCAGCTTAACTCATTGAAATCAGCTGCAAATTTGAGCCAAAACCCATCTCAGTTGCGCTCCATGGCCCATCACATTGTCTGTCACTGTCAACCAGTATGCATTGCACCTCTGAGCCTGAAAAGTGCGATACGTCTTTGAAGCCCAGGTGCGATGATTGACTGAGCCTATTTCCCTTCTTGAAATTTGGGGTTTTTGTCCTTGTTTTCAGCTCTGTTTAGTTGTTTTTTTGCTTATGAACAGTACCTCATTACTGAAGCCTCCTTGCATCAGATAGATCATCCTCCATCGATTAGGATTAGTAAATGTTTTTATGTATTTTTCCATCATTTTCGATCATTTGCCGAAAAGTTTCTTAAATCGATCAGTCATTTTGGTGTAAAAAGTGTCGTAACTGTCGTTTTGTGTCAAAAAGAGAAGTGTCGTTGAGTCTTCCTTCCCTAGATAGTCAATTGAACTTTTTGTCATGTACTTGATTTGATTTGTTGATATTTGAAGTGTCGAAAGCATTTTCTATTTGAAATCGAAAAGTGTCGTTTAATCTTCCTTTCTATTTTGAAAAAGAAATTGTCGAAATGTCGCTTTGAGTAAACATATTTTAGATCTTTGCTCTACTTAGTTTTCCTTTTTTGGCATTTTTCACATTAAGGGGGACGAAAAACAAATACATGCATTGTCATTTTCATTTAGACTGTGTGAGAAAAATGATTTAGGAAAAGTACATTTAGTGTGTGCTCTTTGCTCTTTGTTTGAAAGAATCATAATTTTCTTTCCTTAGTAACTAGGATTTTCATTGCTTAAAATAAACAACGATTGTTTATCATTGTAGACTGCATATTTAGGAATTTCAAATCTACATCATGCGGTGAACCATTGAAAGGCAAACTTTTAAACAAGATCAACTCTAAAATAAATTTCAATGAACTTAACAACGCTTTGGAACCTAACGCAACACATCTAGAGGTCTAGGCTAGAGACGTGTTCCGGCATCATAAAAACTAGTAACTATCATTTTCATCGAAGGAGGATGACAAATGCTAGCACGGACTTGTGCTCCCTGTACTGTCGAGTATATATTGGGAGACCACAATAGGCTTATATCCTTTATCCATAATAAGCCATGTCTGACGCCCTATCGATCGCAATGCACTGAACACAGCATTCGGGAAGATTGACTGACATACATAAGTCCTTGGTAATTTCTCTTTAGTTTATCACCAAGGTCTATTTTGCAGTTTTGTGATTGGTTTGGTAATCCCTCTGTCTATATTTCCAGATTAGTCACTTTCGTTCCTTTTCGACTCCTTAAAAGAAAAGGTCCATCTGAGCACTTGTAACTTTAGGCTCATTAAAAATCGAATGGGACTAGAGTCATCTTTAGCTTTTTCTCGACTCTTAAAAACTGAAAAAGCAAAGTTGTGTCAAAGCGTCATTAAAATTTATTAATTCATAATAACATCCCTGTTCCTTCGTTGATCTTAGGTTGAGATAATGGAGTCCACCAATCAAGGAATCCCTCTCGAGGGAAATCCTAGTCCTTTTAGTTCTTGGGGAAACATTAGTGCTCCTCATATGGCCACATTGTCCCTTCCAGGACTTACCATTGGCCTGCCAATATGGCTATTCTCAACCTCTATGGTTCAAAATAACGTGATTCCTCAGCAATCGAATCAGCACCTAGTTGATACTAAAGTTGACCCTTCGCCTACTTCTACGTTTGTTTCTCCCTCCCCTTCTTCCTCTTCGCTTGGTGAAAGTAGTGATGCTAATAACCAGGTGGCAAAGAAGAAGAAGGGTAAGGAGAAGAAGAAGAAGCCAATTCAGCAAGAGGGCAACCAAGAAACCATAGATTTGGATGCATCAGCTGGTGAAAATCCGCACATTAAAGCTCCTAAACCCATATTTCCATGCATAATTTGTAGAGGAGACCATTTTCATTGAGAATGTCTGTGCATTCCTTAGATATTGAGAGAATGGTCCCCCCCTTCACACCGTCAGGTGTCATCAACCTCTGGTGATCATGTTGATAGCACACCATCAACTAGTGATAATGAAGTTCATGGACAGAAAGGAAAGGTCAAAGTTCCATGTAGGTTATGTGAAGGGGACCATACCCTTCCATGTTGTCCTTTTTTGGATGAAACCAAAAGAGTCTTGCATAATCGTCCTGCTTCACTGCAGCGACTTCCACCTGGATACAGGAAACTCTCCCCAAGTCCTTTACTAGTTGAAAATCCGACTGACATAACACAACCGTCGGTCGAAACTCCTATCACTGAAGTTGAATCTTCTGAGTCTATACTTGACGAAAGTCAACAGGTCGAGGTGGCAGTCGACCCAGTTTCTTCAGAAGATCATACACTTCCCGAAGAGAGTGAGAACGATATTGTTCAAATTATTTTTGTCACTTCAGAGTCTGATGAACTTGGGAGCAATCTGCCCATTCCTTCACAACAGGAAGAGAATCCCCTAGTTCCCGCTACTCAAGGGATTATTTCAACTGTTTATTCGGTACCTCCTCCAGGCAGTCTAGTCACTTCCTTTGATTGGAATCAGCTAGCAAGATCTCTCCTTCCTTCTAACGTATCATTCTGAATCATAGTATAGGTTTACAAAATGATTGTGTCTGGCACTATCATAGATGAAGGGGCATCAGTGAGTATCCTTTCCTCAACTGCTTGGAAAGCGCTTGGTTCGCCATCACTTATGCCTGTTACTCAAAATTTATCAGGCTTTAACAAAGGAACTAGTACACCGTTAGGGATCCTTCCTAAGTTACCGATAACTTTGGGAAGGAAAACCATTCACTTGAACGTGATGGTAGTCCAAGGACCGTTAGATTACAATCTACTCCTTGGGCGTGACTATGTTTATAACATGGAGGCTATTATTTCAACACTCTTTCGAGTGATGTGTTTCCCACATGAAGGCAAAATTGTCACTATTGACCAGCTTTCATTTCTCGGTTCAAGCATAGCTCCAAGTCAATCATCATCCCTAAATGGTCCTTGTACATTAGCAGTGTCTCTCGAACCTTCATTCCATCCACCTAATTACCACGAGTAGTCTGGTGAATGTAACGAAGCTTAAGGGGTATGCACCCTTGTCTATTTGGCGGACGAACCCAGCTGAAAAGATAAGTTTCCCAGTAGGTTATGTGATTGGTCGAGACACCATTCACCTTTGTCAATTTGGCGGACAAAGCCAAGGAAGTGTTTTGTCTACTCTGTGGACGAAACCATCCTACCATATGAATTTCCCTGTAAGTTAAGTGATTGGTCTGACACACCATTCACCTTTGTCTATTTGGCGGACAAAGCCAAGGAAGTTTTTTGTCTAACCGCTGACAAAAACCATCCCACTTAACCATAGTGATTTCCATATGGTTACTAGAGACTCTCCTTTTCATCATGCTGGGGGCATGCAACCTTTTTTTTTAATTTCATTTTCTAGCCTTTTAGCTTTTTAGCTTTTTAACTCCTTAGGTTAGGTGATTGGTCCAACACAACATTCACCTTTGTCTGTGCTGCGGACGAGGCAAAGGAAGTGTTTTGTCTAACCGCGGATGAAACTATCCTACCTAACCTCAGTAGTTCCTTAGCTTTTTAGTTTTTTCTTTTCTAGTTTTTTAGTTTTGTCATTTCTAGTTCACATAAAAAGAAAAACTAAAAACTCAGCATATGTTGTCGCATGGTTCAAGCTCGTTAAAAATAAACCTACCCCCGAGCATAGCTTCTGCAAGGTTCAAGCTCATTAAAAAATAAACCCACCTCCACCGAGCATAGTTTCCGCAAGGTTCAAGCTCATTAAAAAATAAACCCACCTCTAGTAAATAACCTCTATGATTGCCATACTATCAGCCTCTTGAGCCTTGGTTGTGTTCCTACCATCACCTCCATTCTCTTGGTCAATCATACGCTTCCACTTGATTGTTTACCTTTTTTAGGAACAGTTGCGATGAGTGGTCCTATTAGCCACCCTCTTCACATCACCATGTTTTGAGAAGTTCCAAGCCTACCTAGAACTAGTTGCTACCCTAGACACCACTCATTCCTCAAAAAACGAGTCCTCTTTAAACCCTTTTCAGGCTCGTTAAATATGAAAATATTGTCGAGCAATTGGCCTTTCCAGCTCATTAAAGTGATGGGAAATGCCATCCCTCTTGTATATTTTAATCTTTTTCCGACCAGAGGGATTATCTCACGAAAAAGTTCGAGCGCTTGTCTTTTTCGGCTCGCTAAAGTGATCGAAAATTCATCCCTTTTGTATTATTTTAATTTTTTTCAGACCTAAGGGATTATGCTACAAAAAATAACTGCTAGAGTTTCCTTTTCGTCCCTTTTCAAACTCTCTAAACATGAAAAGAACCGAGTTATCCTTGTCGTTAAACTCGTTAAAACAATAGTGACAAACCCGTCCATTCCTGGACGAGATAGAGTTTCCTTTTCGTCCATTTTCAAACTCTTTAAACATGAAAAAGACTGAGTTATCTTTGTCATTAAACTCGTTAAAACAATAGCAACAAACTTGTCCACCCAGACAAGAAGGAGTTTCACTGTCGCTAGACTTGCTAAAACATAGTGACAGGTTTGCCCGAAGGGCAAACTATAGAACAAGCATATGTTATCATCCTCAAGCTCGACAAAAATAAAGAGGTACTGGTCAGAAATGACTGGGGAAAAAGGGAAGAAAACTTGAAAACTTTATGGTAGTAGGTCACTCTTGAACATGACACTTTCACTCCATCACCATGATTGAGTCAGGTTGGGTTATTCCATTCACTGGTCATTTCACTAGTGGCCTTTCACACCATCCATTTTTGGGGTTAACGCTACCAATCCATCTCAGTGTCGCTGATATGTTCAAGAGAAGTCATTCAATCGAGAATTCACCATCCAGTTAATGTCTCATCCAATGCAATACTTTCAACCTCCATTTTTCATGACTGCCATTCCTGAACCTTGTGTCGTCGATCGTTTTCACCCCCAGAAAATCATTTGCTTCGTTTCATGTCGTAGATGTGGGATACATTAAGGCCCTCCTATGACGGGTCACTTCTTGTCGACATCAGCTCATTATCCAAGAAGTTGACTTAGAAACAACCCTTTCATTACTTTGAAGCTTGCATGCCTCAATGGCAAGTTTCTCACTTCCGGCAACAGGTTGACATCAATGGCCTTCGACTGAAAGATTTTTGTGTGGTGTTTGACATCGGATCACATATTCACACCGCGTGAATTGTACTATAGTACCTTGAGGGTCATTATCATTATCGATGATTCCTTTCGTGTCTATTAACAACTTACATTATTAGCTGGTAATTAGGCGATTTCTTTCCATGTTCGACTTCAGAACATCTTTTCACATGGATCAACTTGTACATTGGGCGAAGATTGAACGAGTTTGAAGACCCCGGATCTAGTTCCATCCATTCGGGCTGCGATATATTTAGGGATATAAAGACATCAAATGTACACAGAAGTTGCACAGATGGTATCCAAGCAAGGGACGATGACTCTACATATGAAGAATCACCAGTCTGCAACTGTAGACGATTATCTATTCTATGTACATGAAATGAATTTATGAAAGCTGAGCATGGGAATGCTTGCCTCAGCTAGATCATGAAAATTATATGATAATGATGTATTTTATTGTATCTTATACAGGTCACCTTCCAGGTCGAAACCTTGGATCCTCATGATAAAGCATTTCACCCGACATCAAGTTTTATGACTTCATGCTTTAGGGGGAAACTATTATAGACATATTTTGGCACTTCAACTCCAATCTTATATGTCAATAAACTAGGGCTCTTTAACCCCTAAAAGTGTTGTTTCATACCCTAAAAGATCATGGTCAACTGATTACATCATTCCCCAAAAGTTCCACCTGAAAAACCATCCAGAACTAGCCTAAACTGGACCATACTGAAAGCTCCACTGTCAGGGTGCGATGCATACTGACTTCTACACTAGCCAAGTGTGATGCATACTGAAGAGGCCTTCTGTGGGGTGTGATGAGCAAGAATGGACAAATGTCCGAGACAGTTTGCTAAGTGGATGCTCATGGAATCTTCTAGAAATTTCTCCTATGACACTTGCCTCTCTGAATTCGCCCAAGGATGAGTAAGAGATCCAAGAAATCTCCAAGTGGAACCAAAAACAACAAGTGGAATGACACTAATAAAAAACCCAGAGATGACTCACACCCTTGCATACATCTATAAATGGATCCCTCATCTAAGAGATCTGGAGGCTGGAATTTTGTAATTTGTAAGGAAGTGTTGATAGTTTGTGTCTGAGAAAGAGCATTGTATTGTTGGGTGATCTTGCTTTTCATGAGGTGAAGAGGGCTTTGATGCTGGGAGAATGTTGTTGGATCAGACAGCTGGGTTGTAATTATCCGTTTTATTTAATAAATTTCTTTGGGTTTTCCTCCATACAATTGTGTATTTGTGAATGTTGTTATTTGTGAATGCCATTGTATGTTCATTGTATTTTTGATTTTGCAATGCTTATGATATAATAGATCAAGATGCTTTGGTGGTGTTTTGCTACTTTATTTCTATAGGTATTCTCTAAGCAGGATAAGTAGGAGAGGAGGTGCAATCTCTGTCAAGGGGGAGAGAGATCAAGCAAGGAGTTAAGCAGAAGATCCAGGTCAGTTCCTTTGCCTCTCCCTTATCTATCATACATAGATGAAATCGTAAATTTCTTTAAATTGTTTGTTTCTAGGGTAGTTGCCCACCCTAGAGGGCTAGTCGATCGAAAAAGACACTAGTTTTCCTAGAAACAGTAGTTATCCTTTGTACAGGCACGATTAAGGTCACGGTAATCAACACAGACCCGAATTGTGCCCTGCTTCTTAGTTACCGGTACTATATTTGACACCCAATCTGTTAGAGGGATCAGATAAATAAATCTAGCTTTGAGAAGTTTTTCAACTTCCTCCTTAATGGCAACTGCTTTTCTAGGGTGCACTTGAAAAAGTCATTGTCGAACGGGCTTCGTGTTAGGATAAGTTGGAATCTCGTGCATGACTATACTTGGGTCAATGCCAGGCATTTCTTCATATGACCATGCAAAAATGTCTCGAAATTCTTGAAAAATACAAGTATAGAGCTTGATCTCGTCAGGAGAACAAGTCACCCAATATGAATGTTTTTCAATGATACCCGGCTTAACAGAAATGTCAATGGGAATCTTTTGGGTAATATTACCCATGTTTCCTTCCGACCAAACTTCATGAGTCATAATAGGCATTTGAAGTGGTTGGGTCGGGAAACGAGAAGAGAACTTCTCAAGACAGGTAGACATGACCGTTGGGCCAGGCAAGAATGAGGAACGATGATGAGTATCATTCCATGGTGCTTCCTCCAGAGACATTATTTCCATGATACTCTCGTCAGAGGGAAAAGTCTCGGTTAAGGGATCAGGGGAATCCGAAGAACCAAGCCACAAGGATTGAGAATACGTGTCAAGAGATGCACTCGAAATAGTATGATTAGTAGGTACCGAAGCTGAAGCCGAAACAATCTCCACATAATTGATCTTGGCAGGGCTTAACGGCATGACATAACCCCATGTATCAACAATATCCGGAGAAGGAATGACCCAAGGATCAAACTTAACCGTGAACATGTTGACTGAGGCAACATGCATAGGTGGAAGAGGAAAAATACCCATCAAGGTGGGACCTCTAAAAAGTGTCGAGCCGTAAAAAGGGTCCTTTTCACCTCTAATTACTTCACATTAACTTGTCAATCCAGGAACGATTTGTTATCTCAAATAGTGTACTCAGTTTGAGGCTGTCATTTGTCAGAGTAATGTTAGTAGTATAGCTCAAGAAAATACAAGAGTAAACGGATGCTTGAAACAAGATCTACTTACAACAAAATACTTTAAAAACTAAATCATGCACTCGGAAAACTAAGCAATTTATCAGTCAAGGGTCCAATAACAATAACTCATCCCTTTTGGAAACTGATGTAAATAAAGGTAATCAAGTAACAGATCATCAAGCTGGGGACTAGACAACGAATGCCAATGCCCACTACAATTTCAGATCGTTCTGCACACCAAAGCAACAATAACGCAGATAACAGGAAATGGAACAACAACTAGATTTATATTAAAGCATTAAAACAGAGTTACATTGGATCACTTCTCAACGATAGTCGATGATCAAAGTTTCAAATACAGAGCAAATTTACATAAAAATTAACAGTATCTTTTCCCCCGGGCTAGCAGTGTTGCCCCTACTTATAACAGCTGAAGCGGAGATATCAAGGATGCGAAAATACTTAAAGCAGCGATCCCTCGGGATCAAAGGATCCTGAGGGATTCGCCAAGCTATTAATCCTCAGTTATCCGATCATTTTCTTGTGCCGAGTCGATATCTCCTTTTCCTTTCCTTGGATGAGATGTTTTAATTTAGATCATCTTGTTTGCATATGGTTCCCCGCCAAAGGGACAATGGTTAGCTTGGCCCTGTCTTTTTCTTTGGAGCAGCAATATTTAGTTTTTCCATTTCCCTGCATAAGAAATGGAAATTATTAGCATTTTCATGTTGCATATAAATCTTATAGATTTGTCATGATTTCCCATTATCTACCTAGTTCATGATGCAAAGATGTTACGAGTTCTAAAGAAAAGATGACAAAATAGTCAATAAAAACATACCTTCTTCAGTACTCCACACACCCCCTGCTTACCCTTTTTCATGCCCTCATGAAAACATTGTAGTTGACGTGTAAGGCAGTGAGAGAGTAGGCTAGAGATGGGATCTAATGTGGTGGTCTACCGCCATGATGCCTAACTAGGTGTTCAAAATGATGGCCTGTCTGACCCTCAGGCATTTCATACAGGGCTTGGTATCTAGGTGCAGGGTGCCAAATAATCAGACTCCAAAACCTATATCCTAACCAAGATGGCCCTGCCCTCAAGATAATTTTGCCATAGAGGTTTAAACGATCAGCGGCTAACTTAAAGTTCTCGTAATTAAATGGTTCCCTGAGTTGGATGTTGGATTAGAGGTCTGATATCGAAATTTAGTAGCTGCAATGGCAAGGTCCTTAATGGTAAAGAAGTATTTTATCCCTTGCTGATTGATTGTTGTATGAATGGGTCCTAACGCGTCAATCACGCCCAGAGTCCTCATCAGGCTCCTGTGTTTATTCCATAACTGTAATGCATCTCTAGGCTCAGCTCTTACCCATAAGTCTAATCCGTTTTCTTGTCTTTGGAAGGCATTATAGGCTTTAAGCCATTTGATTTGATTAACTCCAAATGAAATAAATGCCTGCAGTTGGATATCCCCAACGAAAGGGCCAAGGTTCTACTCTGTCTCTTGATCTAACACAAGGTTGTGCAGATAGAATTCACACAGGAGTCTTTGAACCTTTACTCCATAGTGCTTACAACAATTTATAAAATCATCAATGGTATTAATTTGTATAGGGGCTCCTGCTTTGATGGCCTTAATTTTCAATTGCAAATATCTTTCCATTAAAAACAAGGCATAATTCTTAGCAAGGGCTCTACATGCTAGGACATCAGTGTAGAAAGAGCATAAGGTATCCATCTGTTTGATAACTACATCTAATCTATGAGTTAACTTTGTGACTTTTTCTTGTTCTTTTCGCCATCCTTCAAAGGCTTGGCTTTCGGATAAATTGACATTCCTTAGCTATTGTTGTAATTCTTCATACTTTTCTCGAGAAACTGTTTGTTCCGTGAGTTTTTCTACTGCTTGCTGAGCTTGCATCAAACCCTCTCATAGGGTTACTGTCCTCGGATCATTGTCCCACGTAGTAGTGGCCAGTGGAAGATTTACTTGAATCTTCTTATTGCGTCGCCTCGGGTTTGTAGTCTGTATCCCTTCAGAGGACTGTGCCCCTGTCTGAACTTCCTTGTCACAGGCTGGTATATCGTCTGTTTGCACTTCAACATGAGCAACAATGAAATGTTGTTCTTTTTTCTTTTGAACAGCAGTCTGTATTTCAACAAGGGCTTGAACAGCAAACTGTTCTTCAACAGCGGTTTGAACAGCGGACTGTTCTTCGACAGGGTTTTGAACAGCAGGCTGAACAGGGGTCCTCTGAACCTTTTTCTTGGGGGGTCTCACCGAGGTGGTTGCGTGTCTTCCCCCGGAATTTCTTTTTGCTCTCTTTCTCATTCTCAAAACCCTGATTTGTTGTCGAAGTCGAGCTATCACATTTAGTAATCTTTGTTGTTCTTTTCATAATCGTTTAATTTCTTCTATTTCCTTAGAAGGAATAGCTATCTGTTTACTCAGGCCTGGACTGTCATCTTGGCCAATTCCCTATTTTTCCTCTTGGGGTGCTCCTTCATTGTTTTGTTCAGGTTGCTCAGGAGTAGAAACCCTAGTTGGCTCTGTTATTTCCTGGGTAACTTCTTTGTCCACCCCTTCTTCTTCCTGCAATTCTTCCAGTGTAGTTTGGCTGGGAGCAGATTGTTCCCTTTCTATATCTTCATCATTTTCTTCTCCTGTCATACTTGTAGAATGATTCTCTTTGTTTTCTTCCTCGTCACGCAATTCTTCGGGTGCATTTTTGTCTTGAGCAGAATGCTCTTTTGGTTCTTCCTCAATCTGGAGGCCTAGCGGGCTGAGAGGCTGGCCATATTCGCCCATATTGGCTAGAATTTTGGCCAATTCGTCCTCTTGCAATGGATTTTGCAATGGACTCTCTTCACGTTGTTCTGCCTCCGCCTCCACCTGCTCAGGTTGCTCGGTCTCTTCCTCTGTTTCTCCTTCCTCATTTCCTCCCAATTCTTTCTCATTCTCTTCTCCTTCCAATTGCGGGGGTTGCTCGTCCCCTGAGTCGTCTATCTCCACAGGTTGGCTGGTACTCCCTTGGGGGTTTTCCAACCTCCCTCTAATCCGTGCCAATCTAACTGATTTTCTCCATTTTGATGGTCTATTTGGTGTACTAGCAGTATGTTTGCGTTTTGGGGCTGGCGGAGTCGGTGCCCCATCTATCATAGCAATTAGTTCTTCCCAGCTACTCTGCTGCTGAGCAAGACTGTGGCTAACTATCAGCCATATCAGTCCATGGTGACTTACTACCGATTCCACATGTTGTGAATTTTTCATGCTTCGAGCAACATCATGAAGTAATGAATTTAAAAATGCAAGTAGGTTCACAGAGCATTTCTCTTTTAATACAGCTAAGAGTTTAAGGTGTCGTGGTCTTACCACGTATTTCCTACCTTCACAGGTGATGTAGCTCTGGATGATCCTCGCCAATTCTGCCCATGGATCTCCTAATGCTGCTGGTAGGACTCCCTTTCCTCTGACTGTTAGGTTCTGGCCTTCATCCTGGAAGATCTTCATGATCTTTTGCAGTCTCTCCTTCTTTAGAGTCCACACAGGTCCAGTGGCTGGCAGTCCCGAGACCTCTGCAATTATGTCATCGGTAACTGCTATGTGTTTTCCCCTTACTGTGGAGTGGTATTCTTGCAAGTTCTGCAAGAATTCTATTTCCACAGTCTCGTTGGATTCCTGTAAACGATTAAGATAGACTAACCATCCTGCCCTTGCCAGGATTTCCCGTGCAGCGTCAAAAAATGTCAATACATGTGGTTCTCTTCGAATTGACCTTCCTCCCATGCTTTAGCTCACTGTAAAAACGCAGAGACCGCAATGGAACAACAGGCTATTCAAACTTGTTAGAAACACAGAGAAAATAGCATAATCGCAATGCTCGTTCAAATCTTACTAATTGTTGCAGACTATGATACAGAAATATCTTAGGAACAGCAAGGCATGCAAATTGAAAAACGAGATACCGTTAAGCCTTGCTATTCCCCAGTAAGAGTTTGCCGAATAATAGCCTGACACGTATGTCAGCAAATTATGAAGTCACCCCCCCCCGCAATGTGATAAGCCATCCTCAGCCGTCAAATGAAGGAGCGATGGGCCGATCTGTTCTAGTACAAGGTCATAAAGGAACAATGTATGCCACGATGCCATGTTTACAAAAGGAGCAGGTTACCGAAATCGAGGTGTATAATAGGATCGCTTAATAAATAAGAAAATGCGGTTACATGATGTGAGGCTGGGAGGATAGGACAACTGACGTGCTCAACGAGTGTAATGCGATCATTGTCTACTTTTCTCTTCATGATTGGTTATGATGGATTTTCATGTGTTTAATGGTTCAGGGAAGTTATATGCATAATCTTATTTGACAGATTACAAAGGTATACGACAGAGAAGGGTATTAATGATTATTATTGGTGTATAAGAAATGTGACTTCAATACCATTAACAGAGCTCTGCTACCGACAGGTGTCCATAACCTTGGCAGAGTTGTTTGTTTCACCCATGGAACCATGATCCTTTGTGTATGCCTAGGAAGTATTGTTCAGTGTCAAAATGGAGGTCATTATGCTGGCTTGGTAACCAATTAGATCATAATGCCATTCACCAGGAAGAAGTGAAAGGTGGGCAGGCCAGCTCGTGATGAGACCTCCTGTTCCAAGGACTCTTTATTTTTTCTGATGTGCCTCTTGGACCATATCCCTGGTGTGGTGGCCATAGTGGGAATGCCACTTCACTTTCTTCCTTATGATCATGGTAGGTTGGCTTTTAATGAGACCCCCTATCCAGCATTTGACAATTCAAAACATTCTTCTTTTTTCTTTTTTATAAAATGCTTTCCTATTTATACACAAAGGGTGTTTCGGCCCTCCTTAAGAGTAGGAATGGTGGAAGAAGTTTTAACATCTCAATAGAAAAATATAAACCCTTTGTTCTTATTCCTTAATAATTATCAAAGAAGATTATGGGAATTTAAAAAGAACCAACATGATAAAGATGACCAATCATGTCAGTATTAGTAGGGTAATGACAACAAAAGTGATGAATAATTGTGTCCTTTCTTCGTTCCTCTTTATCAATTCACAACAATTTCTTGTAAAAGTAGATATTTTATGTAATTTGCTTATTTCAGTATGCTTTGGCTTTGTATCCATTGCATGAGTGTATAGCTTTGCTCCAAAAGACTTGAAACAAGAGGAACAACAGGTATCTTTAGGCATAAGTAAAAGGAATACGAGAATGCTGTCATTTGAAAAAGGAAGGGAAAAGGAATACAAGTGTTGTTCCTTTGAAAAAGGAACAACAAAAACTGAAAGTGTCGTTCCTTTGGAAAAAGGAACATCAGAAAACGAACATGTCGTTCCTTTAGAAAAGGAACAGCAGAAAACCAAAAGTGTCGTTCCTTTGGAAAAGGAACAACAAAAGCGCAAATGTCAGTGCTTTGGAAAAGGAACAACAAAAATCAAAAGTGTTGTTCCTTTGGAAAATGAACGACAAAAATCAAAAGTGTTGTTCCTTTGGAAAAGGAACAGCAAAAAACGCAGATGTCGTTCCTTTGGAAAAGGAACAGCAAAAATCAAAAGTGTTGTTCCTTTGGAAAATGAACAACAAAAAATGCAAATGTTATTCCTTTGGAAAAGGAACAACAAAAATCAAAAATGTTGTTCCTTTGGAAAAGGAACAGCAAAAAAACTCAAATGTCGTTCCTTTGGAAAAGGAACGGCAAAAATCAAAAGTGTTGTTTCTTTGGAAAAGGAACAACAAAAAACTCAAATGTCTTTCCTTTGGAAAAGGAACAACAAAATGAAAATGAAAAAGAATAGCTGAAACAAAACGTGTTGTTCTTTTGAAAAAGGAACAGCAACAACGATAAGAATGTACACAAATGATGTCCCTTCAGAAAAGGAACAACAAAACGACAACGTTGTTTCTTTTGAAAAGGAGCAGCAGAAAAAAATGCAAATACAAAAATATATACAGAAACTGATTTAACAAAACAAAGAAATTATGTACAAAGTGTAAAAACAGGTGAATCACTCAATGAATCATAGGTGAGGAGGATTGCTCTTCCTCCTGCAGAATTTTCATATCGGAGTCCTCACGTAGTTGCTGGAAGAAGGATTCTCGAGTAAATGGTTTGCGATATAATCGAACTCGGTGGCCATTTACTTTAAAGGTATGTCCAGATCCGTCAATAGTGACTAGAGTAAGGGTGCCATTATCATGTACCTTCTGGATTTCATATGGCCCCAACCAGCGAGTCTGAAGTTTCTCGGGAAAATCCTGAAACCTGGAATCGTATAAGAGCTCCCAATCTCCTTCGCAGAAGACTTTGTTTTTAATGAGAGCGTCATGCCATTTAGCTCGTTGTTGTTGGATTAATGCAGTATGTTGAAGGGCAGAGAGCCTGATTTCATCTAGCTCATTGATCTGTTGTAATCTATTAGTTTGTGCCTCGTTTAGATCTAGGCCTACTTCTTGTGTTGTTCGCAGTGTTTGGATTTCGAATTCTATGGGGAAAATAGGTTTCTTTCCAAACACCAATTGGTATGGTGAATAGTTGGTAGTGCTTCTCCATGTTGTTCTGTAGGCCCACAAGGCTTCTGGTAGTCTTGCAGCCCAATCGCGTCTATGTGACGCAATGGTTTTTGTCAAGATTGCTTCTATTATTTTGTTGTTGCTTTCTACTTGACCGTTTGCTTGTGGGTGGTATGGAGTAGTAATTTTATGCTGGATATGATAGTTCTTAAGTGTTGCAGCAATCTTGTTACCAGCAAACTGTGGTCCACCGTCTGTAATTATGTCTCTTGGGAGCCCATATCGCACAAATATATGAAACAGGAACTGTATGACAGAATCCTCTGTAGCTCTCGGTAATGCTTCTGCGTCAACCCATTTGGTGACATATTCTGTTGCCACCAGAATATATGTTTTCTAATTTGAGGATGGGTTAATTGGACCAACAAAATCAAGTGCCCATCGCTCGAATGGTTCAATAACCAGTTGTGGGTTCAGGGGCATTTCGTCGGACTGACCAGGGCATCCTACCCTTTGACAACTGTCACAAGCTTGAACGAACTTCTTTGCATCTTTGAAGATCGTAGGCCAATAATACCCTGTTTGCAGCACCTTATGTCTAGTTCTCTTATCGGCAAAGTGTCCGCCACATGGTCTGTCATGACAAGCTTTCAAAATATCAAAAATTTCATCCTCCCGGACACATCTCCTGATGTGCATATCTGCTCCTGTATGGAACAGGTAGCCCCCAATCCAGGAAAATCGAGCACTTCGCTGGACAATCTGTTTTCGTTCATTGGGGGTCAGATGTTTTGGTAATTTACCTACTGCTAAGTAATTCGCAACATCAACATACCAGGGTGTTTTAACAATGACAACAAACAAATGCTCATCTGGAAATTGATCTTCAACTGCTGCTACATCCACTGGTTTTGGCATCCGCGAGAGAAATTCAGCTACAGGATTTTCTTTTCTAGGTCTGTCCTTGATTGTAATATCAAATTCCAGCAATAAAATCAACCATCTAGTTCTTCTACCATTTGTGATTGGTTTATTTGCTAAATATTTTATGGCAGAGTGATTTGTATACAAGATAACAAGATATCCAGTAATGTAATGCCTAAACTTATTGACAACATGTATTACAGCTAGAAATTCCTTTTCAGTAACAGTATAATTCAATTCAGCAGGGGATAAGTTCTTGCTAATATAATAAATTGCATATGGTTTTTTATCTTCTTCTTACCCAAGGACTGCTCCAATAGCTGTATCTGAGGCATCTTATGAGATTTGGAATGGTGGGTCCCAATTTGGTCCTTGAAGGACTAGAGCTGTGGACACAAGCTTCTTCAGATCCTGAAAAGCACGGTCACATTTTTCTGTCCAAAGAAAGTCAACATTACCTGTCAGTGCATATAGAGGTGCAACAATATGTGAAAAATGTTCTATAAACCTTCTATAATAACCAGAGAATCTGAGAAAACTGCGTACCTCTGTTTGAGTGGTAGGAGTGGGAATTAGCAAAATTATTTGAATTTTGGTTGGGTCTACTTGTATGCCAGCTGCTGAGATATAATGGCCTAGAATAATTCCTTCAGTCATCATCATATAGCATTTTTCATGGCTTAAGCAAAGCCAGGTGGCAATGCAGTGTTGTAGGACTTTTTCCAGTGTGTCCAATGCTGGGTCAAAATCATCTCGTATGGTGTAAAATCATCCATGTAGACTTCGAGCCCCTCATTTATTAGGTCTGAAAAAATGTTGAGGATAGCTCTTTGAAATGTGGCAAGAGCATTGCATAAGCCAAAAGGTAGAACTCTGTAAGCAAATGTTCCCCAGGGACAAGTAAAAGTGGTTTTGTCTTGGTCTTCAGGGGCAATCTGAATCTGATTGTATCCACTGAAGCCATCTAAGAAAGAAAAGAATTTCTTTCCTGCTAGAGTGTCTAATACTTAATCAATGAATGGAAGGGGAAAGTGGTCTTTTTGCGTTGCTTTGTTTAATTCTCTATAGTCTACACAAATCCTCCACTTTCCATTCTTCTTTGGTACCACAACAAGTGGAGAGACCCATTTATTATCGGAGATAGGGTAGATGAAGTTAACATCTAAAAGTTTTTTAAGCTCAGCTTTTACAATGTCTTTTAGATGAGGATTAAGTCTCCTTTGTGGTTGGCGAACAGGTCTCGCATCCTTTTCTATGTAAATGTGGTGTGTACATAATTGGGGGTCAATTCCTTTCATATCAGGGTAGTCCCATGCAAATGCTTCTTTATGTTTCCTCAATAATTGGATGAGCTTCTTTTCTTGTTCGGAATTCAGGTTGGCATTAATGTTTAAAGTCTTTCATGGCTCAATTTCCACAATTTTTCTATTCGAAACAGAGGTAGTAGGTATTGTTTGATCATGTGTATCTTTAAGAAGATCCTCTTCTAATTCATTATCAAATGCTGCTTCTATCATGTGACATTGTACATGGGATCTGGATTCAGCTTGGCTAATGAAATTATTAATGGCATCTTCTTTTGTTTGGTCTTTGAAATCGAGGGCCTCTTGTATGGTTAAAGGAGATCTAATATTTTCAGTGAGGTATGATACATGATGCTTGTTAGTTTTTATTATTGTGACACTTGGCTGCGCTGGGGGGTATAAAGCTAGATTCTTAATATTTGTCCCCTAGTAATGGTCATATTACCTTGTCTGCAGCCAAGATAAGCATCGGCAGTTGCGAGCCAAGGTCTGCCTAAGATCAATGGATGTCCATCAAGTCGGTTTTTGGGTTTTATTATCAGAAAATCGGCCAGATACTCCCAGGAGTCAACAGATACCATGACATCATGTAGTGTGCCCTCTGGCCTAACTACAGATCGATCAGCCAGTTCTAATAAAGTGGAGGTCGGTTCTATTGATGTAATGCCCAGTTTTTGGCAAGTAGTGGTTGTTAAGATGTTAACTGCAGCTCCTAGATCAACTAAGGCATTTGAGAAGGTTTGACCATAGATTTGTACGATTACTATTGGATTTCTTGGGCCTTCGTATTTAACAGGTGTTTCTTTTCCTGATAATAAGTCAGATAAAGTTCCAACTACTTGGACTTTTGGGTTATTTGTTATTTTCCTCCTTGGTTTCTTTATACATAGTTCTTTGATAGTCTTTGCATATATCGGGATTCCTTGAATGGCTTGGAGGAGCGGAATTTTTATGTACAGGTTTCGTAATTCTCCCAGAATGTCAAAATCAGGATATTGTATAGGTAGAGGTATAATTAAGCGTTTTGGGAATGGAGGAGAGGATGTGGTTGTTGGATCATGACTTTGTTGTCTGTTCACGTCCTCTTCTTGTAATGGTTGTTCTACAGGAAACTGATTTTCAACTTGAACTGTTTTATCTCCCTATGTTTCGATGATACGCCCAGATCTTAATTGAAGGTCATTACACTCCCTTAGATCGGTTCCTATCTTTGGTGTTTCAATTATTTGAATGGACTGGACCAGTCTTTTATTCGAATTGGGGTTGGGTTGGGCTGGGAGTTGCGGCCTTAAGTTAGACTGGGGGTTTTATTGTAGGGCTGGCAGTGTAGGTTGAGGGAGCAGGATGGTTCCTATTCGCTGATTCATCGGTCTTTGCCAGTTTGTATGTCAGGTTTGATTCTGTGAAGTAGGAGGGGTCCATTGCGGTGGAAAAACATTGTTTTGCCAATATGGTGGGGTATAGGGAAAATTTGGCCAATTGGGTTGGCTTGCTTGATTAAGCCATGGAGATGATGAAGGGAATGATTGTTGTGACCAATTTGGGAAGGGAGGTTGATTTTTCCACATTGAATTATATTGTTGAGCATGATATTGCGGAGGCTGGAATGAAGAAGGTGGGTCTGAAAACATACCTGTTTGTCGCGACTGCCATTGACGGCGTTGATTAAGTAGATACATCGATTCTAGCTCTTATTCTACTTCCTTGTATACTGCTTTTAATCCAGGAAGTGAGGGACAGCTCTCTGTGGGGTGGTCTTTTGTACAAATGGCGCAAACTTGAACTGCATCTAATGGACACTCCTTGTGGCTGTGTTTCTTTCTACATCTGGGACAAAAGATTGCCAAATTTTGTTTTGCTTCTGCTTGTTTTTGTTTAGCCTGCATAATATCAAGTTGTGTTGTCAGCTTCCCCAATATGTCAGTTTTAAAATTTTCTAATAAATTTCCAATTTCTACACAAGTTACTCCTTCTACCGAAATTTTATTATCTCTTACAAATCGATCATGTTCTGCTGGTTTTAGCCTTGTGCTGCCTCTCGAGCTCTTGATCCATAAATCAATAATGTCAGTAAAATTTTCTTGATAAATATCTCCTTTCCCCATAATGTTTAATGTCTCAATCCATTGTTCCTTCATTCCCCTAATTAATGTTGTTTTTAATACATTATCAGGTAAAGGTAATGATGCATAAGGAGATCTTTGAATATTATACTGGAATCGTTCAACATACTCTTCTAATGTTTCATTTGGTTTAGCTACCATCTGAAATATTTCATCTTTTAACTCTCGAGACCTGCAATAGTCCTGATATTTTTTTAGAAAAGACTCTTTCATTTGATCCCAATTATTTATAACACCACCACCTAATCCCATAAACCATCTTAAAGCAGCTCCTTTTAATGTAGAGGGAAATAATTTCAGTTTCTGGGGATCGGTGGTATAGTCATATCCTCTACATAGCACATCGAATTCAAATAGGAATGCATCCGGATCTTCTGATGTAAGGCCATGGAATGTAGGGATATGCTGGAGAAGAATTGCTTTCATAGGTGCATTAGCTGCAGTATCCACAATGGGGTATCGCAGTGTAGAGGTTTGGGTGTTACGCTGATTCTGGGCCATTTGGTAAAATATATGCCAATAGCCTTCTGGGATATTTAGGAGGGTATTCCTAGGTTGTCGAGGGGGAATGGCTCTAATGGGAATGGCCTTGACAACACTTCCTTTATCTGGGATGATGAGAGTGCCTAATGTCTGGGGGGATTCAGGTTCTTGAATTTCGTTATAAATGATTTTTGCAGCACTTCCCTTATCTGGGCTGCTCAATGGCTAAATTACCCTAAGAGGAGATTTTTGTTCTTCAGCTTCTCCTGTTTCTCCTCTTCCTTCACAGAAATTGCTAAGGTTCCCTTCCTGCAATGATTTTAGGCTAGAATTTTCAATTTCTTGAAAATCTTGCTCTTTAGTTTGACTATGCACGTCAACAAAGGCTATAGATGGTGATCATGTGGCCTGAAGGGAACTAGTAGGCTATCTAGAAGTAACTTTTCTAGGTCCTACTGAAGGCTGAGATTCTGCTTTCTTAAAGATTCTGTCTATAAAGGTTGATCGGCCAAGGGTCACCGGCCCCTTAGCTTTATCAGACTTGGGTAGAGGTTTGGGATTCTTTTCTGGATTTTTCTGCTTAGTCATACACATAAATCAACTGCTAGGTTCTACCCAAACAGAATAGCAACAAATCTGCAGGAAAGCGGGTAGGGGAGCAGGGCTATTACATACTCCACACGCAGGTTCTTACCTTCCGTTTTTAAAACCCAGTTCTTTCCTAACAGGTTCTTACACTACTATGGAAAAGAAACAAATGGCTACACTCTTCCCCGGTAACGGCGCCAAAATGTCGAGCCATAAAAAGGGTCTTTTTCACCTCTAATTACCTCACATTAACTTGTCAATCTAGGAACGATTTGTTATCTCAAAGAGTGTACTCAATTTGAGGCTGTCATTTGTCAGAGTAATGCTAGTAGTATAGCTCAAGAAAATACAAGAGTAAATGGATGCTTGAAACAAGATCTACTTACAGCAAAATACTTTAAAAACTAAATCATGCACTCGGAAAACTAAGCAATTTATCAGTCAAGGGTCCAATAACAATAACTCATCCCTTTGGAAACTGATGTAAATAAAGGTAATCAAGGAACAGATCATCAATCTGGGGACTAGACAACGAATTCCAATTCCCACTACAATTTCAGATCGTTCTGCACACCAAAGCAACAATAACGCAGATAACAAGAAATGGAACAACAATTAAGAAATGGAATAGTAACTAGATTTATATTAAAGCATTAAAACAGAGTTACAGTGGATCACTTCTCAACGAAAGTCGATGATCAAAGTTTCAAATACAGAGCAAAGTTACATAAAAATTAACAGCCTCTTTTTCCCCCGGGCTAGCAGTGCTGCCCCTACTTATAACAGTTGAAGCGGAGATATCAAGGATGCGAAAATAGTTAAAGCAGCGATCCCTCAGGATCAAAGGATCCTGAGGGATTCGCCAAGCCGTTAATCCTCAGTCATTCAGTCATTTTATTGCGCCGAGTTGATATCTCCTTTTCATAGAAAAATTTTAGGGGCGAATGTTCGCCCTTTGGCGAAATTAAGGGGTTTTAAATTTTTAGCAGGCGAATATTTTGTATCATAGTGCATTTTTACAAATCACCTCAAATAGCCCACCTTATTTTAAGGGAGAGGGTAAAAAAGGTAAATTTAGCCCTTGAAATTAGGAGTTACAACCTTCCATTCGCCCATTTTCAAGAATAGGTTTTATTTAAGTGAATCCATTCGCCCATTTTCAAGAATAGGTTTTATTTAAGTCAATCCTATGGGCCAAATACCATATTTATCAAGGAGGTATGGTAAATTAATAAAAATATAAATAAATGAGAAGTATGGTAAAAAAATAAAACATCTTTTATATTTACTCCATAAGTCACCTTATATACATGCATGCAAGGGTGTAAACAAATAAAAATATAAGTAAAGTGGAGGAATGGTAAATAAATAAAATGTCTTTTTATACTTACTCAAAAGGTATGGTAAATAAATAAAAATATAAATAAACTAGACATATGGTAAATAAATAAAACCTCTTTTTATATTTAGTCCATAACCCTCATTCTATTTATGAAGGCTCAAGAAAGAGGTTTTATTTAAGTGAATCCTATGGGCCAAATACCATATTTGTAAAATAGGTATGGTAAATTAATAAAAATATAAATAAACGAGAGGTATGGTAAACAGATAAAAAATTTTTTTATATTTACTCCATAAGTCACCTTATATTTACGAACACTCAAAAAATGCGTTATATTTAGGTGAACCTATGGGCAAAATACTATGGGAAAAATACCATGGACTAGATTGTTATTAATACCATGCAAAAAAACATTATTAACCCTAATATTAGTATTAATAAAAATAAAAATGGCACATGGTATTGACCCATGGTATTCACCAAAATGGCACATGGTGTTGACCCATGGTATTCACCCTCGAATGTAGCCTATTTAAATGGGGAATTAAACCAGTGTAGATCCATCTTTACTCTGGATCTACTAACCCTCGAGAGGTATCAAATATCATGATATGCAAACTAGCATAGAGTGAAAAAATATTTGATCCCTCTCCGGGCTTCGCGGATCAAGAGTAAAAATGGATGTTGTAATTTAATGTATGTTAAACATTTTAGCTTGGTTAAAATAAAAATCAACTATTAATTTTATTAATTTTTATAAATTAATAATAGTAATTTTTAAGATCCAGGTTTATGATAACCCATGGTAATACCAAGATCTTACAAGATTTTATAATTGAGTAAAATATTCGCCATGCCTGGTGAGAGATTCGCCAAAAAATTATATATACATATTATATTATTGATAAAATCGCCTTCCATTTTTCCTATATACCATGGAGATTCGCCCATTTATTATATTTATAAATTTAGGGGGGGTTCTTAAAATTTTCCCTACTCCTTTTCCTTTCCTTGGCTGGGATGTTTTAATTTAGATCGTCTTGTTTGCATATGGTTCCCCGCCAAAGGGACAGCGGTTAGCTTAGCCCTGTCTTTTTCTTTGGAGCGGCAATCTTTAGTTTTTCCCTTTTCCTGCATAAGAAATGGCAATTATTAGAATTTTCATGTTGCATATAAATCTTATAGATTTGTCATGATTTCCCATTATCTACCTAGTTCATGATGCAAAGGATGTTACGAGTTCTAAAGAAAAGATGACAAAATAGTCAATAAAAACATACCTTCTTCAGTACTCCACAAAAATTACATCCCCCACACTCTCATAAGGAGCAGCAGTATGCTTCACATAGGGAACATTGCCAACCGAGCAAGAAGAATCGAAGAAAGACAACTGGTCGACTGTGACAATATTCCCTTGATGGGGAAAATGGAGCATGTGGAATAGAGAAGAGGCCACAACATGTATATCATGGGCCCAACTCCGTTCGAGTAGAATTATAATTAAGATTTGCATCCACAATTTCTACTTCGACATGTACTGTCTTGCCTTCCAAGGTAATGGCAAGATTCGTAAGGACACTGAATGGTCAAGAATCATGCCCATCGAAGACTTCCAAAGTGTTAGGTGATTGGTTCAAGGTAGGAGAACCAATTTCCTTCCAACAAGGGACAGAAATGATGTAGGTGGAAGCACCTTCATCAATGATGGTCTTGTGAATTGTCCTCTCATCAATGATCACTTGGATGAGAAAGGAAATCTGATGAGGTAAGTGTGGAATGTGGTTTTCCAGATCAAAACAAAGAAGATTGGAGTTAGATGGATCAATACCTCCAATAGCCGATAACAACGCTTTCCACTGAGATGGACAACTTTGAAGGACCTCGAGAGCAGACATAGTTGATGGAACTTGAGCCAAATCCTCAACAATGTTATAATGTTTAGTGGCTCAAGCGTTTGGATTATACGAGGACTTTCGCAACACACCCCAAGAGGGTGGTCGAATAGCGAAATCTGGATTATTTCGCTCTATATGGAGAGGACCAAAGGAAGACAAGATAGATGAGGAAGAGGCACCTTCTTTCTCTTTCCTTGATGTTGGGGTAGGTGTTTGATAATATTTCGATCTTGTAGCCACGTTTATTGATGAACTCATCATAAACACTTGGGAACCTAAGGAAGTGGAAGAATGATGTTGGGATGGAAAGGGTTCTTTCAGGACAACGGGGGTCCCTTTGAGCAAACGACTAACTTCAAACCATTGAGGAAAATCTTTAGTATAGTGATCCTCCTCACATATGAGGCATGGATACTTGGGATTCCTTTGAGAAGCATCACCAGCAGACGATTTAGGAGGGCCCTGTTTTGGGGCATCGGATTTGGACTTGCCTTTGCATTTATTTTTACCTTTAAAGGATTTGCCCATTGCGGTAGACTGGATAGCGTGAACCTCAGAGGTTTTACTAAGACTAGGTGAATTTCAGGAGGAATCATTGGAACCACTGTTTGAGATCACCTTCTATTTGGAAGAAGATTTCAGGAGGGTCTAAGACATGGAACCAATTAATCCATCAACAGGTGGGGTATCCGGAGACTTCGATGTTGTTATATCGGATGATGTTCTTGGAGCATCGGGTAACATATCATATAATGTGCCAAATTATGAGTAGAAGAGGTCTAAATACTGGGCACGAGCGATGGCTTGCTCCTTAGTGACACAACCACCCATAGCTATGTCTTCAGCAATTTTGTTGATGAATGACTTGGTAAAACATTCGGTCAACAACTGACCAGCAATTTCAAACTTGATCAAGCGATGTCGATGCCTCCACTCATGGATGTGATCAGAGTTATGGGTTGCAGTGTCTTTCTTAAGGGACGTAAGCAGATGGGTGCCAGTTTCATAGTGAACTGGGCTCTGAAAATGTGTGAGGAAAGCCATAGCAAGAGTGTTAAAGTCATTGTAAGTACCTTGAGGCAATTCGATGTACCACTTGGCTGCAACACCTGTGAGAGTTCACTGAAAAAGTCGAAGACGAAGGGAATCATCAATGTACGAATTAGAGGATCACCAGAGGTGATATGTCATCATGTGGGCCTGTGGATCCTCCTTCGCTTTTCCCTCAAACTTCAAACAGTCACTCAGAATCTTGGACGGAACTGGAGGCGAGTATGGCGAATGAAGAATGGGATCATTCGTGATTCTAGAAACATCTGGCAGCTCCAACGTGGCCAAGAAAGGAAATTACATATTAAAAGGCATTTGGGGCCTCTGAGCAAGCCTAGACTGCAGAGCCCATCCTAGTTGGTAAGAATTTTGACCCCATAGTGGAGGATTTTGTCCATATAGCATTGGATTTTTCCCCCACTATAGGTCACCTTGCTTGTAGGGAGAATTTTGACTCGAGAAGCCTTGAAAATGTTCGGTCATAGGCTGTTGATAAACAACGTATGGGTTAAAAGGTTGTTGAGCCAGCTGGACTTGGACAAACGGATTTTGCATCTGCTACCCCTAGACATAAGGGTTTTGAACCTGCTGCCCTTGGATATAAGTATTTTGCACCTGCTGCCCTTAGACATAAGAATTGTGAACCTGTTTCCCTTGGACATAGGGATTTTGGGGACTTGACCTTGGCCTTGCAAAGGTTGACCATGTTGATATGAGTACAAGGGTTGCTGTTGCCCGGGTTGACCTTGTTGCTGCAAGGGTTGGCCTTGCTACTGTAAAGGTTGTCCCTGCAGCTGCAGAGGTTGACCTTGCGAAGGCATAGGTTGGGAAGCTTGGTGAACAAACTGCACCTGTGGCTGCAAAGTTTGTTGCAATTGTTGCAAGGGTTGCCCCTATGGTTGCTGCAATTGTCCTTGCTGCTGCAGTGTCTACCCTTGCTGCTGCAAAGGTGGCCCTTGTAGCTGCGAAGGTTTCCCTTGTTGTTGCAAGGGTTTCCCTTGTTGTGGCAAGGGTACTTGAACAGTTCCTAGAGAAATACCTTGAAAATTCCCAAATTGGATCTGGCCATATCCACCAGGCACGACGGATGGACCAAGCTAAACATAGGGTCCAACTTGAGGGACGTAAGGCGGATTTACCATCGCTTGTGAACCATATGGAACATAAGGAGGTTGGAATGGACCTTGAGCCACATATGGTTGTTGGTACTAGACGTTACTTGACCCAGATGGACCAACAAGGTCCGACTACTGGTATTGAACATTACTCAATCCAGAAGGACTAGCAAGGTTCGAAATAACACCGAAAGAGGGTTGGTTCACCCCAACTATGTGATCTTGTGAGCCACTCACATTGGTTGTAACAAACATCATGGAAATATTGGGCTTTCTCCTCCAGGCAGTGGGACAACCTGTCCACTTACTGGAGGGTTCAAAGAATTTACAGAGACTTGACTTGAAATCATCGGTTGAACTGGAAGAGTAACTTGAAATGACAAAACGAGTGGATTCAGAACGATGGGTTGCATCGGAATTGATGTGACTGCAAAATGCACAATCGGCTGAGAGGTCAGGTTCTGAATGAATGGACCTGAGGTAGGCATAGTGCCAGATGACCAGATAGGGTTATGATACAATGATGAAGCACTAGGAGTGCCTGACACCAACTAAGCCAGAGAGGTATAACCATGCAGAAATGAAGGCCTGCTATGCTCAGGGTAAATGTTGGTCTGACTGATTCCTGTGTAAGGGAAACCTTCAGGAGGGAATTGATATCCCTGTTCATCAACAATGTGAGGAGCATGTGTAGTAGAAACCTTTGAGTGACCGGGAGAGGAGACTGGAATATCGCCTTCTAATTCCATGGGTGGAAACAAACGACGAGGAACAACTGAAGATGTTCGAGGGGATAATTCCAAGTTCAACACCTTGATCCTCGAGTGACTACGGGAGTTTGAGAAGAGGTTCCTCAGATGATCTTTCAGATGGAGGAGTGGAAGAGGAACTAGGCAAACCTGATGTAACTGCCATAATGACTTTGTCTCAAACAACAAGAGAAAAAAGAGATTAATTTCATGGCTTCTTCAAAATGTATTAAAGGTATACTCATGATGTGGTCTAAAATAAGACTATCAGGAATGTAATATGATCGTGGGCAAAGGAATTTTAAGACGCTATAACAAACTGGTGCCTTTTCATGTTTTAAGAGTCGAGAAAAAGGAAAATATGACTCTATCACTTTCGGTTTGAATGAGCTCAAAAGGACAAGTGCTCGATGATATTTTAAATTTAGAGAGTCAAAAAGACCAAAACGACTTCTCAGGAAAATCTAGGCAAAAGGATTACCAGGTAACCGTGAACTGCAGAATACCTCCCGGCAAACCGATAAGTATGGGCAGGCAATCTCCCAAATTCTATGTTCGGTGTATCACGTTTATAAGGCGGTAGACTTTGCTTCCTGTGGATAAAGGATTGCAAACCTAGTGGGGTCTCTCTTTATGTACACGATGATATGGGGAGAAAAAGTCCATACTAGCATTGTTTAGTGCCGAAGAGAATGACAGCTGCTAGGTTTAAATACCTCGGAACACGTCTCTAGCCTAGACCTCTAAAATGTGAGCGTTAGGTTTCAAATGCACCTTAGGTTAATTTAATACATTTTAAAGTTTAGCTTGGAATTATGTCTCAGTTTTCAAGCCCTATCGATGTGACTCAAAAAACTCCTATATGTAGCTCAATGAGACAAAACCCTTTCAATTTGATGAATGTTTACACTAATGAGAGTAGAGAAAACAATCAATGCAACAAACAAGCAACTGAAAGCAAGATGACTCTTCACTACTTCGCTTTTTGAAAACAAAATAATGAAAAGATCTTTCCACTTCCTATATTCCTATCAGATGCACTTTAACTAGTTCTTTCAATGGTAAAAGAAGTTAATTTCCTTTCAAATGCAAAATGATGATGCAATCCTAGCTTTTAATGATGCTACTTAATGCAACATATCCATTCAGCAAACTAGAATTATGTATTTTTCAATGGAATGATAAAATGAATCTCTCATATAAACAATTCAATGAAATTTTTTCAAACAATGAACATTAATCATATGCAAAGCACGAAAAATAGAATTCTTTTCCAAATCAATTATGCAAAGACTCAATAGAAACAAGACAAGCAATTGTAATCTATGCTTGAAAAGAGACGTTCAACCAAGAGGAAAGCAAACAAAACTTTTCAAACTTGTTCAATTGAAACCAAAGCAATAAAAAGAACTAGAACACAAAATTCATGGAGCAGTTAACCAACCAATTGACTTGCTTAGCACACTAACAATTGAATGGACAATTACCTAGATGCCCTAGGGTCACAAACCGCCCAAAGACTCAAAAAATCAAGGAAATCTTAAGCCAAACAAGAACACCAAACAAGCTAATGAGGCTTTCTAGCTAGGGAGAACAAATGCAAAACTGGCTAGGAGGCAGAAATTATGAGGGAAAGACACACTAGTTTTGATTCAGGAGAAACCTTGATCTTCACTTACAGAAATTGACATGATTTCCTAACTGACAACAAGTGCCACAAGGGGGTACAACGCGACTGTTTTAGAGAAATTCGCCCTGGTCGGCGCGATTGTCAGAAAATAAAATGCATCGATCGAGAATTTCAAAGGAAAAAATAAAATTTTCAAATCTCAAAACCAGACTTGTCACTCTAAATTTCAGAACCAAAGTAGTAAACCAGGCAAAGCATAGAAAACCAAAGGGAAAAGGTGATACAACAAAAGTTCACACAAACCACGAAATGAAAATCAATCAAAAGAGAGGGATGGCTCCCTAGCATAGTCGCCAATTTGTGGAGTAGGTAAATCTCCTCTGTGGACAGAGGTGATCCCTCTAGCCCTAGAGTGGGTCTAGCCACAAACAGAACAACCTAATGAAAACTTCCTTAAACTAGAATCGAATAAGAGGGCCTACCTCTTAGAATGCTACTCCGCTTCCTTTGAGTTCTTCTCCTTCAAATACTTGAAACAAATACACAAGAGACAACAACAAACGTAATAGCATACAATCACATTCAATTTACTTAAAAATTCAAGGAATCTTAAGCCATTAAATGTAATATGACACTCAATGTAGGAAATAAATCATTAGTTGTATTGATATAAAGCTCAGAAAGAGATACAACCAAAGCCTTGACGTTGCAGGTCTCCTCCGACGTATCCGAGTTCCAACACCACTTCTAGCATCTCATGGTTAGCCTCAAAAATGGAAGTTTAAGGCTTCTTCCCTTTAGTTCCAAACCAAACCAAACACACTATTCTCCCTTTACACACATAAACTAGAAGGAAAAAATCTATAGATATCTTGTTGGTTATTCAAGCTCCAAAAAAGACTAGTTCAGCTTGGAAAAGGAGGAGTTTATATAGCTTTGATGGAGGGGAGATGGTTCCTCTTATGATGGGAGAGGGCTTATCTCTTTGGTTTGTTCCATCTTTATAGGGGAAAGGATCCCAAACTGACTTCCTCGGCTCTATCCAACCCAACCATTTACCATACTTCCATTCCACGAAGCTTCTAGAGCTAGAAGCTTCGATTCCATTTTTAAAAACTTGCCAAAAGAGGATCAGTGCAAGTGAAGAAAGACTCACTTGCACCGTATGACACTAGGTCTGGTTTCAAACTCTGCAAATCGGTGCGGGGAAGGAACTGATCACTAGTGCTGGTCTTGAAAACTAGGATTGAAGGAAGATTATTGGGAAATGATTCAAGAGAGGAATATTCTGCTCATGAATAGGGGTGTAAAGATATGCTCTTCATTATGGGAAAGTATATAGAGTTCACTGTAGAGGTCCTCTAGGATCGAGAAACAGGGAGTACATGGACAATGACAAAATTTTGTGTAACATTCCCTAAACCATGTGAACCTATCAGGGGAAGCTTTGTTCTCTATCTATTCAAGTGGGAAGTGACTACTCTGAAATGGTGTCCTTCGAGTAGCTTGTTGTTGAATCAATGGTGATTGCTTTAACAGATCCAAGATAGATAACACTCTAGTGATACTTATATTGTGATCCGTGAGGCTACATAGTGTTGGCATGGGACCAAGATTTAGACACAAAACAACACATTCTTTTAAATATTTTATGATCTTTCATTGTCAATATTATATGTTTTCTAATGACATTGTATAAATATTCATGTCCTTTGGCCTTCAAATCATTAATGTTGCACATTCTTCCATCAATTTTTTGAATTCTGACAAAAAACTAGTAACACATGAATCTTTGAAACCCTTTCAATCTTTTATAGAGAGGAAACTCTATTGATCTTGAAAAGCCCACATTACACATAGGTTTTTATTGAAGAGTTTTGAAGTCTTTGTCCTTCTTTTTCATACATTATATATCAATATGTACACAAATTTAAGATCCATAATATCTAGGAAAGAAACCATAAAATATTACAACCTTTTTATGATTCAATTTTCTAAACAAAGTCTATCCCTATTGAAAAAATTATGTGTATTCCATGTCGAGCTCTCGAACTGGGAATCGAAATACATGAATGTTTTTGTACAAGTTGGTTCCAAATCATTTATTTGGATTTCCAAACCTTTCTCTTTGGCATGTTGTTTCTCTATTGGGAAAATGACCTGCACAACATAACCAACTGTTGAGACACATCACAAGTTTTCAATATATGCATGTCAATATTATGCTATTAACAATGCTCCCAAGATGGGAATTTGGAATCACATTAAACATTCACCTTTGCAAACATTCAGACACTACATTAACAACGTCAGTAACATCTAGTACACACATTTAAAAGAAAAATAAGAGGGAAGATATAGCAACAAACCTGACAAATCACCAATTGGATAGTTTTCCACCAACAAAGCATGCTCCAGTGGAGGATGATCCATAGGACCAAACGCACTAGTGGGATTTTGCGCCACTGCAAACATTTACACACTACTTCATTAAGAAAAGGTTATGTCTATGTAGACTAATCTAAACATGTTGATCTTGTCATTTTATGGAACTTACCCAAGTCAATAAAGCATGCATTGTTGGAACGAGGACGGCCTCACTTGTTAAGATGTTGAAACTGAAATGGTTCATAATTAGATGCAAGGACATTCAAATCAATTTCTAAGATTCCACTTTATTATCCTCTTTTGTTTTTCTTTTTAGGGCTAAGGAAACTCTTCTTTCTCTTCAAAGATGACTCATAAGCACCCAACCCAAGGGTGAAGTCATAGTCCATAATATGAAGATCATTGGCATCATCCAACATTTTTGTAAACAAACCTATCAATTGTTTTGTCTTGCTTGAAGTAGCAGGAGGGCTATTCCTCAACAGGTCTATGTAGCCAAACAACTCCTCTCTATTCAACTAAAGTTCTTCAACATCTGGATCTACATTGTTATCAACCATGATAGTTGTCTCGACATTTGTATTGAGGTTTGGCTCCTCCATAGCTATATTAGGAGGGGCATAGAATGTATTGGGTGTGGTATCATGATCCAATAAAGCATATGAATTCATTGTAGGGGAATACAACCAACCTACCTTTATGGCATGCTTGCAAACGTTGCCACGAATAGACCATGGGCAATCACAGGTGAAAAAAATTGTGCAATGCCAAGTGATAAGATATCGAATATCAGTTGTACTTTGACTCCTCACCCAATAAGCATGAGATATGCTCTCATGAGGGCTGCAATCATTATATGGAATTCTTCTAGATTTTTCTATTGACGATTCAAGTTGCTTCTCTTTCTTGTGGTTGTTCAAATATCCTTCTTTTTTCAAAATTTCCTTGAATCAGTAACACGGTTCAACATTTGTGAGGAGAGTATAAAATAGCCAATCCATCCTGTGAGAACATTTCTTTCTACGATCAGATAGAAAGGTAGTCTTGAGATAACAATGGTATGATTCCACAACATTATTTGTCTCCTGATTTGCATGAGGAAAATCTCGACAGCCTTTTACCCACATCCCTAAATGTACAAACTCAATTAGTAAATATATATTATCTTTATGAAACAAAAAAGGTATAAACACAAGAAAGAGTATGTGCACTTACTAAACTTATCACCAACAACCCAATTCTTGTGGAAATAGTCCAAAAACTTCACCTCAGTTGCAAATTTGGTGAAAAATCCATTTATTGCAGTAGTCACTTCATCGTTCGAACAATTTTTCATGATATGGCCTAGTTCATTGAACATCTCTTTTCCTTTTTCTGGACTACTGGCTAACCTATTAACATTTTTGAGCCATGCCCTCCTTACATGCCAAACACACAATATTACTTCACACCTGGTGATGCTCCTACCATATTTAATTCATTTTAAGTGAGAAATATTTAGATTGAATACAAGTTGCAATGTCAAATAAGAAGATTGAGGTTACCTCAAAGCAATAATTTCAGCCAATGCATCATCAACCATAAAATCATTGACCTTCCAATCATGACGAAGCTGATAACACCTATGCATTAGGTGCTCCAACCACAATGATATATCTCGTGATGTACTATGTGACATCACCACCCATGCAACAGGAACCTTGCTTTATTGCTCGTCAAACACCACGAGTGTGTACAACTGATACTGTCATATTAAAAAAAATGAAGTTAATTTTACACCATTAACCATATTGAATCATTACAATAAAAATGATTTCACTAAATGAATCATTGCAAAAATACTAACCCCATATTTATTTGTGTTGAATGTTGAATCCATGCCTATTAAGCTATTATGGGATAGCTTAACCATAGTGTCCAACATCCATTTTGTTTGTATTCCAGCTATAAAAGGGACATTTTCACCATTCGACTTTTGGTAAAAGAAGAAATCATTTTGGTGTTTTTCATACCAAAGATTCACACTCATTTCATCTTTTTTATGAAGTTGGTAATTTCCTTTCATCAGACGATTATAGATGTTTGCGACATCTTTTCTGCATAGGAAAAAATCCCTATCCCAATCTGTGGCATCTACGTCAACATATTTTTAATATGCATTTTACAAACTAAGTCAATTGGCACTTGTAGAAAAAAACAACTTTCGACATAAGAAACCATGTCCCTTGAAAGCCTTGGCTTATGCAGAGACCTAACATCACCTGAAATGTCATTTTTTCCATGACAAAGTCATCCTTCCCCATCTTCATGATCATACATGTTGTATGTTATTATTGTTATCTCGGGGGTTTGAACCATAACCTTTACAATAAAATGGCACTGGCAGCCCCTCCTCTTGACAAATGACTTCTTTCGTTTGGTTGTACATTTTTCTCTATTGTCCTCTGGACCATATGAGCAAGCATAACTACATAACAAATTTTAAGACGTCAAAACATATGAAAAATAATAAAGCATTATTAATACCAACATCTAAATAAGGCATTTCTAAAATACTTACAGTTCCCATCGCAGGGCACACTACCCCTTGAGCTTGGATCTTTGGTTAAGCCTGAAGTTTTTGTTTTTCGTCAAGAAAAGGTACATGGAGCCTCTGGATTCATTTCCTCTCCTTTAATGAAGTCATCGAGTCTATGTAGAGGAATTTTTGCAACTCGATCAATAGTCATGTTGGCCTTAGATATTTTAGACCAGACTAAATCTTTACCAAAAAATATGATTTTCTCTTTAGGGTCTTGCACCTCAAGGCCCATTATAGCCTTCCATTTCTTTTCCATTTTGTCTCACAATCTGCAAAAAATGAGGAAACATATTAGGAAACCTATTGTCCCAATGAACATTTACAATTAAAAATTCAATGAACCCAACTCCCTCACATCATGTTCAAAATATCGCACTCTGGCTTGCAAAGAAATAACACAAAGGGGAGATGACTCTTCTCTATTTGCTAGAATGTATGGAATAAGAGAACTCTGCATAATGGACATAGAAACTGCTCTAAGCTCTAAATTTGTTTGGGAATGTATTCATAAATAAATCTCATGTAGATTTGAATGATGGGCCTTGGAACAACTCTAGAATGTGCTTGAATGATGGAAAAGATCTCAACTATCTACCCTATAAACACAAATTTCTGAGTATTGTGAACAAATAACCCACTAGCAGGCACTCAGGGAACTGAAACATTAATCCACAGTCACCAAGTCACTTGACATGTCACTTAGTGGCTTGAGGTGCTCACTACCCAACTTAAAGAAGACCAAGTCCCCAACTAAAAAATCTACCTCCATTTTATCATGATCTACCCAATATTTCATCCTTTCTACAACATTTTTCAACTAAATGTGAGTCATCTCCAATTTGTCCTTCCATCCCTCCATGAACCTTAAGGTTGACGGTTTCATGTCATAGTATGGTTGCAAAACTATGAGGGGTTACAACAATTACTATCCATTTTGCAACACAAATGAACTATAACCCACTGCAGAACTCTTCAACATGTTATAGCTAAACTAGATTACATCCAACAACTATGGAAAATGATTGTTGTAGGCGCTGGAAAATGATTTTCTAGTGCTCCTGTAGGTGTTGGAAAATCATTTTCAAGCATCTACAACAATGCTAGAAAATGGTGATATTGAAGTGTTAGTGCGAAGTTATAGTTTTCTTACCTTGAAAAACATTATTATTGAAGTTAAGGGGTCAATAAAGTTTTTCTTGGTAATCCTTTTAAGCCTTCTCTATTGTCTCCTTTAAAATATTCAAATGGTTCTAAGGTTATTGTGTTGGAATGTAAAGTTTCCAAATGATAAAAAAAAATTATGTGGTTTTAAGTGATCCCCTTCCAACCCCTTCCATTATCCCCTCTCATGAGCCTTCATCCTGTATGGCAGTCCCTACCCTTTTGGTAGACCTTGCCCTTTTTGGCTTCTATCATAGAGAAAAATCAAAATTGAAGGATGATGTGTCTTTGGAAGGGGGTCTAGTTTTGGACTCTCTCCTAGCTCCCCAAGTTAGGAGGAAATCTCATCTCTCAAAATCCCAATGGAAAGTTGTGCTTGACATCAAGCATGGTAAGCAATCCATTAACTAAAGGACCCTTGGAGTAGGTAAATCCCTTCTCAAGGGTTCCCCATGATGTGCCTATCCTTCAACACTCGTGAAGTAAAGGGTGCCTCCAAATTAAATGCCATCAAGCAGCTCATTTGAACCCATAAACCAAGGATTGTAATCATTCAAGAGACAATGATATTGTGACCAAAAAATATAGATTCTTCTGAGCTCTAGCTAAATAACTATTCATTCTACACCCTGGATGCAACTAGCTTATCAGGTGGCTTACTAACTACATAGAGTTCAGATTTTCAATCTACATATTCTTCCACTCTTAACTCAACCATTCTTGTTGATTTTGTGGTAAAGGAATTTAACATTTGAATCAAAGTCTTAAATATTTATGGCCCTTATTCAAAAAGAAGATCCTATTAGGAACCATTGGGATATTCCAGGGTTTTTGACAATGTTTCCAATCTTGTAAGTATAAATTTGAATCTCATGTTTTCATTGTGAGAGGTGTGGTGGATTCATCCTATACAAGACCCTTTAGAGGAGTTATTTATCCATATATTTGATAGCTAAAATTGATCAAATATGGAGCCAACAAGCTGAAGACCACTTGGAGGAATTTCAAGAGGAATTAAGCAACCATATCGAAGAGGATTGACCAATTCTTAATTTTAGATTCTCTGGTAGGGAAATCCCTCCTAATGACATCTTGGCAATATTTGGGAGGGATCTTTAACCACCTGAGCATAATTTTACAAATGTAGTTAGAAGATAAGATCTCGGGGTCCCCCATTGAATTTAACCATGCTTGGCTCCTCGAAGAAGACTCTATACAATTGATCAAGGACAACTAGGTACCTCTCAGTCAACAAGATTATGCTTCATATATGTAGAAATTTGTAAAGGTAATATCAATGGTAAAAATGAAAATTAAACAATGGCTCTTTATTTTCAAGGAAAAATCTCAAGCATCTCTAAAGACAAACTTAAATAAATTTTATGAGGAAAACTAATCTAGCTTATTTTCTACTGAAGATATTTACACTCTGAAATCTTTGGAAGTGGCCCACCATGATCTACTTGACAAAGAGGAAATTTCCTGGAATCTAAAAAGTGGGTCATTTTGATTCACAAGGGTGACAATAACACAAAATTCCTTCATATACTCATAAATTACCATAAAAACCTTAATATTATCTAGGTTATAAGAAATCAAGAAGAAGCAGTGGTCAAATACTTAAAGCAAAAAGGGAAAGTTGATGTCAAACTCTTCAAAACTCTTTTCAGGGAATGAGTTCCTTTCCCCAATAGGACTAAATTGTTGATAAAAAAGGGAGTTGAAATTTGTCTTGGCTAAGAACAAATTGTGTGGAGCTAAGTTGCATCCGACAAAGGAGAAATATCGCTTGCATACTTCATATTCCGTTGTACCATAGATCATGTGGTATCAAAGGGAAATTTTCAATTCTATTGAACCAAGATCGGATCCTTCTATAGAAGGGCCAAATTCACTTTCTTCTTGGAGGCCGAGTACCTAGATTTGAAGCTCGATGCTTCAAGAGACTTGTCAAGGTTGCATGCACTATTATTGTGGTCAATTTATATGCTAGATCAGACTGCATTCTTCCCTAGTGAGCTGAGTTACCATTTTTTAAGGCTGAATTGAGTAAATAGGGGCCAACGATCGAGATTCAAGGGAATTAGTCCAAATTCATTAAAGAAAATACAATGCCAAGGTTTATAACAACAAGGATCAAGTTGTTTATGGTGTCATCATCAAGTGGCAAAAAATATTTGCACCGGGAGGACCCTTGCTAGATTAAGTCAACCATCCTCAAGACTGAGGCAATCATATATATATATATATATATATATATATATATATATATATATATATATATATATATATATATGTGCCAATAATATCATTCGATTGGTGACTGAGTTTGACATTCATCTCTACAAGGTATTCTCATAAGAGATCAATTTCCAAGCCTTAAAATAAGTCTAGATACTGGTATGTCAAGCTATAACACTCACTTGTAATCACACACATCAGAGGATTTGAATGTTGGTTGAATTCCTATTCCAAGAGAGCCATTAATACCTACAATAGTTTTGGATATTTCCTGTAGCAGATTGTGACCCAATTATGTGCATATGACCAGGTGTAATTATGATCTTGGGGTACTTTCCTATTTCCAAGGTTTATAACAAATGAAATGAATAAATATTTCTAAGTTGAAGTTTAGGAGGAGGAGTGTCTAAATTCCCTATCCTCTATGAAAATGGTAGAACCTCTGGTCCTAATGGCCTATCAATAGAGGTCATTTTGGATTTTTATGATATTCTCGAGGAGGATCTGTTGAAAATGGTTATGAAGTCCCAAAGATTTGATAAAATGTTTGGTACTCATTAAGGGTGGTCTTATGGTACTCATTAATTATGCTCTAGAAAGTATTCATATGTATTGGAATTATATTTTTTGTGTCCCAAAAGGTATTCTATCTAAATCTACAAGAAGTGTTTCAATTATTTGTGAGTCCTTCCATACATCATTTTTAAACTATAACCTACTGCAAAACTCTTCAACATGTTATAGCCAAACAAGATTCCATCCAACAACTCTGGAAAATGATTTCTATAGGCGCTGAAAAATCATTTTCCCGCGCCTACATCAATGTTAGAAAATGGTGATATTGAAGTGTCAATGTGAAGTTAAAGTCTGCAAGACCCTTCCACTAGTCTAATTGTACATGAACTATGGATGCAACCCTAGTTGTTTCCTTATCCTTAGTATTGACTACCTTAACTGAAACATTACATGATCCAAATCTAAGTTCAAATTCACTTGTTAAATCCTTCCCTGAGTTCATTACAATCAAACATGAATTCTAGTTCATTACAAGTATATTCCAATAAGAGTTGCAAATCCTTCAAAACTCTGCCAGAGGCAAGACAAGTATTGGCTTCTTTGTTTAGATTGTAAAAATCATGATGTAATAGAAGAATAACATATTTATCTAAAAAAAAACAGAGCACCACACAGTGATTTTTGTAACCTCTAGATGGAAAATCACTTAGAGCAGAGAGGAAACTATATTGATCTTGAAAATCCCACAATACACAAAATTTTTTTCCCAAACAATTCTGAAGTCTTTGTCCTTCTTTTTTCATACATTATATATCAAAATGTACAAAACTTTAAGATCCATAATATCCGAGAAATAAACCATATAATATTACAATCTTTTCATGATACAATTTACTAAACAAAGTCTATCCCTATTGACAAAAAACCCTTAGCAAAAAACCCTAGCTTGCAATGGACTTTGTTTCCTCTACAAGGATTATTAACTTTTCCTGTTTTGCAATTTCTCTCGTGGCTCTTTATCTTTTTCTTTTTTTCCATGGGGTCTTCTCAGCTATTGGAGCTCTTTTTCTTTTCTTCCATGGGGTCTTCTCAGCTACTAGAGCTCTTTTGCTTTTCTTTCGTGGGGCCTTGTCAGCTGTTGGAGCTTGTGGCATCGATTATACTAACAACCCCTCCTTATCTCTAGCATGTTCATATTCTTTTTCATCTTCAATGACAATAGGCTCCTTAAGATTGGGATTCAATTTAGCTTTAAACCCCAGCCTTAGTTTGTTCGTGGGTCTGGTTCTTGGCCTCCTTGCATAATCTGTTCTAGGGTTAGGTTCTATAGGATCTTCACCCTTATTTTAGCCTTCATCCATGGTCTCATCTTCCTTAGTCCCCTGGATTTCTGACTGGTGTCCTTTAGTCATTCTTCTATAAACCCAAGAAACCCTAGGGTGTTTTCTCCTATTAGGGTTTTCTATTGTTTGTCCAGTAACTTGTTGACTGCTCTTGGCCTATATAGCAACATTTTTCTTCTTCTTATGCCTTTTCGAAAAGGGGTGTCCCAATGTCCTCAGCTGTTGTGATTTCTTGTTCATTTCATGGATGTATAACATCTTGATTAAACCATGGTGGTATACATAATGTGGCTACCAAACCCTCCTTTTTCTTGTAGAGGCCACCATCTTAACCAAGCTTTGATGAAGGTAAAAATGCAGGTTCATCATGTTAAAACCAATCAAATGTAAAAGAAATCAAGGAATAATTTTCCAATAATTTGGAACAAGAAAATTAATCGAACCCTTAATGGCGATTCCTTAAAACCCGCGGCCCGCTCCTGCTGCAATTAAAAAAACCCTTAATGCTCAGCTCTTACTCTCCTCGCTATAAATTGAAAACTCCTAAAACCCAATGCTGAATCGCGGCTGCATCGCCATGGCACACACTATTAATCGCCTACCGTGCCCAAAATCTCTTCTCCATCGGCTTGTAATATCTTCATTACCACGCTTCTGCTCAGACCTTGTCCAAACAGAGCGCCTTACACTGGATAAATCTGTTAACATTCTCAAGATTGAATCCGACCCACAAAAGCTTGTTCAAATCTTCAAGCAAGCAGCAGAACAGCCGAAGTTCCGCCGCCTCAGATCTCCGTATGAAGGTACTGTGAAAAAATTAGCATTCGCCAAGCAGTTCGACGCCATTGAAGAAATAATGGAGCACTCATTGTAGGTAATCGAATCGCATTATTATGCTCTATGGTGTAGCGGGAATGCCTCAACATGCCATTAAAAGCTTCAATCGAATGAAAAGTCTTAATATTTCTCCGAATGTCAGGTCTTTTAATACCCTACTGAATGCCCTCGTTGAATCTAAAAGCCCTAAATTGGCTTATGATATCTATAAAGATATAGATAGCTTTGGTATATCAGCAAGCATGCTTACTTACAATATTGTAGTGAATGCTATTTGTGAAATGAATGAGCTCGAGTCTGCATTTTCATTCCTGGATGAAATGAGAAAACATTGTTGTGAGCCTGATATTTGTACCTATAATACTATTTTATCTGCGTTTTACAAGCAAGGGAAATACAAGGAGGCCGATGATTTTTTGAGCAAAATGTCTGAAACTTGCCCTCCAAATGTTATCACATACAACATTAGGATGCATAATCTCTGTGGATGCCATAAGACCAGAGACGCAGAAAAACTTTTGGATGAAATGGTTTCTAAAGGATTGAATCCGGATATTGTCAACTTCAATACACTCATTACTGGTTTTTGCAAGGAGAATAATGTGACAGAGGCTGAGAGGATTTTTGCCTTGATGTCTAGTAAGGGTTGTGATCCTAATGCACTGACCTATTACACCCTTATTTATTTTCTATCAAAGGAAGGGCGTTTCGATACAGCTTATGAGTTCTGCAGAGAGAGCATGAATAAAAATTGGATGCCCAGTCGCAAGACTGTAAAGATGCTTATTGATGGTCTGCTAAAAAACAATAAGATTGAAAATGCCCGCGAAGTGATTGAGGGAATGAAGATGAAGCTTCCTGCGTTTTACCACGAGGAGTTGGAAAATATATGATGAGAGTCAGCGTTCTGAAGCAGGCCTCCAGTGGCAGAGCTGTAAGAGAAGGGATGGAGACGAAGCATAACTTCCCCAAGCCATCTTAATATAGCCATAAGTTCCATACCCTGTTGCTGGCACTTGCCATTTAAGTTCTATACCCTGGTGCTGGCACTTGCCATTTAAGTTTTATACCCTGGTGCGAAGTTGGGAACTTGCCATCTAAGGAGTGGGGTTGAACTTGCCATCTCCTAATTGTACATGATGCATCAAAGGCAGGCATTGTTTTTAAGCATTTAGACTTTGATGGTGGGTAGATGATAACATCATTGATTACATATTTTTTCTCATTATCACTGTGTAATCTCATTTCTGTTGAGAAACCTCTCAACCTTATAGCTGGTTGGTTCAGATTTAACTTCTCAGCCCAGACACCAAAAACTGTCAAGTTGGTTCTAATCAGTGACCTGCTTCTAAGAAGCACACAATGAAGCCTTTCCACTGATAGATTTACTCTGGTAACTAAGTATGCTAAAGCCATTGTAACTAAGTCTAGTCATTGATTACATATACTAAAGCCATTGTTTTGTTTTTGTAGTGGTGCAAGAGCATTGAGTGTTTTTTACATGATGAGTAGTTTTTAAGCGACACCATAATTTGTCATGTTCTTCTTACCTGGTAGATTCAAACAATAGTGTAAATGAATAACTCTGGTTAAAGGTTTTAAATCATTGAGGATATGATTCAGGTTTACTATGCTTATTTGTATGGATATTACCATTTGATATAAGATTACATTGTTTTTAAAGATTTTAAGTTAGTGATTTTAATTAATAAAATCATTAACTATATATGTTGCAATGGTAAACATGGTTTTGATTTTTTTTGACTGAACTAAATGAATTGCTTAGTATTATCTTCTTTGCATATTATTTGTTAGTGTTTTGTTGGGTCTTTACAATCAAATCATATATATATATATATTTTTTCACAGAAAGGAATAATGGTCAAATAAATCAATCTTCAAATTTCCTTTATAGGTATATACTTATCTTAGGGCAAAGATAATTAATGAACTAATTGTTTTCCAATAATTTGATTCTTGTGAAAACATCTGTAATAACTTTATTCTAGCAGAAATAGATTAGAACCATATTTGCAGTCTCTCAGAAAAGGTAACTCTTAAGCAATAATTATCACAAACATTTGTAATAACTTTATTCTACCAGAAATAGATTAGAACCATATTTGCAGTCTCTCAGAAAAGGTAACTCTTAAGCAATAATTATCACAAACATTTGTAATAACTTTATTCTACCAGAAATAGATTAGAACCATATTTGCAGTCTCTCAGAAAAGGTAACTCTTAAGCAACAATTATCTTCAGTTATGGATTATCCCTTTTATCTCAATTTATTTTTGACTTATTAATAAAATATTCTTAACTTAGTTCCTGGGCTATATTAATTTTAATTTTTATTGGTTTAAATCAATTTATTTTTGAGTTATTAATAAAATATTCTTAACTTAGTTCCTGGGCTATATTAATTTTAATTTTTATTGGTTTAAATGTAGATTGTTAGTTAAAACATTTTGGAGAAGTGATTGACATATTATTATGCAATCAATTAGGTAGCAAATGGGGACATGTTACCCCTAATTAATAAAATATTTTCAATTTAGGTTTAAATGTAAATAGTTAGTTAAAACATTATGGAGAAATAATTGACATATTATCCTGCATTCAATTAGTTAGGAAAGGGGTAGATGTTACCCCTTTATATTAGATGCAATGAAATGTATGTTAGCTTTATATTAATAGATTAAGTGTATGTAAGCCATTTAAGTGTATGTTAGCTTCATATTATATGTATTTAAGTGTATAAATGAAATTACATATTTAAAGATTCATAATACAAGTGAATCACATACATTCCACGTAATTCAACATAACAAAGAGGTAGAAATTACATATTGAAAGATTCATAATACAAGTGAATCACATACATTCCACATAATTTAACATAACAAAGAGGTAGAGGAATATTGAGACCATAAATGAGTAGGGCTTTCATCCATGAGGTTTTAGTTGGGAAATTTATAAATATTATGTTTTTTAAAATATAAAACACTAACAAAGTGTGTTTTAACTCTTCAATTCCTCCCAAAATCATCATATATTCAATCAACTATATTTTTTGTTGATTGTAACCACATCAATTCATCTTTGTTTTCAAGGTTCCTTTTTAGCTATCAAAAACAAAATAGTTTACTAGGGACCTAATGAACATCTGTTGAAAATGTAGCAAGTGAAGATTTCCTGGCTTGTGCCTTAGCCAGTGAAGGCTTCGATTTGTCTTTCTCTAGCATGAGTGTGAGTTCATGACATAGACTTTTGTTACGATGAATTTATTTCTAGTTTACTAGAATGATCATCTAGATAACATGTGTAGTGTTAGAGCTTCAGTTACATGGAGTCTTCTTTAGTTTGACTATAAAACAAAGTGGCAGTATTGATTGGAGAGAGAATTAGTTGAACTTTTAATTAACTCGCAATCACAAGTCGAGCTTTTGAATTGAGCTAGGCCTACTTGCATGCTTGATTTGGGTTTATAAAGAGAAGGATGAAGGCACAAGATCGTTATGAGTTTGTGAGATCATTCTTTGGTTGTATGTGCCCAGAATTGAGAGCTTGTGCGCTAGGAAATAGGAGCTCCTTGTGTGCTCGGAAAGAGGAGAAAGTGCACAAAGAAATAGGAGCATGGATTGGGGATTGCAAGGGCAAGTCAAGGCTATTTGGTGAGGAGAACAAGTTTGTTCTTAGAGATAGATTTCTAGTTGCAAAAGGTAGCGTGAATTGGAATAAATCCAACTGCTTAAGAACAAACAATAAAATACCATAACAAAGAAAGCAAGTTTTCCCTTTTGGGTTTCCTAGGCAAGCTTGTGAATTTGTGTGCATGCATTTTTATCTCTTGATGATGTTCCGCTGCTTATAGATTGCTAAGAAACTTTGTATCTTGGTGAAAGTAAATTTGGTTTAAGTTTTCAGTTGCCTTGTTTTCAGTAATTCATCTATGTAGTGGAAGAGTTTCTAGAGAAAATTAACATGGTATTAGGGTAGAGTTCAGCATGAAAACCAATACCAAATTGTTCAGTGAGTGAAGTGCACAATTCAAGGAGGCTTTCTAGAGTTTTGAAGAGTAGTTCTTGGATAACAGGATGTCGTTTCAGGGATTGAGGGTAGATCACTGTTTAGAGGGAGCCTTTAATTTCTGTTCATCAAAGGAGCATATCTCAATGGCGTTGGAGGATAATGGGGTGCTATAATTTGTGGCGAATCAAATAGTTTGTCCTCAAGATCCCCAACAGTTGATCCAACATAACAAAAATGACACCAAGGAACGGAGGTTCATTCTTGTGGGGTTCAAAGGCCATATTGTCCCTCATCTCCATGGGAAGAAGACAATATACGAGAAGTGGAAAGTCATCTTGGATTTGTAGCAGGGTTCGAGTGATACTAGGAAGCTTGCATTGAAGGACAAGCCAAGAAATATCCAGATGGGAAAAGGTGAGCCCATCATTACGTGCCTTTCTAAGTTCATTCAGGTTTGGGATAAGCTAGCTGGAGTGGGTGCTACTATAGCAGATAATGATCTTGCGAGTCTTGTGCTTCCAGGATCATAAGTTTTGGGAGAATTTCTAGGATGCTTTCATTGGTAGAGAGAATATTCCCGGCTCCGAAAGGTTGTGGAGAGAAAGGCAAATGAAAGATTGATTCCAGAAAGAAGGGTGAGAAGAAGAAGAAAGATTTGAGCAAGATCAAGTGCTTTCATTTCCATGAGTTCAGGTACTATGCCACTAAGTGTCCTAACCGAAAGAAGGGGTCCAATAAGGATCATATGTTTGCATCAGTTGAGGTAGATGTGTTTTCTTCTCAGTTTGAGAAATATTTCTCATGGATAACTTGCATGGAAAGCTCAATAGGCAACATTGTATGGTACATTGATTATGGAGCATCCTTCCACATGATCAAAAACACATAGTATTTTAGCTAGTTGAAGCAGGACACACAATTTCACATTGAGCTAGGAGATGATTGCAATTGCATGACCAAGGGAGTTGGTTTTGCCAATTTTGAGAGGGAGTCTGGTAGCTCTCTCCATTTTAAGGATGTCCTCTATGTTCCAGGCTTGAAGAAGAACCTTGTTTTAGTGGCTACCCTAGAGGACAAGGGTTATGATGTCATCTTCAACAAAGGTAAGGCTTACCTCAAACAATTGGCTTTTGGATCGGTGAAGTAGATTGTGTTAGGATGGAGAATCTCTACAGGTTGCAGGTTCAGACATGGACAACCTTGAGCAACAAGGCAGGTAATATGCAAAGCAGTGACGTGGGAGAAATTTGGCATAGTCAGATGGGACACTTGCATCATGGAGCATTGAAGATCCTTCATCAGAGATCCACAAGATTACCACTGTGCACATTTAATCAACATGATGTGTGCAAGAGGTGCACACTTAACAAGTATGCCAAGTCATCTTTTTAGGGTCGAGATAATAGAGGCAAAGGGATTTTGGAGCTAGTACATTAAAACATACGTGGGCCCTTCTCTTCTCCATCTCTCATGAGACACATGTACTATGTCACTTTCAAAGATGATTATTCTAGGAAGACATGGATCTTCTTTATGGAGAAGGAGGAGGTCTTCTCCAAGTTCATGGAGTATAGGGCCTTGTTAGAAAACCAAACCGAGAAGGAGATCAAAGCATTGATGAGTGATAATGGTGGAGAATATATCTATAATGCTTTCAAGGACATGTGTGCCAAGGAGGGCATTGGGAGAGAGATCACAACACCCCATAACCCTCAACAAAATCGGGTGGCTGAGAGCAAGAACCACAACATGGTTGGAGCGACCAATGCCATGTTGCATGACTAGGGGCTACCCATGTTCTTGTGGACAAAAGCATGCAACATTGCAGTATTTCTGCAGAATAGGAGTCCACACAGGGTGCTTGGACGAGTTACAACGAAGGAGGCTTTCACAGGAAAGAAGCCTAATGTTTCTCACTTTTGCATCTTTGGCACTAAAGATTACTACCATGTGGCCAAAGAAAGCAGGAAGAAGCTTAAGCCCACAATTGAAAATGGAATTTTCGTGGGTTACAGTGAGACATCCCAAGCGTACAGGGTGTATATACCATCACTCAAGAAGACTGTTATCAGGAGGGATGTGAGGTTTGAGGAGGACAAAGCTATGAGGGAATCGTTGGAGCAAGATCATGTTGGAATACCTGAGGAGGAGCTACTTTCTCCCAAGCAGGAGCCTCAACTAATATCATAGATTTAGTCTCAACTAGGTGGTAAGAGGGTCGCACAACAGGATGACCAGGAGTCAACATAGGATGAGGAGGAGAGACCAAGTCGAGTGGAGACAACCACCCAATCAGTGACTCCCACCATGGGGATGAAGAGAGCCAAGTGGGTGGAAAGGTTGATTCAGGCGGCTCAGGAGCGAGTTGAGACTCCTAGCTCTATGTTCATGTAGAGCAAGCAACCACATATGTACACCATATATATGGCACTGGTGATTGAGTTATTGGACATAGAGCCTTCTTGTTATGAGGAGGCAACCTCTCAGCAGGTTTGGAGGGATACCATGGTGGAGGAATATTCCTCCATCATGAAGAACGATGTTTGGGAGATTATGCCACGACCAGAGGGAAAATCAGTAGTAGGCTCATGCTAGGTGTACAAGGTGAAGCATGTAGAAAAGGGCTTCTTGCAGGTTGAGGGCATTGACCATGAGGAGATGTTTGCCCTAGTAGCACATTATTCATCCATCATAACGATTCTGGCACTTGTAGCACAAATGGGGTGGAAGATCCACCAGATGGACGTGAAGACAACATTCCTCAACGGGGTGGTTGAGGAAGAGATTTATATGGAGCAACCAGAGGGGTTTGAGACTTTCAGCAGAGACACTCATGTCTATTTGCCGAAGAGAGCTATTTATGGGCTTAAGAAAGCTTCAAGAGAATGCTACATTCACATTGATAGCTACCTTTAAGGATTGGTCTTCATTAAGAGTGACGCAGATGACAACCTGTACTACATCATGGTTGGAGGGATTCCACTCATTCTAGTATTCTATGTTGACGATCTTATATTGAGTGGAGCAAATAACTTGATTCAGGATTGCAAGGCAGACCTTGCAAGGGAGTTTGAGATGAAGGCTGTAAGGCTTATGCACTATTTCCTAGGGATGGAGGCATGTCAGATGGGGAAATCTTTTTGGGGCAGGGGAAGTACATTGCAAAGATCCTCAAGAGGTTTCATATGTAGGATTGCACGCCCATGACCTTGTCTCTAGTCACAAACTGGAGGAAGGTGGATGCTAACAGAGCAGAGCGAGTAGATGCCACATTATACAAGCAACTCATCAAGTTGTTGATGTACTTAAGTCAACACACGACCTGATATATGTTTTGTAGTGAACCAGTTGAGTCAGTTCATGATGGAGCTGACCATAGTACACTGGGTTGTTGCGAAGCATGTTTTGAGGTATCTCAGAGGTACACCAAATTATGGATTATGGTACAGACAGGTTGATGGAGTAAGGCTTGAGGGCTTCACAGATGTAGATTGGGTAGGGAGCTTTACAGAGCAGAAGAGTACTTCAAGTTGCATCTTCAACATTGGGTCATCAATTGTTTCATGGTTTAGTAGGAAGCAAAGATCAATTGCACTCAGTTCAACAGAGGTCAAGTACATGGTTGCCAGTTTGGTAGTGTGTGGATGAGGAAGTTACTTGTCGGACTTTTTAGGCAGGGAATGGAGCCTATAGTGATACACTGTGACAATCAAAGTTGCATTAAGCTCTCTAAGAATCCATTGTTTCATGATCACTCCAAGCATATTGAGATCAAGTATCATCATCTCTGGGACTGTGCATAGAAACTTTGAAGGGATAGTGAAGCTATTGTACATTCCAAAAGAGGAGCAGACAACATATATCTTGACCAAGGCATTGGCAAGAGGCGGTTTCATCTATTTTAGAGATAAGTTGGGACTTGTACATAATCCATTCTTCACTAACAAGGAGTGTTGAAAATGTAGCGAGTGAATGTCTTATGGCATATGCCTTAGCCAATGAATGTGAGCTCATGAAATAGACTTCAGTTACGATGAGTTTATTTCCATTTTACTGGAATGATAATCTAGATAGCATGTGTAGTGTTGGAGCCTTAATTATGTGGAGTCTTCTTCAGTTTGACTACAAAACATAGTGGTAGTTGCAAGTTCAGTTAGAATGAGTTAGTCTTCAGTATTGATTGGAAAGAGAATGAGTTAAGACTCTGAACGTTGATTAGAGAGAACTAGTTGAACTCTTAGTTAACTTGCAATCACAACTTGAGCTAGGCCTACTTGCATCCTCGAATTGGGTCTATAAAAAGAAGGTCGAGGGCACAAGATCTTTGCGAGTTTGTGAGATCATTCTTTGGTTTTGTGTGCACAAAATTAAGAGTTTGTGTGCTAGGATTTAGGAAAGTGCGCAAGATAATAGGAGGATTTGTGCTAGGAAATAGGATTTCCTTGTGCACTAGGAAATAAGAGGAAGTGTGCAAGGACATGGGGCTCCAGTGCATAAGGTAATAGGAGCAGGGATCAGGGGTTGCAAGGGCAAGTCAAGGCTATTCAACTAGGAGAACAAGTGTGTTCCTAGAGACAGGTTGCTAGTTGCAGAAGGCAACATGAATTGTAATAGATCCAATTTCTCAAGAACAATCAATAAAATACCACAACAAAGAAAGCAAGTTTTCCCTTTTGGGTTTCCTGGGTAAGCAAGTGTGTCAATTTGTGTTCATAAGTTTTTATCTCTTAGTTATTTTCTACTGCTTATAGATTGTTAAGAAACTCTATATCTTGGTGAAAGTAAATTTGGTTTCAAATTTTCAATTGCCTCTTTTTTCAGTAATTCATCTAATTAGTGGCAGAGTTTCAAGAGAAAATTAACAACATCCTCATAAGCTTGGATTGTAAAACAATATTACTCTTTGAGTGTTGAATCCTTGAAGTTATTTTCTATGGAAAGTTGACTCACCCAATTTGCTCATAGATTCTTCCTATAAATTGATACAACTCTCACAACTAGTTTATGAGAGCATTCTAGGCTTGTTATAGGTTGATCAAAGTGTAAGGGAAATTTAACTAAGTGATTTGTAGTTTTCATATTTTATACATTCATTGTTCAAGACCTCAAAGGTCTTAGTTTCTAGATAGTAAAAATTTATCGAAATGAAATGAAAAACAAATTCCTTAAGTCCCCCATACTTTTATCATCTTGCAAATTAGTGACAAAGCTCAATTTTAAATTTCAAGCTATATACCAATTGTTTGAGAATAATATGCCATTTCATTAAGAGATCCATTTCATTCATTTTAAGGATATAAATTATACATTCACTATATTGGTCTAAGACTTCCCTACCACTATGTCGACTTTGAACATTACAAGTTAAAGCATACATATTGCATATAACACAACTAAACCTTAATATATGGGTACTTGACGATTGGGAGTTCATGAGGAAGAACTTGATTATGATGTGTATGCTCTAGAAGAAATGGAAGAAAACCTTATTTTCATTACCAATAGGGAATTATTCAGTCTTATATGGTTGAAAGATACACTTTAGGCTCAAATTGAGATTTGGTCGAGGTTTTGTTCTAGTATACTAATGATGGTTCTCATTCGAAGGCATAGGTTTATGAAGGGATTTCTAATACTAGTCTTGATGCATGTGGTAATAAGGTTGTTGATGCCCATAAGGAGATTGTCATCGATCCAAACCTTAGTTATGGGGTGGCGATCTAGACTTAAAAGATTTCTAATACCATGGTAATTTCCTCCTAAATGGGGTTCATTTGAATTTAATTATGGTATTATGATAAGCTTAGTTAGTAAGGTTCATGCATGGTTAAGAGAAGGCACATGTTGAAGCAATTGGTGGTGAAACAAATTAAAAAGGCACAAGGATCCCATTATTGAAGTTTGTTATGCAATACTTTGTTGTTTGAAACAAAACTAAGACCTTGCAAATTGAAGTTTTATGACTCTTCATCTTTGAGGGGATGGAAGGTTAAAAAAAGAGCTAAGAGATCGTGGATGTTCATGAGCTAGGCATGTTAGTGGGTAGTTTTGTTGGCATCTTGGGTTGTAAAAAAATGATTGGAGGTGTTTGGTAATTTAATTGATGTTAAATTACTTACATGAATTATCAACTAGGGCTACTAAACTGATGAAATGTATGTGCACTGTGTGTGCTAGGAGTCTTTGTCACTCACACAATTCCTAAGTTAATTTGAGATATCAAAATGCACATATTTCTCTACAGCTATGTAAGTAAATAAATCACTCATAAAAACGAAATCAATTCTATTTCTCTTGCTTAAAAGAAACATCACACTCTTCTTGAAATAAACTTCACACTCGCGTCACACTTAAAATTAAAATCACACTCACACTTTGCTTGAAACAAAATCTCACACACACTTGCTTGAAAATGAAATCACTCTTGCTTATAAATAAAATCACACTTGCTTGAATGGAAATCACACTTGCAATAAAATAACACTATAAATAAATCTACTTTAACATAAATAAAGATTATCTCTGCAAATGAAAATCCTATTTATATCACTACAATGTAAAGTTATGCTTCTAATCTATGTTAACTTATACTTTGTCCATGTGCACAAGAGATCTCACTTCACTCAACAATAAAATGATTAGATGAACTTGCTGCAAAACAATTTGAAATTTACATTCAAAAATAAAAACTTGAGCGATTAAATGAACTAACAAAAATCCTACAGGAAACACAGAATAAAATACTAATTGCAAATAAAAGAAAACCTTATTTTCTTGAGGGGACCCTCCTACGAGAAGCGAGTATCACTATAATTCCTTCCCCAGATGATTAATCACGCATAGAGATTGCACAACAAAAGAAATGGAACAAAACCAGAGTTAGTATTAAAACAAAGTGTTTATAACATAAAATTTCAAGTTTGTGTTCGCTATGTCAAGAGACATATTTATAAAACTCCTCGCATTAAATGTTTTAGAGTATTACACTTGATGCTTAATCGACATTAGCTATAATTAAATTTGAAAGATAAGATATCGTGATTTGCTCATGATTTGCTATCAATGCAACAAATCATGAGGCTAAAAATCTACATCTCGCTTCCTTGGTTTTCCTTCTACAGTGGTTGACTTTCGCTTTGACCAGGCTGCTAGGGTGTCTTCTTTATCGATCCAGGCTATGAAAGTAGGAACAAATTGTTGTACCAACTAATTGCCATCTGCCCATATGCCCTGTTCTTCGGCTAAAGCTTCGCAACCCATCAAACCTTGGACTTAGCCGCAGAAACATACATCAACTGCAGAATCGCTGTAATTCAGTAGCTCAAGTAAATATCGAGTTAAATAATAAAGACAAATGGTGTTTATGAAATAGAAGATGATTATGTACTTGTTATGCTATCAACCTTGTAAATTGATTCCCAAATTGGAGTTATGAAGGTCGAAAAGAGAGGAATGGAGTGAAAAAGAGTTGTAAAAAAGAAGCAATTTTGATGTTCAACAAGAGGAAGGAAGGGTTTTCTAAGTGTGGAAAAAAGAAGAAGCCAAAGTGTATCAAGGTGTTCCTTGGGAGAGTCAAATGGTATTAGGGGAGCATATTATCAGGGGGGAAGTGTTTGCTTAAAGGGAATTAGTTCTAGTCAACCTTGATCCTTTGAATTTCACTCCAAGATTGAAAATGAAAGTTTTCATTAACTCTATTAAACTCCTAGGCTTCCCAATGTAATTATGTTATAAGCACATTTTAAGGGAGAGTGGAAATTCATTGGATATTGAAATCTCAACATATCAAATATGTTAACAATTTGTTTCAATTTCAACCCAATTACTAATAACTAATGCACTAACCAATCATATTATTGTATTAGCGCATGGGAATATATGTGGCCAACATATACCTATATCGCATGGGTACTAATAAGAAACATCCATTTCCCTCAGGTACCATTGAATTGCAACTCATGAATGAAGCACTAGGAAGTTTATGGTTTTCCATTGAAAGGACGTATCAAAAACCCTTCAAAAGAATACGAAGAAAGATGTTCTAAAATCCTTTGATATCGTTTTCTCCAGAGCACCCAACTTAGATTTGAAGGATGAAACTCTGACTCTAGGTCACAATTTTATGCCATTACAAGAACCTTCCTTTAATGAACAACCATGGTTTTAGATGTAGCTTTAAAAGGTGACACATTAATCTCCAAATCTAATCTTGTTTTATGTAGAGTATGGGAAAGTTATGTTGAGATCGAATGGGGGTTGGAAGATTTTAGTGTTTATCCTAATGGCAGGAATTCTAATGGTCTTGCCCTATGTTTAAACATTGATGTAAATGCTCTTCGTTGCTAGTTTGCATGATCCTCATTAGATAAAGACTTCTTTATTGCCACTCCTCCCACCCTAAGTGTGGATTTTGTTGCTTCTAGGAAAAGGTATAACCTAAGGTCATTGAAACTTCTAGAAAGAAAATCCAAGGGGGTAGGGGTTGTAAGAGGTTTTCAACATGATTTAGGTTAAGTATTTGACCTTACTCCTATTGTAACATCCCTAGTTTTAATCCCCATAAATTATGATGTAATTGTGCAAATGTGATTTAAGTTGTTGAGCTAGCATGTTGTGGGCTAGAGTGTTTGTAGTGATTGATATGGTTGAGGGTTGAGCTATGTAAATTTTGTACATTGAAATTATTAATAAAATAAATCGTTAGTTGTGATACAAAAGGGCCAATGTTGGGGGGATACGATTCCACATGAAAGGGGCCTAATGTAGGGTCGAAGGGGTTCCACATGTCTATTAACGTAAGCCATTATTGTCAATGTTTACCTCCTTTGATTTATTCAAGTGAGCATTAAATGCATGCAAGAGTGGATGGTGGGAAAAACAACTCATCAATTTTTGAAAGCATGGGTTTGATACAACCACCTCTTTTGCAAAGTGGGAAATCCAAATCTACATGAAAGAAAATGAAATTTAAGTAGAATGTTTGGAGAGTCTTTGAAAGATAATTTTAGACGACAAGAGGAGATTTAAGTGTTGGAAAAGAGCACCGTTTATGCTAAAAAGCAGGTTGTGTGCCTGTGAAAAACAAGCTCTATGCTAGTAAGTGTTAGACTATGTGCTTGCAACTATTTCTTGTTGAGGAAATGGCCTAAGAGCCTTGTGAAGGCCACTATGAGCACCCTTGGAGTAGTTGAGAATTCTTGGAGTCCTTAGCTAAGAGATTTCTTTGGTGACCATGCAATGCAACCTCGGGGGAAGTGGGATAGCCTGAGGAATTATGTGGCAATGAGGGACATCTCATTCCTTGGGTTGTGTAGGTTGAGGGAAAAGAGAGCTTGTGGATTGTATTTCAATGTTGTAGTAAAAAATTGCACTTTGGGGTATAGTGTGTATATAGTGGACAATCAAGAGAGTTAGACCTCGTTGTGGACTCATAGCCCCAACATGAGGGTGGCTTGTCGTTGAGAGAAAGAGAATAAAAAAACTACAATTGGGAGGAACGTCCCTTGTATGTAATTAGTTGGTGCTTCCATTAAAATATAAGTTCTATGTGATATTTCGCTATGGAACAACAAACTTATGCTTGGGAGGAACGTCCCTTTTATGTAATCAATCAGTTCTTCCATTAAAAGATAAGTTCTCTATGATATCTTATCATGTGAATTTCATTATGTAAATTGTTTACTTGAATGCTATATTATGTTTTCTTGAATGAGGTGCATTCATGGATTTTAAATTTGTTGTTAGATGCATGGCGAGATATGGGCATGCTGCATGTGTGAGTTTTGTTTACATCAAAGCATTTTATTTGATTTTTAGTAGGTGGGTGCTTGACAAAGTGGTATCAAAGCCTTAGGTTGAAACATCGGGCTTTCAATGGTCTGCGACAATTTCAATTTATGTGGATTTGGGAAAAAAATGAGTTCGCTTAGTAGAAATATGTGGGGTTGACATCCTCCAGTTTTTTTTGGTATTCAAATTATTGGCGCAAAGGGTAAATTCATGTACCTAAATTTTTTAGATTGGGTGATGATAGCATTCCTAATTCCAATGTGAGATTATTTAATATAGTTTAACCTTCCTATATATTTTATAAGCTTCTGGATAATTCTATTCCTGAGCGGGAAAGTTTTTTTACTTACCACATAATCCAATTTTGCATTGACTCCATCGACAGTTGGAATTCTTTGTTGTTAGATCAACGGTCCATTTGTAATTAGGGTTGTAACGAGGGTTTAATGACTTGCTAAGGTATGTTCTTCTCTAGTTCATTTTACTCTATGGTTTTCTTGGTCATGCCTTTCTCTGCGGCTACGGTTTCATTTGGATTTCAATGCCATATTTTGTTTTCATCAATGAAATTGTAACAAGTGTGTTTTGAATTACCTACCTGAGCTTATGGCCCCCATTTTTCATATGGTGGCATTTTGACTTCGCACGCTGTCAAAAGGAAGGGTTACTTGTTTGATTTAATTCAAGTGCTAATATCATAGGTATTAATTCTTTTAATGGGCTTACATTTCGCTTTATTTCCTCAAATCTTTTCCTTCATGTGCAATATTTTAGACTAGTTATCGATAGTCTTGATTGTTTCTTTACTCAGGATTGCGGGGTAGTCATTTGAAGTTTTATGGCAGTATCATTAAAGAAATTTTGAGGTCTAAAATCAGTCTCCTAAGGAATAGTATAAAATAATAGTGAAAATAATAAAATATGATTAGATTACATCATCAAATTTTAAAGGGAAAAAATGAAAGACTATTTTTTCAACTTATCTCCCTACAATTTTACTCAAATTTCGAATGGGAGCCATAATTTAATTACTAATCAAAGAGTACCCATGTTGCATACTTTTGATAGACCCTACTACCCAAAAAATGAGAAATACATGAAAAATTTGAATGCAATCAAGTTTTTTCATGTATTTCTCATTTTTCGTGTAGCAGGGTCCATTGAAAGTGTGGTATGGGTACTCCTTGGATGAGGAATAATGAGCGCTCCCGACTTGGAATTTGAGTAAAATTGTAGGGAGATAAGTTGAAAATACGAGTTAAAAAAATAGTTTTGTTTGTTTTTATACTTTTTTACTCCAAAAATGGTGAATCATCCCTCATGGTTGACATCATCATCTTGAATCCTATTGGTTCTTATCAAGTTGATTTTGGTTGTACATTTTTGTTTTGAGACCTATTTTTTACCTCAAAATTTCTCTAATGATTCATGCTGATTCAAGAAAGGAGATTAACGTTGTTCACACATCCACAAATAGATTGGTAATCACAATCAATTAAATAAATTTCTCCTAGGTTTTCACTAAAAATGTTCTAGTTACGACTTCATGCTGGTTATTTTCTTTTGTAATGGTTTTCTTCAAATCCTTTCACTACCCATGAGGTTATTCGAAGAAATTTTCTCTTTTCTTCAGCTTAGGGTTTCCTTGTCGTGTAGTATTTCGATAACAATTCTATAAAATTTCCATTTTCAATTAGTTATTTTATATTGGAGTTTACCTTCGACATTTTTGTTTTGCCTACACTTGGATTTTTTTCCCACTTTAGTTTTTTAGAAGTTCATGTTGCCATATTTGTTTGTTATTATACCCAGTAGGGTTAGAGAAAAGGTTCCTTCCCTGTCAAACACTAGGTTTTCCCATATCGAGAAGGTGTATACACTGTTTTCCTCTATAATGGAAGACATTATTTGTCATTGTTTTCTAACTCTTATTTTAATATAAGAAACATATCCTTAGTTGTTTGCTTGTATGTTATTGTGAAATATTTACTTACTTTTTCAAGGTCATACAATTCTTTTATAACCGTTACTCGTCATTTATTTCTTTGTCGAGTGAGGGAACCAAAGCGACCCAACAACCATGCAAGGTAATTTTTTACCTCAATTCTTGACTAGGGTTATAATTCCATTCTTTTTATTTTATAAACATTTATTTAAAAGCAACCAACAATGACCACCAAAATTTTATTCTTATTTGTTTCAGGTACTCTCTAGTCCATCCATACTTTGCTTCATGACTTTAAAGACTTCTGAAAATTGTTCTGGAATTTTTATTATTATTAAAGTATACTTCAATATTTCTCTCCAGGTTGGAATACTTAATCCTTCTGGGTCCACATAAAAAAGGCGGATTTGTTTTGTTGAAGGACATAATTTTGTTGTTCCACTAGTTTCTCTCTAGTTTTATTATACTATATGCAATGGGAATTACTATTTCCCTGGAAATAATTCTATTTTATTTATCAGTTTACGTTTGAGCCTAATTAATGCCAAGACTAGTCGCTATATTTGTTGTAAGTTAAAACATCTGATTAGGTCCTTTTTAATTGGACTCGTCAATATATATTAATGTTTACATGATTATGTGGAGATTTATTATTTTTTGAGAAATAAATTCTCAAAAGAAGAGCTTTTTGCCTATAAACTTTGTTGATCATATATGTTTATAGATTTATTATTTACTAACTGTATTATCCAAATTCATGCTTACATGACTATTCTGGAAAGGAGATTCTCCTACTTGTGCAAGCATTTGCACATTTATTTATGTTATATGGTTTTCGACTCAAATTTCTTTCTTTCCTACCCGATCCAGCAATATCAAAATAAGTATGTTGTCAAGCTTACTTAAAATGTTCTAAAGGAGTATGACTCCTTTGTAACATTCATTTAAATATTCTTATATTTATTTTTAGAATTCCTTTCCTATGTTGTCCGATCCAGCAATATCAAAATAAGTATGTTGTCAAGCTTACTTAAAATGTTCTAAAGGAGTATGACTCCTTTGTAACATTCATTTAAATATTCTTATATTTATTTTTAGAATTCCTTTCCTATGTCACAACATGTATTGTATAGTCTTATGTGTGAATAGTCTCGTGTGAGTTGGCACATTTATAATATCTATGTCTGCATAAATATTCACTACTGTGAACTAATCATTTTTATTAATTCTAATGTCACTACAAATTAACATAGTCAAATTGTAGCTCTACAAGAACGTTCTTCAATTCTAATTTTATTCAATCTTCTTCAATAATATTCAAGTACAATAATAAAATATAAAGAAAGATACTTCATAAATTCTTATTCAGCAAATAAATAATCTATTCCTTCCCACTTTTTGTCTGGAGGATAAAAATTTAATTCCAGAACTAAACATAATAAACAATTTGCATGCTAAAATAAAGTTAGAAAAAATCCTCCTGAGAAACTAAGAATCAAGTACTTGGCTCTTCCCAACCATGACATAGCCTTTTCTAGCGCCCCCAAGCAACTAGACCTGCAATTTCTTTTATGTATTTTTATCTTTTTTTGCTTCTCTTTAGCCTCTCTAGTTCTCCTTAGGAAACTTACGAGACAAAAGCCAGAAATTACAAAGATATTATCCATCTACCATTTTTAGGTGGTTATTAACTGTCTCCACCTCACCAACACCAACAGGTGGCAGGTAGTTAGCTTCTCATTAATGAGTTCTTGTTTCCCACTTCTGAAGACATCTTCCTATCTTCTAGGAAACATTTAATTGGTTAATATAATAATTTCAGAATTAAATATAATCACCCATATTAGATGCCTAGGACTTACCGATGGATAAAATAATTTATGAAATAAATTGCAATGTTTTTCTTCTTTCAGTCATATGTAGTTGTGACTCCCTTAGCTAAAATTAACCTAAGCTTTGGGGAGTCACAACTAAAATAATATTTTACGACAATATGACAAGAATCTTAACTGTGCATATTCACCCCCACATTACGGTAGATATTATTAACTTGTAAAAAATAGTCTTTGTTGCAATACCATGGATTATCAATACCACATGCCCAAAAAAACATAAATTATTTTACAATCAAAATATTTTATAATAATACCACATGCCCAGAAAACATAAATTATTTCACAATCAAATGTTTTATGACAATATGACAAGATTTTTAACCATGGATATTCACCCTCACTTTACCATGGACATCAAAATATTTTATAATAATACCACATGCCCAAAAAACATAAATTATTTCACAATCAAATGTTTTATGACAATATGACAAGATTGTTAACCATGGATATTCACCCTCACTTTACCATGGATATCAAAATATTTTATAATAATACCACATGCCCAAAAAACATAAATTATTTCACAATCAAATGTTTTATGACAATATGACAAGATTGTTAACCATGGATATTCACCCTCACTTTACCATGGATATTAACTTGTAAATCCTCTTTGTTACAATACCATGGGCCAATACCATGGCTTATCAATACCATATGCAAAAAAACCATAACTTATTTCATAGTGAAAATATTTTACTTTAATTTAATTTAAAAGGGAAAATGTTACAATTTGAGATATATCTAAATCCTCTATCCTCACGACTACTAAAAATATTCCCATGGAAATTAAAATAAGGTTCTAATAAAATTAAGCTAAGATGGATCTATGCCGGTTCTTTATATATATATATATATATATATATATATATATATATATATAGAACATCAATCATAGCTAAGGATTCAAGGGACGATAGCAAGCAAATTCACTAATTATAATAGATTAAATATAGTGCATGATTTTTTAAAGTTTTTCATTGTTTTATTTTCTTTGACATGATTGATCCAAAATACAGGTTTAATATTTTACAACCAATTAAGTTTTTCTAATTTAGATAATTTCTTAAACACAATACAATGTGATCAAATTTAAGAGAGGGTTGGGGAGGGGGTGGAGAGAGGGAGCAAGACAGTGAAAAAGTTGGAGGAGAGAGAGAGAGAGAGTGATGGGGTGGGGGGAGCGGGAGGGGGGAGGGGGGGGAGAGTGAGGTAGGAGAGGGGGAGAGAGAGGAGAGAGATAGAGAGAGATGGTTTTGGAGTGGGAGAGAGAGAGAGGAAAGAACAAAGACATAGAGAGATATAGGTGGAGAGAGAGAGGAGTGAGAAGGGAGAGATGGAGAGAGAGTAAGGGAGAAAGGAGAGGAGGGAATAGAAAGAAGAGGAGATGATAGAAAGGTGGGGGGGGGGGAGAGTGAGGTAGGAGAAGGGGAGAGAGAGGAAGGAAGAGAGAGAGATGGTTTTGGAGTGGGAGAGAGAGGGAGGAAAGAACAAAGACATAGAGAGATATAGGTGGAGAGAGAGAGGAGTGAGAAGGGAGAGATGGAGAGAGAGAGTAAGGGAGAGAGGAGAGGAGGGAATAGAAAGAAGAGGAGATGATAGAAATATGGAGAGGAGGGGAAGGGAGAGAGATGGAGACATATAGATGGAGAAGGATAGGGAGGAGGGGAGATAGTGATAGAGTTGGATAGAAGAGAGAGAGAGAGAGAGCGAGAGTGATTTGGGGGGAGAGATAGAGGGAGGTGGGAGATAAGGTATAGAGAGGAAGGAAGATAGAGATGAGGAGAGAGATATGGAATTGGACGGGGTAGGAGAGGGAGGGAACAAGAAAAACATAGAGTGAGAAAGGTGGAGAGAGAGAGGGGGTGACAAGGGAGTCATGGAGAGAGAGTGAGGGAGAGGAGAGAGTAAGAGGGAATAGAGAGAAGGATATAGATAGAGAGGGAGAGAAGGCGAAGAGAGAGATAGACAAAGAAGGGGAAGAGAGGGAGAGAGAGTGTGTGTATGTTTGGGAGGTGAGATAGAGGGAGGGAATAACAAAGAGACACAAATACAAATATAGATATTATATAGTATTATATAACCAACCTAGATCCATACTAACCCTATAACTATCAAGTGCTGCGAGGGATCCAATATCTCGATAACTATCAAGTGCTGCGAGGGATCCAATCTCTCGATAACTATCAAGTGCTGCGAGGGATCCAATCTCTCGAGGTGAAAACATTTCCTCAAGTTTTGCACTAGAAAGAAAAGTTTGCACCTCGAGAGATTGGACCCCTCTCAACGCTTGATAGATCCGGGATTAAGATGGATGTAGGTCGGTTAATATGAAATTAAAGTAGTTTTTATTTGATATATAGTCTTAAAAAATAAAATTTCTCTTTAAATTAATTTCGAATTAGAACTAGATCCAATTAGATTCAATGAATAGATTTTAAAAAAATACATAATTTAATTTTTCTATTAAAAAATATATTTTTAAAATTACAAATTATTAGAGATACATAGTGCAAAGTTGGCTCACCTATACGCCATGTGAGGATGAAGAAGTGTTTAAGGAGGATAATATTTCAACCAATCTTTAACAACCTTTCAATCCCCTATCACTTGTAAGTTTAGATTGCTTGACACAATTGTTAGAAAATTATATATTAAGGAGCAATGGAACACATATAATATTGCAGAAATACAAACACAGAAAACGCACAAAACAAGAGAGACACAGATATACGTGGTTCACCCAGTTTGGGCTACGTCCACCCCGAACAGCCAGTCCTTCCTTTCTATTATCCAGCAAAATGAAGAGATACAACCTACAGCAAAACCGCTGTAATATCCTCTGTTTTCTCTCACAGTCTCACCTCTATGTTTCTCGCTCACCGAATACACATCTATATCACAGCCTCAAATACAATGCCCTCATATAAAGAGAGGGGTTGCCTTCTAGGGCAAAAAACCCTAAACTAAACATAAGTTCTACCGTCAGATCATCCGCCTAATGAACGGCCCAGATTGACTAGAAATTACTATACTTTTACAAGGCAATTTTACAGTTGTTTTTAGCTTCGGGGGTGCTGCCCCCGAAACCCCCCGCCAGGGGGGGGCTCCCAAAAGTCGCTGTCGCCCCCCCTTGGACGCCCCACGGCAGCGATTATTTTACGGGCGGCGTTGCCACCCCATTTTGAACTGGGGTCCAATATGCCGGTACTATAGAAGATAATCAGGCTCCACACCCAACAATCTCCCACTTGGAGACTGATTGTAGCAACTCCACCGCTGCTCCATTTGCTGGACAATGACTCCTCTTTGGACCTGGCTGTTTCTCATCTTCATCGTCATCCTTGAAGACCAACTGAAACTGAGCATATTCTCAGTTTCTCCCTGGTTACAACTTTTGTTAGCATATCTGCAGGGTTCTGGCTAGTGTGTATCTTTTCCAGCTTCAACTCTCCATCTTCCAACACTGATCATATGAAATGGTACTTGAGCTGTATGTGTTTTGTCCTGGAATGAAATGTTGAGTTCTTTGCAAGATGAATGGCACTTTGACTATCACTGTATAATGTGCCCATATCATGCTCCTTACCCAATTCACCCATAAACCTTTGTAACCAAATCATTTCTTTACTAGCCTCTGTAGCAGCAACATACTCTGCTTCTGTTGTTGAAAGTGCAACAACACTTTGGATTTTTGAAACCCAACTGACAGGTGTTCCTCCGACAGTAAATACATATCTTGTAGTGCTCCTCCTATTATCTCTGTCACCTGCCATATCTGCATCAACATATCCTTGTAGGGATATGTTTGAACCACCAAAGCATAATGCCTGATTTGTGGTACCTCTCAAATATCTGAGAATCCATTTCACTACCATCCAATGTTCCTTTCCTGGATTGTTCATGTACCTGCTTACAACTCCCACTGCATGTGCAATATCAGGCCTTGTGCAGACCATTGCATACATTAAACTTCCAACTGCTGATGCATATGGAACTTTATACATATAATCCATGTCTTCTTGGGTCTTTGGGCACATTTCTTTGCTAAGTTTGAAATGGCTAGCAAAAGGTGTACTAACTGGTTTTGCATTTTGCATGTTAAATCTTTTCAACACCTTTTGTATGTACTCATTCTGAGACAATGTTAATTTTCTATTTTTCCTGTCTCTAGTTATTCTCATACCAAGGATTTGTTTTGCAGCACCCAAATCCTTCATTGCAAATGAATTTGCCAATTTTCTTTTGAGCACATTTATTTCCTGCATGTTAGATCCTGCAACAAGCATGTCATCTACATACAATAACAATATAATATAGCTGCCATCATTTTGCTTTTTCAGATAAACACAATGATCAGAGTGACATCTAGTATAACCTTGTTCAGACATAAACTTGTCAAATTTTAGATACCACTGCCTTGGAGCTTGTTTTAAACCATACAAGCTCTTCTTCAACCTGCACACAAGTTTCTCCTTCCCTTTCACCTCATATCCTTGTGGCTGCTGCATATATATCTCTTCCTCCAAATCCCCATGGAGAAAGGTTGTCTTTACATCTAACTGCTCAAGATGCAAATCTTCAGCTGCTACAAGACTTAAAATAGTTCTGATTGAAGTCATTTTAACAACAGGAGAAAATATTTCATCAAAATCAATACCTTTCTTCTGTGCAAACCCCTTCACCACAAGTCTAGCTTTGTACCTTTGCTTTCCTCCATCTTCTTCCTTCAGCCTGTAAACCCATTTATTCTTCAATGTAGTTTTTCCTGCAGGCAACCTGACTAAATCCCAAGTCTGGTTATGCATTAAGGAGTCCATCTCTTCTTCCATGGCTACCTCCCACTTCTTCTTGCTTTCAACCTGCATTGCTTCTTCATAACATTCAGGTTCACCGGAATCAGTCAACAATAAATAATATAATGAAGGAGAGTATCGTTCAGGAGGTCTACCTGTCCTGGTAGATCTTCTAACACCACTTTCAGGTGTTTGGGGTGCCTGTTGTTGTTTTGATGGTTGCTGTTGTTGTGGTTGTTGATTATTATTATTTTCAGGCACCTTTACTTTTTCAGTAATTTCATCAAGAACTGCGTATTCCTTGTTTCCTTTTTCTTGTTTCTTTTCCTGCAACTGATTCTTATACAAGACCTTTTCATTGAATATTACATCTCTGCTCCTAATGATTTTGTGATTTTCATAATCATATAAGCGATAACCAAAATCATTAACACCATATCCAATAAAGGTACATTTCTTTGACTTTGCCTCAAGCTTTGTTCTATTTTCTTTATCAATATGGACAAAGGCCTCACAACCAAAAGGTTTTAAAATAGAGTAGTTTACCTTTTTCCCTGTCCATGCTTCCTCTGGAACACCACCATCCAAGGAACTTGAAGGTCCTCTGTTTATTAAATAAACAGCAGTATCTACAGCATCTGCCCAAAACTGTAAAGGCAATCCTGCATGCAATCTCATGCACCTTGCACGCTCCATGATTGTTCTGTTCATCCTTTCTGACACACCATTTTCTTGTGGTGTTCTTGGAACTGTCTTCTCTCTGCGAATTCCATGCTCTGAACAGTACCTATCAAACTCTTTGCTGCAATATTCACCTCCATTGTCTGATCTAAGACACTTCAATTTCTTTCCTGTCTCAATCTCAACCAAAGCTTTCCATTTCTTGAAAGTATCAAGTACATCAGATTTATTCTTAATACAATAAATCCAAGTTTTTCTAGTTGCATCATCAATAAAAGTAACATAATAATGAGAGCCACTGAGAGATGATACCTGAGCAGGTCCCCATACGTCTGTATACACAAGCTCTAATTTTTCGTTCTTCTTTTCTTTCCCAACTCTGAGAAATCTGAATCTCTTCTGTTTTCCATAAATGCAGTTCTCACAGAAGTCCAAATCAACATTCTTCAAACCCGGCAACAAATTCCTTGAGTGAAGAATCTTCATCCCCTTTTCACTCATGTGTCCGAGCCTATGATGCCATAATGCTGCATCAGCTCCTCTGGAAGTTAAAGCATTAACAGAGTTAGAAATACCATTGCATAAATACAATGTACCAACCTTTTCGCCTTTTGCTATTACCAGGGCTCCTTTAGTGACCTTCCAAGATTTATCTGTGAAAGTTGTCACACAACCTTCACCGCCTAACTGCCCTGTTGAAATCAGATTTTTCTTTAGATCTGGAACATGCCTTACCTCCTTTAATAGCCATTGGTTTCCATTCTGATGTTTTACAAGAACCTTACCCATTCCAACGATTTTACAGGGTTTATCATCACCCAAACGAACTTGTCCAAAATCTCCTTGAACATAGTCATGAAAGTATTTCTTATCAGTTGTGGCATGTAATGAAGCCCCTGAATCTACCACCCAGGAATCAGTAATATTTTCAAAAGAAAGAATCAAAGCATCTTGTAACACCTCACCTGTCACATTTGCTTCATGATTGTTTTCTTGCTGTGCATCTCCTTCTTTTCCCTTCCGAGATCTACAGTCTTTCTTTAGGTGTCCTTTCTTTCCACATTTCCAGCACACTATCCCCGATCTGGACTTGGATCTGCCTTTCCTTGATTTACTGCGATATCCTGAGCTCTTTCCTCTTTCCATTTTTCTTCCTCTAGACTCTGCACTCAAAGCATTTCCAGATGTCTCACCGGAGCTTTTCCGTCGCATTTCCTCGCTAAGGATAGCACCGACAACATCATCAAACTTTAAAGTACTACATCCAGAAACAGAGTTACTAATGGCCATTACCAAACCATTCCAACTTTCTGGTAATGAGCACAAGAATAACAGAGCTCTAACTTCATCATCAAAGTTTACCCCTACAGAACTTAACTGGCTTGTAACTGTATTAAAATCATTTAAATGGTTTGCAACAGATCCACCTTCCGACATATTCATATTAAATAACCGTTTCATAAGAAATACCTTGTTTGAGGCCGAGGGTTTTTCATATAGTTTCGACAACGTCTGCATCAAACCCTCTGTCGTGGTTTCCTTCGAAATGTTGAAGGTGACTGACGCAGCAAGGCACAACCGTATTGTTCTGAGTGCCTTTCTATCGAAAAGGTTCCATTCTTCGTCTTTCATACCCGTCGGCATCTTTGTTTTTCCGCCCAATGGTAGGTATAGATCTTTCTGATACAGATAATCTTCCATCTGCATCTTCCACAGCGAGAAGTTTTGGCCGTTAAATTTCTCGACCCTAAACTTACCATCTTCCGCCATTGCTCCCACTCGAACCAGGAACCCTTCTTTCCTGCGAGTTTATCAGCCAAATAGACCTTCGGCTCTGATACCAGTTGTTAGAAAATTATATATTAAGGAGCAATGGAACACATAATATTGCAGAAATATAAACACAGAAAACGCACAAAACAAGAGAGACACAGATATACGTGGTTCACCCAGTTTGGGCTACGTCCACCCCAAACAGCCAGTCCTTCCTTTCTATTATCCAGCAAAATGAAGAGATACAACCTACAGCAAAACCGCTGTAATATCCTCTGTTTTCTCTCACAGTCTCACCTCTATGTTTCTCGCTCACCGAATAAACATCTATATCACAGCCTCAAATACAATGCCCTCATATAAAGAGAGGGGTTGCCTTCTAGGGCAAAAAACCCTAAACTAAACATAAGTTCTACCGTCAGATCATCCGCTTAATGAACGGCCCAGATTGACTAGAAATTACTATACTTTTACAAGGCAATTTTACAGCTGTTTTTAGCTTCGGGGGCGCTGCCCCCGAAACCCCCCGCCAGGGGGGGGCTCCCAAAAGTCGCCGTCGCCCCCCCCTGGACCCCCCATGGCAGCGATTATTTTACGGGCGGCGTTGCCGCCCCATTTTGAACTGGGGTCCAATATGCCGGTACTATAGAAGATAATCAGGCTCCACACCCAACAACAATTAAGATAACTAACATAAAAAACTGATTCATATTATTGTAGTACTTGTTAAGTAGTTGTATTTTTGTTCTTAGACTAAATTAGTCATTCATGTTAGTAATTTTTAGTTGTATTACTTATTATCTAGTCACATATTTTAATCCATGACTAAATTAGTCATTTATGTTAGTCGTTTTTAGTTCGGTCACCAAAGATTACTCATTTTTGGTAGCATTTCACTTGGAAAAGTTGTGGTGACTAACTTTTTTAATTGCCTAGTCACTAATTGCTAATTTTCTACTAGCGACATAAAGTCACTTGCTAAAAATGTGTTATAAAGTGTTTTCCTAGGCAAAAAGGAAAATTCACTAAGAAACACCTCCTTGGTAACCCTTTCTTAACACTCCCCCTTACCGAAGAAGGTGTTTCTCACCACTCCCATCTTATCCGTGAAGTACACATGCTTTCCCCTTGGTAATGAATTGGTGAGAATATTTGCAATTTTTTCATCAGTGGATATATACTGAAGTCTCACTGCTCCTCTCTGAACCTAATACTTGATGAAGTGGTACTTGATCTCTATGTTCTTTGAGTGGTCATGAAAGACTGGACCCACCATGAGTTTAATGCAACGTTGATTATCACAGTATATCATAGTTGGTTTCAGCCTCTAACCAAATATGCCACATATCTGTAGAAAATATGATGGTAGGTTAACCTGATAATGCAATATAAATCAAAGCAGAATACTATAACCTACTTCTACTATCAATTTGTGGAAGCTTAAAGATTGCGCTGAACAATATAACCAGAAGAAGAAGAATCAATGGCACAATACACATGAAAATACTTTGGGGAAAGCCTCAGCTAAAAACCCCACACTATTGTATTATCATACATGGTGGAAATACATAGGAATTATACAAAGCTTTAGCTCTCATAGCTAGCCAGCTCTTAGTACAATCCTCATAGATGCTCACAGGAAATCTTGGCTTTTCTCCAGCCTTCCTCTCTGTCCTCCAAGCTCCTATTACCTTGCACTATTCCTTGTGGATGATTTTCCTGTTACCAAGTGGAATACCTCCTTCAAAACTGCACAATCCTCAAGGATTAAATCCTTGACTGCATGCATGAGTTTTCTCCATGAGAAAACACATGCAACTGATAGTACACTGTCCTTGAACATTAATCTCAACTGGATCTTTCTCAGAATAGACATGCATGAGTTTCTGATGAGGGAATCTTCAGTTAACTGGAGTAGCATTAGTTGAGTGCATTAATGCATCAACTGACTGTTAACTCACTATTAGTTCCTCAAACAATTTGGAACTAATTTAACTAGACTTAACTCAATAAATTGAGTTAACTAATTACAACTTAAATATAACTCAATTTATCTTCTTAATTTAAGGGATAACTCTTGCATGACTTCAGAAAGACTTCTAACTTGAATTTCTCCAACTAATTAATTTAAAATAAATTAATTAATTATTTCCAAGTAGCTGTTAATACTAAATTCAATTTTAATTCACAATTTAATTTAAGGACAAATTAAATTGGAATATTCTTGTTGCCATATTTCAACATTCCCTCTCAAGAAGAAAGGGATTATCTTCCACCCCGATCCTATCTCTATGGAACTTGAATTTACACTTTGAAAATGCCTTTGTCAAAATGTCAACATCTTGCTCCTCTGCTGAAATATACTGCAGCAACATGATCCTCCTCGCTACATAGTCTCTGAGATGATGATACCGGATGTCGATGTGCTTGGACCTATCATGAAATACTGGATTCTCAGAGAGTTTGATACAACTTTGATTATCACAATAGATCACAGTGGGATCCATCCTCTGATCAAACAAACCAACTAGGATTTTCCACATCCAGATGGCCTCACATGTTGCCTGAATTGTAGCCATGTATTCTGCCTCTGCCGAGCTGAGTGCAATTGACCTCTGTTTCCTGTTGTACCAAGAAACTGCCGCTGACCCATGGTTGAAAATCCCTCCTGATGTGCTCTTCCGATCTGATGGAATCCCTGCCTAATCTGCATCAGTGAAGCCCTGTAGCTTCACTCCCTATGTCCGTCTATACCATAATCCATACTGAGATGTTCCTCTGAGGTATCTCAATACATGCTTTGTCACCTTCCAAAACATCTTGGTAGGCTGAACCATCGCTTGACTCCGTTGGTTCACCGCATAACACAAATCTAGTCATGTTTTCACTAAGTACATCAGTGAACCCACAAGCTACCTATACACAGTAGCCTCTACCAACTCTCTTGAAGTAGAAACTTCCTTCCTCCAGTTACCTGCTAGAAGAGTCTGCATGGGCTTGCACTTCTCCATGTGGAATCTCCTGAGTATCACGTTGGCATACTTGCCCTGAGACACAAACAATTCCCCATCCTTCTACCACACTTCCATGCCAAGGAAGTAATGCATGAGACACATGTCTTTCATCTCGAATTCTCTTGCAAGGTCCTCCTTGCAAGACATGATCAACTTATCATCACCAATCAATATGAGATCATCAACATAAAGTATGATGATCAACAACTTACCTTTCACCATGATGTGGTACAGGTTCGCATTCGCTTCACTCGTTGTGAAGCCCAACCCGGTGAAGTAGTTGTCTATCCTGGTGTACCAAGCACGAGGTGCTTGCTTCAGCCCGTACAACACTCTCTTGAGTCGACACACATGTGACTCACGATCGAAGGTCTCAAAACTTTCTGGCTGCTCTATGTACACCTCTTCCTCAATCTGGCCAATGAGGAATGCAGTCTTCACATCCATCTGATGGATCTTCCAACCCATCTGTGCTGATAGTGCCAACATATATCTGATAGATGAGTACCTTGTGACAGGGGAAAAATTCTCATCATAGTCAATCCCCTCAACCTGTGAAAAGCCGCAGGCAACAAATCTTTCCTTATGCTTCTCCACACTACCATCAACAGTTTGCTTTACCTTGTAAAGCCAATGGGAACTCACAACTGATTTGTTCTTCGGTGTTGAACCACATCCCAAACACTGTAGAAATTTTGAATAATTCAACACATATTCAATAGAGATTATCCTGATCATGTACTATTGCGGAATACATACACAATACATAAGCTCCTCTACGTTGATCATCAATATAGCAGCATCAATAACAATAAAACATCAAGAGCATTCACACATTAACACAGTATGTAACCCGGGGAAAGCATCTCGCTAAAAACCCCACACTATCTGTATATTAATGATTGAGACCATGTAACATTACAAAGTACAATGCTTATCACAAGCAATCCAGTACCAGCTCCACCTGTTACACACAATACAGCTAAGATCTGATCTCCAAATATATTCCACTGCTTGCCTGCCTCCACTGCTCAATACCTGCTCAAGAATGAATGAGAATGGTCTACCAAACTCGTCTTTCACCTCCAAAGAATCACTCACAATGTGTAAGACGTGCGCAGAAGCTACAAACTGGGAAAATACATGAGCAAACTCATTGGCATACTCAATCCCTTGATTGTGCAAGATCTGATGCACAACTATAGTCACAACTGATTGCAATCTGATTCTCTAACACCTGTCCCTGCTGAACTGAACATGCACTGACATGCAACTGAGTTAACTGATGTATTCTATAGTTGTATTATGAGTTAATAATTAGTTTAACAACTCATCATTAGTCTATTTGCAGTTAGACTAACTACAACTAGTTTAACCAAGTCAAACTGAACACAACTCCATCAACTCCACAATCAACTCCACCAAACTCAACTGATTGAGTTCTAACTGAAGTCATGCATGCAATAACTCAACTGACTCATAAGAAAAGCGTACTTCCTTCTGACAGCTGCATGGGCCACATCTGTAGCTCAAACTGAAGTGCTCCACGAGAATAAGATCAAGTTTATAGTCCAAATATTATTATGAGACAATAATATTTGACTTTTCTAATTTTGACAGCCAGTCTAAAAATAGAATTTGATCACCCACACTGTGGTCACCCACACTTTGGTCACCCACATTGTGATCACTCACACTGTGATCACTCACACTGTGGTCACCCACACTGTGATAAAAAATAGAACTTGCGCCATAATTTGCCTGCGGGCCCACTTAGTGAAGGGGACTCTTTTCACTAAGCTCCATCATCTTGTTGCAATCTCAACAAACACTGTTATGAACTATGTTGAGATTGCAACAAGATGATGGAGCTTAGTGAAAAGAGTCGCCTTCACTAAGTGGGCCTGCAGGCTATTTTTGGCGCAAGTCTATTTTTAGACTATGTCTATTTTTAGACATATGGATCATGTCTATGTTTATGGATGATTGATCAAGTTGGGAAAAATAGATGGACTTCTATTTTTGATGAAAGTGTGAGTGATCAAGTCTATTTTTAGACTGGCTGTCAAAAATAGAAAAGTCAAATATTATTATCTCACAATAATATTTGGACTATAAACTTAATCTTATTCTCTTGGAGCACTTCAGTTTGAGCTACGGAAGTGGCACATGCAGCTGTCAGAAGGAAATTCGTTTTTCTTATGAGTCAGTTGAGTTGTTGCATGCATGACTTCAGTTAGAACTCAAGTGAGTTGAGTTTAGTGGACTGGAGGTACAGTTGATGGAGTTGTGTTCAGTTTAACTTAGTTAAACTGGTTGTAGTTAGTCTAACTGCAGATAGACTAATGATGAGTTGTTAAACTAATTATTAACTCATAATACAACTAAAGAATACATCAGTTAACTCAGTTGCATGTCAGTGCATGTTCAGTTCAACAGGGACAGGTGGTAGAGAATCAGATTGCTATCAGTTGTGACTATAGTTGTGCACCAGATCTTGCACAATCAGGGGATTGAGTATGCCAATGAGTTTGCTCACGTATTTTGGCCCGCATTTTAGCCTTTGCTCACGTCCACAAAGAGTGAGTGACTATTTTGCAGGTGAAAATCGAGTTTGGGAAGCAATTCTCATCAGTTCTTGAGCAGGTATTGAGCAGTGGAGGCAGGCAAGCAGTGGAAGAGATTTGGAGATCAGATCTAAGCTGTATTGTGTGTAACAGAGGTGGAGATACTTGTGAGAAGTATTATGCTGTGTAATGTTACATGACTCAATCATTAATATACAGATAGTGTGGGGTTTTTAGCGAGATGCTTTCCCCGTGATACAAACTGTGTTAATGTGTGAATGCTCTTGATGTTTTATTGTTATTGATGCTGCTATATTCTTGATCAACGTAGAGGAGCTTATGTATTGTGTATGTTTTCCGCATTAGTACATGATCAGGATAATCTCCATTGAATATGTGTTAAATTATTCAAAATTTCTACATGGTATCAGAGCTAGATAATTGTAGAAAAAGTTTCTACATGGTATCGGAGCAGCTTGATTTGTAGAAGATATTTTTACAGGATATCAAGCGAGGGTTGATCGGAAGCAGTTGAGTTTGGAGCTGGTGGAAAATCGAATTTGCAGCAGTGTTGTTGAAATGTCTTTCAACGGATTGCAAATGTTATTCCAAAGCAAGAGCGACCTGGCGCTCAAGGATAAACTCAGTAACAATAAAGGTGAGAATGGATCTTCATCAAAGGTATCTGATGAAGAGAATTGTGCTTTGGCTGCCAAAGCAAAGAAGGGGAAGAACGAGAAAGCTTCTCATTCCGGTGCGAAAGGCAAGAAGCAGGATATGTCCAAGGTGAAGTGTTTTCACTGTCACCAGCATGGACACTATGCCACAAATTGTCCGCAGAAGAAGAAGAACAAGCAAGCTGCTGGATCTGCAGGGGGAGAGGCTTTAGCTTCTCAGTTTGAGCTTGATTTTTCATTGATCGCATGCTTGGTTTCAAGTGTGATGGGATCAGTGTGGTTTCTGGACAGTGGTGCGTCTTTTCACATGACGGGAGAGAGAGATTTGTTCTCTGATCTGGAGGACAAAGATCTTGGAGTGCACATCGAGATGGGCGATGATGGTAGATACAGTGCGACCGGTATCGGTACCATTTCCTTTGAGAGGGAGTCTGGTAAACCCTTTGTATTGAAGGAAGTCATGCATGTTCCAGGATTGAAGAAGAATCTCATCTCAGTGGCGATGTTAGAAGACAAGGGGTATGATGTTGTTTTCAGCGAGGGAAAGGCCTTCCTGCGCAGCAAGACAACTGGTTAGACCCGGAAGATAGGGGTTCGAGTGAGGAACCTTTATCAGTTGCATGTAGATGGATCCGCAGCAATGGCAGGCAAGGCAGAAAGATTGGTGAGCCGGGATGATGGCGAGTTGTGGCACAGGAGATTGGGTCACCTTCACCATGGAGCCTTGAAGATACTGCAGCAGATCACTACAGGGCTTCCTAAAGGCACACTTGCGCAGTCAGATCAATGCAAGGGGTGTACTTTGGGGAAGTTTGTGAAAGCCACCTTTCACGAGAAGGATAGTCGCGCCACGACGATCCTTGAGAGAATTCACACAGACGTGTGTGGACCTTTCTCAGTTGCTTCGACAGCAAAACACAGGTATTATGTGATTTTTGTTGATGATTTCTCTCGTAAGTGCTGGATCTTCTTCATGCAGAAGAAGAGCGAGACATATTCAAAGTTCTGTGAATTCAAAGCACTGGTCGAGAAGGAGTCGGGGAAGAAGGTGAAGGCTCTTAGGAGCGATAATGGTGGTGAATACATCTCGGACGAGTTCAAGGATTTCTGCAAGGCAGAAGGGATTCGTAGAGAGCTCATAGCTCCCCATAACCCACAACAGAACGGGGTAGCTGAGCGGAAGAACAGAACGATTGTGGGTGCTGCACGGGCAATGTTGCATGATCAGGGCCTACCCCTTCACTTGTGGGCGGAAGCATGCAATACAGCAGTTTATGTGTAGAACCGTTGTCCTCATAGGATACTTGGCATGAGTACACCCGAGGAGGCTTATTCTGGTAAGAAGCCTGATCTTTCTCATTTGAGGATTTTTGGTGCTAACGTTTACATGCATGTGACGAAGGATGCCAGAAAGAAGTTGGAGCCGACTGCAGAGGTTGGGATATTTGTGGGGTACACTGAGACGCCCCACAACTATCGTGTGTATTTGCCAGACAGTGGTAAAACTGTTGTGCGACGGGATATAAAATTTCAGGAGGAGAAAGCCATGAAGTGTTCGCTTGAGAGGGAGCTACACTTGCATGCAGATGAGGAGCTATTAGTTCCTAAGGATGAGCTTCAGGACGTGGATCAGCCACAGGACGAGGTTCATGGAGTGGAAGAGACCACTCATGCAGCGCCAACCATCAGAGGGCGAAAGCGCTTGACAGAAGCTGAGCGACTGGCTCAAGATGCAGAGAAAGTTGTAGGACCACCTACAGCCCAACGCAGGCAGAGACAGTCACCTGATCGGTACACTGGATACGTGGCTCTTATGAGCAAGTGTGTTGTGACTGAGCCATCCTCTTTCGAGGAAGCTGTGGAGGATCCCGCATGGGTAGACGCCATGGTGGAAGAGTATGATTCTATTGTCAGAAACAGTGCATGGGAGATTGTTCCTAGACTGGAAGGGAAATCAGTGGTGGGTTCGAGATGGATCTACAAAGTTAAGCAGGCAGCTGACGGGAGTGTGGAGAAGTACAAGGCAAGATTTGTTGCCCGAGGCTTTTCACAGATTGAGGGGATCGATTATGAGGAGACCTTTGCACCTGTCGCAAGGTATTCTTCCATACGGACGATTCTTGCTCTCTCAGCGCAGATGGGATGGCACATTCATCAGATGGATGTGAAGACTGCGTTCCTCAACGGAGTCATTGAGGAGGAGGTGTACATTGAGAAACCCGAAGGCTTTGAAGTCTTCAGCAGCGAGTCGCATGTGTGCAGGCTCAAGAGAGCGTTGTATGGGTTGAAGCAAGCACCACGTGCTTGGTACACACGGATAGACAACTATTTCACAGGACTTGGATTCTCCAAGAGCGAGGCGGATCCGAACCTATACCAGATTGTGGTGGAGGGTAAGTTGCTTATCATTGTACTGTATGTTGATGATTTGATTCTAACGGGTGATGAGCTGTTGATACTGTCATGCAAGAAGGATCTTGCTACAGAGTTTGAGATGAAGGATTTGGGCCTCCTTCACTATTTCCTAGGATTGGAAATATGGCAGCGCAGTGGTGGACTGTTTGTTTCTCAGGGCAAGTATGCTCGGGAGATACTGGAGAAGTTCAACATGCATGGCTGCAAGCCTGTTGATACTCCTCTTCCTGGAGGTTGGAGGAAGGAGGATGCCACTTCGGGAGAAGAAGTGGATGCCACTGTTTATCGACAGTTGGTGGGGTCGCTGATGTATTTGGTCAATACACGACCTGATATATGCTATGCAGTTAACCAGCTTTCACAAGCTATGGTTAAGCCTACCAAGCTCTTCTGGAAGGCGGGCAAGCATGTATTGCGCTACTTGAGAGGCACATCGGGATATGGTTTGTGGTACAGACAGGAGGATGAGGTGAAGCTATGTGGCTTCACGGATGCAGATTGGGCAGGGAGCCCAACAGACAGAAAGAGCACATCAGGAGGGGTCTTCAGTATCGGATCGACAGCAGTTTCTTGGTACAGCAGGAAGCAGAGATATGTGGCACTCAGTTCAGCGGAGGCCGAGTATATGGCAGCAAGTTTGGCTGCATGCGAGGCTATATGGATGAGGAAGATCCTGGTTGGTTTGTTCGGTTCTCATTTGGATCCTACTGTGATTTACTGTGATAACCAGAGTTGCATTAAACTCTCGGCTAATCCTGTATTTCATGATAGATCTAAACATATTGACATCAGGTACCATCATATCAGAGATTGTGTGCAGCGGAGGATCATGTTACTTTCGTACATTCCAACGGAGGATCAGGATGCTGATATTCTGACGAAGGCTCTCACCAGGAGCAAATTCGAGTACCACCGAGGCAGGATAGGGGTTGCTGATAATCCATATCTTGTCGAGAGGGAGTGTTGAGATTGCAACAAGATGATGGAGCTTAGTGAAAAGAGTCGCCTTCACTAAGTGGGCCCGCAGGCTATTTTTGGCGCAACTCTATTTTTAGACTATGTCTATTTTTAGACATATGGATCATGTCTATGTTTATGGATGATTGATCAAGTTGGGAAAAATAGATGGACTTCTATTTTTGATGAAAGTGTGAGTGATCACAGTGTGAGTGATCAAGTCTATTTTTAGACTGGCTGTCAAAAATAGAAAAGTCAAATATTATTATCTCACAATAATATTTGGACTATAAACTTAATCTTATTCTCTTGGAGCACTTCAGTTTGAGCTACGGAAGTGGCACATGCAGCTGTCAGAAGGAAATTCGTTTTTCTTATGAGTCAGTTGAGTTGTTGCATGCATGACTTCAGTTAGAACTCAAGTGAGTTGAGTTTAGTGGACTGGAGGTACAGTTGATGGAGTTGTGTTCAGTTTAACTTAGTTAAACTGGTTGTAGTTAGTCTAACTGCAGATAGACTAATGATGAGTTGTTAAACTAATTATTAACTCATAATACAACTAAAGAATACATCAGTTAACTCAGTTGCATGTCAGTGCATGTTCAGTTCAACAGGGACAGGTGGTAGAGAATCAGATTGCTATCAGTTGTGACTATAGTTGTGCACCAGATCTTGCACAATCAGGGGATTGAGTATGCCAATGAGTTTGCTCACGTATTTTGGCCCGCATTTTAGCCTTTGCTCACGTCCACAAAGAGTGAGTGACTATTTTGCAGGTGAAAATCGAGTTTGGGAAGCAATTCTCATCAGTTCTTGAGCAGGTATTGAGCAGTGGAGGCAGGCAAGCAGTGGAAGAGATTTGGAGATCAGATCTAAGCTGTATTGTGTGTAACAGAGGTGGAGATACTTGTGAGAAGTATTATGCTGTGTAATGTTACATGACTCAATCATTAATATACAGATAGTGTGGGGTTTTTAGCGAGATGCTTTCCCCGTGATACAAACTGTGTTAATGTGTGAATGCTCTTGATGTTTTATTGTTATTGATGCTGCTATATTCTTGATCAACGTAGAGGAGCTTATGTATTGTGTATGTTTTCCGCATTAGTACATGATCAGGATAATCTCCATTGAATATGTGTTAAATTATTCAAAATTTCTACAAACTGTGGAGTCATACTCCTCCACCATAGCATCAACCCAAATCAGCTGCTACATTGTTTCCTCAAAGGAAGATGGCTCGGTTTGAACACATTCCCTAGCAAGAGCCATGTATCCAGTGTACCTCTCAGGTGACCTCCTCTGTCTGTGCTAAGAAGATGGTGCTCCCACATTCTCTCTCGCATCCTCCAACAATCTGTCAGCTTCTCTTGTGTGCTTCCATCCATCTCTGGAAGAATCTTCTTGAGTGGATGTCTCCACTCCTAGAACCTCTGCATGCAGCTGCTCTGCATTAGTCTGGGGCTCCTCCTCCTTAGGAACCAATAGTTCCTCCACAGCCTGTAGTTGGAGCTTCCTCTCAAGGGAAACTCACATGGCCTTCTGCTCATCAAACTTGAGATCTCCGCGAACCATTGTCCTCTGACTAGTAGGCAAGTACATCCGATAGTTGTGAGGTGTATCAGTGTACCCCACAAATATCCCCAACTCTGCTGTCGACTCAAGCTTCTTCCATGCATCCTTTGTCACGTGGAAATATACCAATGAGCCAAATATATTGAAGTGACCCACATCTGGTCTCTTACCGAAGAAAGCTTCCTCTGGTGTCTTCATCCCAAGTATGCAATGCGGGCTTCTATTCTGAAAATAGACCGTTGTGTCGCATGCCTCAGCCCACAAGTGAAGTGGTAGGCCTTGGTCATGCAACATTGCCCGTTCTGCCCCTACAATAGTTATGTTCTTCCTCTCAGCCACCCCATTTTGCTGTGGGCTATGAGGTGCCATCAACTCTCGTTTAATTCCTTCCACTGCACAAAAGTCCTTAAACTATTGAGAGACATATTCTCCACCATTGTCGCTTCTCAAGGCCTTGATCTTCTTCCATAACTCTTTCTCAACCAAAAATTTGAACTCACAAAACTTTGTGAAAGTTTGGTCCTTCTTCTGCATGAAATAAATCCAGCATTTACGAGAATAGTCATCAATGAAAATCACATAATACCTTTGCTTCGCCGTGGATTCCATCGAGAATGGTCCACACAAATCGGTATCAACTCGCTCTAAGATAGCCTCTGCTCGACTGTCTCGATCATGAAAGGAAGACTTAGTGTACTTTCCTAAGGTACAACCTTTGCATGTGTCAACTTGCTCAAGTTTACCTTTGGGAAGTCTTGTAGATATCTGTTGCATTATCTTCAAAGCCCCATGATGCAAATGGCCCAACCGCTTGTGCCACAAATCGCCAATGTCTTGGCTTTGCACCAATTCTGCTTTCGTACTCAATGCTGCACAATTATCTACATCTAGTTTATAGATATTCTTCACCCGAATCCCTATCCTCTTGGTTTGACCCGTGTCTATGTGTCTTAGGAACACCTTTCCTTTACTGAAGATAACATCGTAGCCTTTGTCCTCCAATATCGCGACCGATACCAAGTTTTTCTTCAGTCCAGGCACATACATCACATCTGTCAAGGTGAGAGGAGCTCCATGCTCCCTCTGAAAAGTAACTGTGCCCACTCTTGAAACACTATACCTTTCGTCGTCACCCATCTCTATGCGCATCTTGAGGTCTTTCTCCTCCAAGGCACTGAATAATTTTTTATCACCAGTCATGTGGAATGAGGCTCCACTGTCAAGATACTAGACACAACCCATCATCGATGACACCATGCACGCGATGAGGGTAAAGTCCATTTCGAATTGAGAGGCTAATGCCTCACCTTTCGATCCTTTTGAGGATCCCTTCTTGGAATTATTCGATGGGAAATTAGTCGCATAATGTCCCATCTTGTGACAGTTAAAGCATCTTACTTTAGACATGTCACCCTTCTTCCCCCCATGAGAAGAATTTGATTTGAAATGGGAAGCCTTCCCCTTCCCTTTCCTTGCCTTACTTGCTAAGAACATATTTTCTTCATCATCATTCTTGGATGAAGAACCATCTCGTGTGCTCCTCCTGATCTCCTCCTACATAAGATCCTACCTTAGTCATTCCCAATCTGATAGTTTCTTCCTTCCATTCACAGAGTCCTGGTAGCTATTCCAACTCTTTGGAAGGCCAAGGAGAGCAAGGCTCACCATATCATCATCGGCAGTAGTTATTCCCACACTGCCAAGCTCATCTCTGCAAGTGATGAGCTTGTTCAGATATGTGGAAATATTATCGCCCTTCTCCATCTTGATTCTTCAAAGCTTATCCTTGAGCGCCAATTTCCTCTGGTCGATACTATTTTGGTAGAGGTCCTTCAATGTCTTCCACATTAGAAATGGAGTATGCTTCCCATGGAGACTCGAGACAATATAGTCTTGAACTCCCTCAAGGATGATCTATCTCACCTTTGCCACACACTTCTTCCACTCAGCCAACTCTTGTGCATTAGTTGAAGCTGGCTTTGGGATTTCTTGATCAATGAATTCCTTCAAGCCATTGTCTTCTAATATAGCCTCCATTCTATCTTTCCATGCTATGTAATTCGAGCTACCTTCCAAGGCATACTCGAGTCTCAAGCCATAGAACGCCATTGGCCAACCTTGAAGTATGATATGAATTCGATTTGCACCTGCAACCCCAAACTTCAAACTTTGAATTCTCTTCTCAGTATATTGTTCACATTTTCGATACAATGTAGAAAATCTGATGGTAGGTTAACCTGATAATGCAATATAAATCAAATCAGAATACTATAACCTACTTCTACTATCAATTTGCGGAAGCTTAAAGATCGAGCTGAACAATATAACCAGAAGAAGAAGAATCAATGGCACAATACACATGAAAATGCTTTGGGGAAAGCCTCAGCTAGAAACCCCACACTATTGTGTTATCATACATGGTGGAAATACATAGGAATTATACAAAGCCTTAGCTCTCACAGCTAGCCAGCTCTTAGTACAATCCTCATAGATGCTCACAGGAAATCTTGGCTTCTCTCCAGCCTTCCTCTCTACCCTCCAAGCTCCTATTTCCTTGTGTTGTTCCTTGTGGATGATTTTCCTATTACCAAGTGGAACACCTGCTTCAAAACTGCACAATCCTCAAGGATTAAATCCTTGACTGCATGCATGAGTTTTCTCCATGAGAAAACACATGAAACTGATAGTACATTGTCCTTGAAAATTAATATCAACTGGGTCTTTCTCAGAATAGACATGCATGAGTTTCTGATGAGGGAATCTTCTGTTAACTGGAGTAGCACTAGTTGAGTGCATTAATGCATCAACTGACTGTTAACTCACTATTAGTTCCTCAAACAGTTTGGAACTAATTTAACTGGACTTAACTCAGTAAACTGAGTTAACTAATTACAACTCAAATATAACTCAATCGTATCTCCTTAATTTAAGGGATAACTCTTGCATGACTTCAGAAAGACTTCAAACTTTAATTTCTCCAACTAATTAATTTAAAATAAATTAATTAATTATTTCCAAGTAGTTGTTAAGACTAAATTCGATTTTAATTCACAATTTAATTCAAGGACAAATTAAATTGGAATATTCTTGTTGCCATATTTCAACAATATCATCTTGTGAAGCCAAATAGCCTCACAATTGTATATTTTAACCTTATACAATATTTACCTGCAGAAAAATTCTAAAAATAAAAAACAAAAAATAAAGAGAATATAAAACAAATACACAAAGATTTGCCTAGATCCCAAAACCAGGACTACTAAATTGATTTTTCATTATTTTTCTTTCAATTTTAAGTTACATATATATACATGCTGAAGCATTCATAAACCCTAATCCATTAACTCTGGATTAGAACATAATTGTAGTTGCCTTGACCATATCTACAAAATACCATGGGAAAAAAACCATCATGCCCAAAACATAAGCAAAACCCATGCACAAAACCATAGGTAGGTTTGCCAACCTAATATAGGGTCCCAAAAAAAATTCCCGGGGCACTGACCCAAATCCCGTACAGGGGGGATACTGCCCCCCTGAAACCCCCCGAAAGGGGGGACTGCGTCCCCCTGTGACCCCCTGCAACTGCCCTATTCCGCTTGACACAATGAATATGGGGGGCTATCACCCCCCCATGACCCCCCCATGCGTGTGACTAGTCATGGAAAGGATATAACACACACCTAACAACAATTCGCGTAACTAGCTACAATATACTCAACTTCCACTGAGCTCATTGTCACTGATCTCAGGTTCTTGCTAAACCACGACACCACTATTGAACTCAACATGAAATAACATCTGAAAGTACTCTTTCGATAATTACCACTTCCTGTCGAGTCTAAGTCTGTACAACCTGTCAACCTGACTCCATCTCTTGTGATATATTTTAGACCATAGTTTATTGTGCTCTGTAGGTACCACAACACATGTTTTTCAGCCACCCAGTGCACTCTCCTGGGATCCATCATAAACTGACTCAATGTGTTGATTGTGAAACATATATCTGATCCAATGTTGACTATATACATCAATGAATTGATCAACTGGTGATAGAAAGTGGTGTTCACCAACTCAGAATCTAAAGCATGAAACTTCTTCCAGTTGGTGATCATAGGAGTAGCCATAGGATTGAAATCCTCTATGTGAAATCTCCTTAATATGTCCCCTGCATATTTTCCCTAACCTGTGAAGATACACCCATCTGCCTGCCAAACTTCCAACCCCAAAAATTAATGCATAATCCCATATCTATCATGTCAAACTTTGAAGCAAGGTCCCTCTTGCGATGTTGAATGAGTCTCTCCTCTCCTGTAATAAACAATTCATCCACATATAAAACCAAAATGAGTGGATCATCACCAAACATGATGAAGAATAGGTTTAGATCTGCATCACTCTTTTGGAAACCCATCTACTGCAAGTAGGCATTGATCCTCTCATACCATGGTCTCGGAGCCTAATTCAGTTCATATAAGGATTTCTTAAGCCTACATACATGATTCCCTCTCCCATGCACCTCAAAGCCCTATGGTTGCTCAATGTACACCTCCTCTTGTATGACCCCATTGAGAAAAGCGGTCTTCACATCAATTTGGTGAATACTTCAACCCATCTCAGATGTTATGGATATCACTGCTCTAATATAGGTATAACGAGCAATTGGTGTGAAGGTATCCTCATAGTCAACTCCCTCTACTTGTGAGAACTCTGGTGCCACAAAACAAGGTTTGAACTTCTCCATGCTACCATCTGTAGCATGTTTGATCTTGTAGATCCACCTGGATGTCACCATTGACTTCCCCTTTGGTCTTGACACAATCTCCCACACATCATTATTGATGCTGGAGGCATACTCCTCCACCATGGCATCCCTCTAGATCTACTGACTAGTAACATCCTTGTAGCTAGTTGACTTAGTCTCCACAACATCTGCCACATAGCCACCCAACCTCTCTTGTGGTATTCTCTCCATCACTAACCACTTGGGTTTCCTCACTATCTCATATGCTTCCTTCATGATCTCATGAAGCCATTTTGGCTTTCACTACCCTGTAGTAGCCTCCTATATTGGTATGGGAAAGTCCTCCATTGGAGCACCTCCTCTTGATGAGGAATCCCCTCCCATGTTATGTGGTAAACTTGTACTCTGATATCCGGGACTTTGTGAACCTATCACTCTAGAAGTAAGTGATCCTCCTGACCCTTGTGTAGCAAGATCTCGATACTTGTAGTGTGTCCCCCTGCTAAGGATCCTACTGCTCTACATGATCAATCTCTCGAGACCTCCTCAAGAACCTCTCCTCCTCAAATCTCACATCCCACCTCAAGAAAAATTTCCTCTGTGCAAGAATGTATATGTAGTAGGCCTTGGTTGTCTCACTGTAAACCACACAGATACCCTTCTTTGCAGTGGTTTCTAGCTTTGTCATCTTCTCCTCAGGGACATGTGAATATGTAAGACACCCAAAAATCTTGGTGTACCCAATGTCAACCTTCTTCTCATAAAAAGGCTCCTCAGGAGTCTTACTTCCTAAGACTTTATGCAGACTCCTGCTTTGCAAGTACACTATAATATTACATGTCTCTACCCATAAAAAGAAAGGTAGCCTATGATCATGCAACATAACTCTCACTGCACCCACTATGGCCATGTTCTTCCTCTCTGGCACTGCATTCTATTGGGGTTTCTAAGGCACTATTATTAGAGGAATTTTGAGGTAAAAAAATGGGCCTAAAAAAATGTACAACCAAAACCAAATTTATAAGAACCAATAGGATTCAAAATGATGATGTCAACCATGGGGGATGATTCACCAAGTTTTGGAGTAGAAAAGTGAAAAAAAACTACTTTTTCAACTCATATTTTCAACTCGTCTCCCTATGGTTTGAATCAAATTTAAAGCAAAAGCACTCATTGGATGTGAAATTTAATTCCTCATCAAAGTAGAACCCATATTGCGTACTTTTGATGAACCTTGCTACATGGAAAATGAAAAATATATGAAAAACGTGATTTCAATCATGTTTTTTCATGTATGTCTCATTTTTCATGTAGTAGAGTCCCTAAAAAGTATGCAACATGGGTACTCCTTAGATGAGGAATTAAATTATGCATCAAATGAGTGATCCTTCTTGAAATTTGAGTAAAATCGCAGGGAGATATGTTGAAAATTGATGAGCCCCAGAAATGGGTAATTATATGGGCTCATTTTGCCTCTTAATTTGACTTAATCCACCATTCTCATTAGTTTAATGCATGTTTTTGAATATTTTTATGCTAATAGAGTGAATTGGGTTAGTCACTTTTCCATGTAGTCTAATGTGTGTTGTATGTAGATTTTTTGGCCAATTTTGGACAAAGTCAAAGGATTTATGAGAAAATGGCAACTAAAACTCGAGGAAAATAGGGAAGAGGATTTTTAGGGGGGTGTCTCCTTCATTTATGACCCTTTTATCGAATCCTCCGTCAGCAACTCGAAGCACAAAGGTCCACATGGATGATTCCAAGGGGCAGCTGAGAAAGTAAAGTAGGACTGATGTTTATCTCCAGCTCTAGAAAGCCGAGTTCCTTGATTTTAGGAGCACTGTTGAAAGACTCCATTTTTATAAATAAGGAGGCTTAGAGCCTCAGTAGGTTAGCCAGTTATTAGTTGATTTTCGCACTTTTGTGCAGCATTGTGCTCAGCTTATTTTCGAGTTCCTTTTGAGAACAGTTTATGTAATGTAACTGCTATTTTTGATAATGAAGATGAAACAATTTTTGAGCCAGCACTGATCTCTTTCAGAGGGCTGAAGCTCTTGGGTTAGGGCCCAACCCAAGCTGCCTAGCACCTCCTACTGTGTACTTATATGTTTTTTCTTTAGTTCATCAGTTAATTTCTGTTGCATAGATTCATTTTACTTTGTTAGATTAGGTTGCTTTTGATGGTTAGTATAGTTGTTGTTGTTTCAGTTGATCAAGTAGGTTACTGCAGTGATAGAATAAGATTCAAAAAGGCCAACAGTAGGCCCTGATCTCCTTTCTCCCTTCCTGGGACTATGATTTGAGGTCAAGGCACTACTGCTGCCACCAAAAACACAGTTTTTTCTCTTCCATGCAACTGCTAGTGTGATAACTTGATTTGGAAAGGTTGATAGATTAATTCAGATTCGGTTGCTTAGATCATTTCCTATTCTTTTACCATAGTTCTCTCCACATGCTTTTCTTTTCATAGGTTACTATTCAGCATTTTCTGTTTGTAGGTCAGAAATTAGGTTAAGCTAGAAAAAGTTTTGTTTTCATGATGTAGTTAGCTCTTTTTTTGCTCAGTTTTGGTAAGTAAATGTGTAGATCTCTTGCAGGTCATCTCAGATCACCATACATCCATATAATACCCAGCACCAGCTCACTTCTCATAGATTTCCCAGCTCATTCGCAACATTTCGCCAATCTGCCCTAATTTCTGCATTTTCTCCATAAAGTTGTTTTCTTGCCATTTGAACAAATCCAACCATGACGTTCATCCCTTATCTTCTTTGACAAGTTCTAGACACCTCAACACCTTCATCTAGCCTTCAGTTCCCCTTTCCCATCATTTTTCCACCTTCAAAACTCCAAAAATAGCTCTCGGCCTCCTCCTGTAGAACCTCCTTTAGATTCTCTTGTAGATCCCCTGCAGCCTTCTGTATAACTTCCTGTGAGTGACTTTTCAAAGTCTGATCGCTATGGAAGCTTTCAAAAGGGTACTAGGGGCTTCTTAGGACCTCTCCACACCTTCCTCCACCTCTGTAACAACCAACTCCATCTTCCTTTGCCACCAAACCTCTACATAGTCATAGCCAGATAAATCACAAGCATAATAATTTCACATAAAAACACTCAAAAATACAAAAATATGTTTTCTTCTAATTTATTTTCAGAAGTAGCTTGAATAAATGCAATTTACCTTTTCAGTAGTCAGTGGCACTCATTTCATCAGTTTCCATCTCTTTTCTTGCAAAAGTAGGGTTAGTAGGTAAATTAGGGTTTGCTAGGGTTCGCGTTACATTTCAGTTTTCCTTCTCTTTCTACAAGTAGGATAGCCTCTTTAGAGTTAGTTTTCTTTCATCACAGTTAAAATCTTCTTCTGAGAATTCATAGAAGTTGGCTTAAGCTCCTAGTGAACTTGCGCCAACTAATCAAGTGATAGCCTTCAATAAGAGCTAGTACTTGTGCATACAACATCGTCGCTTCCAAGTTTGTTACGAACTACCGGGTTGATAAAAGTAAAGTAGGGAGCCCTAGGAGTTGCAACATTATTGCTGCAATACTAGTGCTCACCATATTTTTGGAATCGTTGCCAGGGAAGCGTCAAAGTATTTTTTGATTACTGCTTTTCTTCTATTTTCTACTGCAACATTTTGCTAAGTAGTTTATTTGAGCAAAAGTAGATTAGTCATTTCCCTGCTTTCATTTCAATTCTGCAATTTCATTTCAGCAAAGTAGATTAGTCATTTCCTGCTTTCATTTCAATTCTGCAATTTCATTTCAGCAAAGTAGATTAGTCATTTCCTGCTTTCATTTCAATTCTACAATTCCATTTCAGCAAAGTAGATTAGTCATTTCCTGCTTTCATTTCAATTCTGCAATTTCCATTTCAGTAAGAGTAAATTAGTCATTTCCTGCTTTCATTTTAATTCTGCAATTTCCATTTCAGCAAGAGTAAATTAGTCATTTCCTACTTTCATTTCAATTCTGTAATTTCATTTCAGCAAGTTCATTTCAGTAGTTGCAATTCGTTGTTCAATCCATTTCAGTTTTGCAGGTACAAGCAGAAAAAACAAAAACCACCCAAAAATATTTCCTTTCATGCCTCGTAGGAGTAGAGATAATTCATAAAAATGTTTGCCCAACACCTCCATTGCTTCACACAGCCAACCTTCTCTCTTCTTCGGTGGCTGCAATCAAGAAACACCCTTAGGTAACAGCCATACATATTTGAAGAACCTATATGGGAAGAAGAAGAAGAAAACATTTCTCTGGAGCCAATGCCTAAAAACAGAAATGTTGGGAGCAATACCTTTTCTTCCAACTCATCCATCAAAGGTGAAATTTGAAACATGTGGGAAGACTTCAAGAGTGAGATGCGGCATATTCTTGCCATGCATATCAAAAGAAAACAAGAGGAAGCAGAGATGGATTTGGCCATTTTTTTGTCCTAGATGCACTAGGAGGCATCCTAGGAATGAATGCCCATTGAAATCTATAGAGGTTTGTTCAATCTGTGAAGAAAATCATTCCACAGACAAGTGCCCATCCTTTCCCGGACTTAAATCTATGTACGAAGGGGCTGAAGTAGTCACTGAACATACCTATTACATAGACCATAGTAGGCCACATGGGCCCAGACCTTACTAGCAGGGAATGCAAGGGACATTCTAGACATATTACAACCCCAATCAAGCCACTTCCATGCCTTCTTGGGGTCCACCTGCTCATCCTTCCTAGTCCACACCCCCTCCTTGGTCATATCCATCTCAATACCATGCTCAACTAGCTGCTCATTCATTTCACTCTTATGCTCAGCCACAGGCTCAGTGGAATGCACCTCATCATGGGTGGAGGCCCCAATACAACTCTCCTCCCGCTCCTTTGCCTCCACCACTTGCTCAACCGCAACCATTACCTCATGCTCCACTAAGGCAACCCCAAATACCTGCTCAACCGAACCTGAACCCAAATAACAGATAGGCCCAACAAGTATATAGTGGAGAACCACCATTTCTAAACCCTCACATTAGAGTAGCTCAACCCAATTGCAAAGCTGAGGTACAACACTTCCAAACAACTCCTCTTGAGCTCAATGATATTCACCATATCTCAGGAAGAGTATTGCAAAAAAGAGATTATATTGATATCATTGAAGGATCACATCCAGCAGAAGAAGATGCAAAAGAGAAGATCAAAGAACCATGGGCTGCACTTGATGAAGAGAAGACATCAGAATCAGAGATCGAGAGAGCTCCCTCATGGTTACCATCAAATCCTCCATGTATTCAAGAGAAAAATTAGCAAAAAGAGGAAGATGTGAAGGTCATGATAGAAGAAGACATGAAGAATGATCCAAATCAGCAAAAGGACCAAGGACATCACAACTATATTCAAATATGGTTCCAGACAGTCACTAAGTTGTAGTGTCACTCTCTTCCTCAACTATGCTTGATCCCTTCAAAGTCAAATCATTTGGTCTTTGAAATCCGGATACCTGTCAAAGCATGCATCTCAAGCCTCCACATCATTTTATCTATCATCTCGATGTGCACATGGTTCCATTGGAAGTATTCTTATACTTGAAAATGAGTTTTTTTTTCAAGTAGGGTAGGGTAGAGAAAAAAGGAAAAAGAAAAAATGAAAAATAAGAGAAAAAAATAAAAATCTAAGGTGAAAACCTCCGCGGAGGCGCCTCAGATTGGCTCATTGATTGAAAACCTCCATGAGGCGGTCAATGGGTTGGAAAGAAGAGAAAATAAAAAGAGAATCAGATCCCTGGATGAAAACCTCCTTTGGAGGCGCCCAGGGCAGGGAATTAGGGTGAAAACCTCCTTGAGGCACCCTAGTTGTTTTCAAAAAAAAAGGAGAAAAAGAAAAAGAAAAATGAATTTCCAGTTGTATTGCAGGTCTGCAGGAGAACTTCAGGAAGCAGCAACAGGTGCTAAGAAAGCTTTGAAACCAATAACAACACCTATCCTACCTTCCCTCACCCTTCTCCATCATTCTTGACATTCTTTCCACCTCACTGTGCTTCTTTTCTGAAAATTGTGTTTTCTAAAGGAGGCTCCTGTAGAAATTACAGAGTGCTAGAAATGGATTTTAAAAGTAGTTCGGGGAATAGGGAAGCTTCATAAAGGGTTTATAAATCCTCCTACAGTCTTCAAACCTCTCTTCCATCATTTCCAAGCTTGCATCACACCCCAAACTCATTTTTCTTACTGTCCAAAAACTACAGGATGCTCTGATACAAAAATACATAGAGCAGAAATTTGTTTTTTCCCTAACTAGAAAACTGTGCATCCATTTAAAAAACTATTCATGGGGAGTTGCATAAGTATGATGGCAACATGCCCAAGCAATTTCAGCCAATTCCAGTGCATGGTTTCCAAGAAATCAGCCTCCATCACCTTCAGCCATTTTCGCATTTTCTCCATATTTGTGCATCTATTTAAAAACCTATTTCATGGGGAGATGCATTTGGGTGATAGTAACATGCCCAAGCAATTTCAACCAATTCCACTGCACAGTTTCCAAGAAATTAGCCTCCATCACCTTCAGCCATTTCCAATTTTTCTCGAAATCCGTGCATCCATTGACCATAATTTTTCTATGGGAGGTGCATAATGATGATGGAAACATGCTTAGAAAATTTTAGATCAATCCATTCTACCGTTTAGGAGATATGGACAAAACAAGTCACTGTCCCATTAAAAGCTAGCATCAACAACATGAGCATGCAAGTCTGAAGGTTGAAGCAGACTCCTGCAACTTAGATCTAGCTAGAGGATGCCTGCACAATAAAAACAGTCACACATTAGCCAACAACAAAGCATAGCAGCTGATACCCTTAAAAATCAAGCTCCAGAAGCAGAATCGGTGCAGCCACAGATGTGTAGAACGCACAAGGAGCAGGATCCTGATTGAAGATCACCTGTACAAGGAAGCTGATCCACCAATCCAAAAGCCACGGGCGCCAACAGCAGAAATCCATGGTAGAATGCCAAAGCCTAAGCATGCAATAGCACGCAATTCTTGACTAACAGGTAAGTGACTAAACTCGTTCCTCTGTTGCATGGGTATAGTTTAAAAATTGCATGGACAAATGAGATGGTTGCGATTAAACTAGATCGGTGGCCAGCTAACTGGCCACCCTCGTCCAGTTCAAACAACGCTCAGCCAGAGTTCACACTGCACGTGTGTCCAATCAACTCATGAGAATATGAAAATAGGTAGTGGTGGTTGTTTAAACTCCAACGCAATTGATGGGAGGTGATTGCAGACAGAAAGCATAAGGTTTCATGATGACACTGCAGTAGGGACCAACAGTCCAAATAATGCCAACGCACATTTTTGCTAGCTCACCATCAATGGAAATATCTCAAAGAAAACATAAGTATGCCTCCTCGAAACTCCTTCACCACCTTTTCTTCCATTTCATCCTCATCCACTTCACTACAGTAATCTCTATACCACCACCATAACCTCGAAATCATCATTCGCTATCGTTTTCAACTATTTTTTTGCTATCATCATTCTACAGGAAGCTGTAATAGTTCTACAGGAGGACTAGTGAGCAGTTTTGCAGAAGGAAAAATGGGATTCTCATCCAAATTTGGGCTCGAAGAGGTAGGCTCGGTGCAAACCCACTTTGCATTTTCATATATACAAAGGGTGATGTGGTTGTAAGATAGAATGGAGCCTAAAAAGGGAAAGGAATTGCATTCAAAGAATTCTGCCTACTTCTTAAGAAAAACACAATTTTCATCTATTCTCTGTTTTTGAAGTATTGTCTCTTCTTTACCCTGGTTTTCACATATACAGCGAATGATGCAATTTTAGGGAAGCATTAAGCCTGAAGAGAAGAGTAATTGCATTAAAAAAAAAAGAAGAGAAAAATACCGCCTGTTTCTTAAAGAAAAACACAGTTTTTTCTCTGTTTCCTGGTTTTTTAGAATTGTTGTCTCCCTCTTCACCTGAGATATTCCAGAAGACTCTGAACATCATGACAGGGATATTTTTAGAAATATGGCAGGGGAAGATAAGGAGGAAACAGAAAAAGAGGAAAATACCAAAATAGAGAAAGAAGAACTTGAAATAGAGGAGGGAATCAAAACAGAAGATGAGAAGGAAGAACCTGAAACAGAGAAGAAAAAGACCAGAGCAGAGAAGAGGAAACCTAGAACAGAAAAGGAAAAGACTAAAATAGAAAAGAAAAAGAATAAACCAAAGAAGAAAAACACTAAAGCAGAGAAGGCAGAAACTAAACAAGATGAGAAGGAAGCCAAAACAAAGCTTGAGGAAGCAAAGCTAACAGAGGTAGAGAAGACAAAATAAGAGGAAAAAGAGGAAGAAGAAAGACAACAGTGGGAGGAGGTGGACAGAAAGGTAGGATTCCATGATAAAGAGGAGGATATCACATCAGAAGCATGGGATGTCAGGGAATCCATCAGAGCCATCAAGGATGAAGAGATAGATTAGTTTCTCAAAGGATGAGCAACACCTTTAGTAGGGGGGTAATGATGAGCCCCAGAAATGGGTAATTATATGGGAACATTTTTCCTCTTAATTCGACTTAATCCACCATTATCATTAGTTTAATGCATTTTTTTGAATATATTTATGCTAATAGAGTGAATTGGGTTAGTCACTTTGCCATGTAGTCTAATGTGTGTTGTATGCGGATTTTTTGGCCAATTTTGGACAAAGTCAAGGGATTTATGAGCAAATGGCAGTCAAAACTCGAGGAAAACAGGGAAGAGGATTTTTAGGGGGGTGTCTCCTTCATTTATGACCCTTTTCTTGAATCCTCCATCAGCAACTCGAAGCACAAAGGTCCACATGGATGATTCCAAGGGGCAACCGAGCAAGTAAAGTAGGAATGATGTTTATCTCCAGTTCTAGAAAGTTGAGTTCCTCGATTTTAGGAGGACTGTTGAAATAATCCATTTGTATAAATAAGGAGGCTTAGATCCTTAGTAGGTTAGCTAGTTATTAGTTTATTTTCACACTTTTGTGCAGCATTGTGCTCAGCTTATTTTCGAGTTCCTTTTGAGAATAATTTATGTAATGTAACTGCTATTTTTGATAATGAAGATGAAACAATTTTTGAGCCAGCACTGATCTATTTTAGAGGGCTGAAGCTCTTGGGTTAGGGTCCAACCCAAGCTGCCAAACACCTCCTACTGTTTACTTATATGTTTTTTCTTCATTTCATCAGTTAATTTCTGTTGCATAGATCCATTTTACTTTGTTAGATTAGGTTGATTTTGATGGTTAATATAGTTGTTGTTGTTTCAGTTGATCAAGTAGGTTACTACAGTGACAAAATAAGATTCAAAAAGCCCAAAAATAGGCCCTGATCTCCTTTCTCCCTTCCCGGGACTATGATTTGAGGTCAAGGCACTAGTGCTGCCACCAAAAACACAGTTTTTGCTCTTCCATGCAACTGCTAGTGTGATAACTTGATTTGGAAAGGTTGATAGATTAATTCAGATTTGGTTGCTTAGATCATTTCCTATTATTTTACCATAGTTATCTCCACATGCTTTTCTGTTCATAGGTTACTGTTCAACATTTTCTGTTTGTAGGTCAGAAATTAGGTTAAGCTAGAAAAAGTTTTGTTTTCATGATATAGTTAGCTCTTTCTTTGCTCAGTTTTGATAAGTAAATGTGCAGATCTCTTGCAGGTCATCTCAGCTCACCATACATCCATAGAATAGCTAGCACCAGCTCACTTCTCATAGATTTCCCAACTCATTTGCAACATTTCGCCAATATGCCCTAATTTATGTGTTTTCTCCATAAAGTTGTTTTCTTGCCTTTTGAACAAATCCAACCATCATGTTCATCCCTGATCTTCTTTGACAAGTTATAGACACCTCAAAACCTTCATCTAGCCTCCAGTTCCCCTTTCCCATCATTTTTCTACTTTCAAAACTCCAAAAATAGCTCTCGGCCTCCTCCTGTAGATCCCCTACAGCCTCCTGTAGAACTTCCTGCGAGTGATTTTTCAAAGCCCGATCACTATGGAAGCCTTCATAACGGTACTAGGGGCTTCTTAGGACCTCTCCACACCTTCCTCCATCTCTGCAACATCCAACTCCATCTTCCTTTGCCACCAAACCTCTACACAGTCATAGCCAGATAAATCACAAGCATAATAATTTCACATAAAAACACTCAAAAATAAAAAAATATGTTTTCTTTCATTTATTTTCAGAAGTAGCTTGAATAAATGAAATTTACCTTTTCAGTAGTCAATGGCACTCATTTCATCAGTTTCCATCTCTTTTCTTGCAAAAGTAGGGTTAGTAGGTAAATTAGGGTTTGCTAGGGTTTGCATTACATTTCAGTTTTCCTTCTCTTTCTGCAAGTAGGATAGCCTCTTTAGAGTTAGTTTTATTTCATCACAGTTAAAAGCTTCTTCTGAGAATTCATAGAAGTTGTCTTAAGCTCCTAGCGAACTTGCGACAGCACCGTCGCTTCCAAGTTTGTTACGAATTACCAGGTTGATAAAGAGTAGGGAGCCCCAGGTGTTGCAACATTATTGCTGCAATACTGGTGCTCACCAAAAATACTAGTTGAAATAGTTCTTTTCCTTTTTCCCTCTAAAATTTGATGATATAATCTAATCTTATTTTATCATTTCCACTATTATTTAATAATATTCCTTAGGAGGTCCATTTTAAACCTCAAAATTTCTCTAATGGTACCTCCACTTGATGCCATCACTACTATAAAACTCCTTTATCTCCTTTGAGATATACTTACCCCCATTGTCTGATCTCAACACCTTGATCTTCTTCATTGTCTAGTTATCCACAAGAATCTTAAACTCTTGGAACCTCTTGAAGACTTTATCCTTGGTATTTAGAAAGAAAATATAGATATTCTTGGAGTAGTCATCAATGAAAGTCACATATTACTCACATCCTCTTAATGCTACATGAGACATAGGGCCACACACATCAAAGTGTATCAAGTCTAGGATACCTGATACCCTACTGTCTTTGCTTGGGAAAGTGTCTTGGTGTAATCTCCTAATGCACACATCATGATGCACAATTCTAAACCCTGGTAGACTTGTAACCATCTCCCTCAACATCCTGGATGATCCATGGTGCAAGTGGGCCATCCTCCCATGCCATATCTAACACAAGTCATTATTACTGGTTTGCACCACTAAGGATCTAGTAGGGTGAAACATGAACCTGTAAAGTCTCCCACTACAAACTCAAGTCACTCTAGTAGAATCAAAACTGGATCCCATGGTATATATAAGAACTTTTCCTCCTCATAACACCAATACTTGAGACTGAAATCAAGTTCTTCTTCAGCCTTGGGACATAAAGAACATCTGTCACTTCATTAGAGGAAATTATAGCCTACAAGTGCCCATGAAATTTTCAGGTACATAATATGTAAACCAATCAAAATACTTTAAATTTAAAAAGAGGCACATGCAAATATTTTGGAGGAGAAAAAAATTATTTTTTTTTAATTGTATTTTTGGCATCCAATGAGTGTCTACACTTGAAATTTGAGTAAAAATATAAGGAGATAAGCCAAAAATACATTGAAAAAAATAGTTTTCTTCTTTTCCCTCCAAAATTCATAACTTTTATTTTATTATTTTTCCTTAGGAGGCCACTTTTACGCTGAAATTTCCTCTAATTTCAAAGGAAGTGATGACTCCGTCTGAAAAGATATTGTCCCCACTCTTGCTGCTTTGACCTTGGAGTTATCTCTTAGCACAACCTCCAACTCAATATCATCCTCTGTGAGACTCATGCAGTACTCTCTCACTCTAGTCATATGGCACGAAGCTCCATTGTCTATAAACCAAACACCAAAATACATGAAATTAGTGGCAAGACTCACCACTAAGGAAAACTTTGTGTCAAACCCGATGGAAAAATCATCCACCTTTGCTGAAGCTGCTAAACCTTTCTTCTTCTCCTTCTTGTTGGGACACTGAACATCATAGTGACCCGAATTCCCACAATCAAAGAATTTTACTTTAATGACATTCTCCTCTTTATATTTTTGCTTCCCCTTCTTTTGTTTGTCTCCACTAGAAGACCCCTTCTTGGCCTTCTTCTTTCCCTTAGCTATGAGGGAAACATTCTCCTCCTAATCTACCCCGCCACGCTAGCTACCACTCTTGACATTCCTCCTGGTATATTCCTAGATAAAATCATCCCACATCCTCCTCTAGTATGGAAAATGCTCTCTAGCAACAATTCCATCTATGAATGCATGCCATTGCTTGGAAAACCATCTAGTGTTGTCCTAACCAACTGGTCCTTAGGAATAACTTCTCCCACCACAAAAAAACTCATCTCTCACATATGTTATCTTGGTGAGGTATGAGGTCATCATGTTAGTCTTGGTCATCTTGACGTTTCTCAAGTTCTGACACAACGCCATTTTCCTATTCTCGGAGCTTTGGTGAAGTGTGACTAGGGAATCCCACATCTCATAGGCTAACTTTTCCCCAGTCACATGAGGGAATAAATGGTCTTTAATAACATCGAGAATGATTCTCCTTGCCTTCGCATTCCTCTTGTTGAATTCTATCAACTAAGCTGGATCAATGGGAGGCTGCACTGAATTCTCCACAATGTCCCACACCTCAACTTCCTCAAGAAACAACATTTTTATGTCCTTCGATGGGCCAAAATTTTCACCCCCACTCTACCTATATTTCACCCTTAGACTAGTTGCCATTTGACCTCCAAAACCAACACAAATTTTCGTATATGAATATCAACAGCTAGCCTCCCTCTCAACCACTATACTCTGGTATATGTAAGCAGGTTTTAGTTAATTGTCCATTGTATTATAGTAGAAGGCCTACTTGTAGGTTTCTCTTGTTAACTGGAATTTCATTCACTATAGGTTCATTGCTCTGATGCCATGTAGAAAAATTTAAGGTTCCTTGTATCCCTCCCTTGTTTCAATGGTTTTGCATTTGGTTTAATACCCACAACCCCAAATGTTATGTTGATATATAAAACTTTAAATACAAATTTCAAAGAACGTTATAGGACTACTCTACTTCATTTGTATTTTCAATTGGTAAGAGAAATAAACAAAAGCATGCACACTTTTACACTCATTTTTTTTCAAATAGTGACCCTAAAAAACTCCCATAACAGGGAAAACCAATAATAAGAAGATTGCATTTTCTTTCTCACAAAATTTAATCGACAACAAGATAAAACATAATAGGTATGTATCTTCCTTTGAAACTCATGTCATTGTCCAACCATGTGATGTGTGCCACAGGTTAACTCTTTTCCGCACTATAAAATGTGACACGTGGCTGACTATTTTGCCTCGAAATTTGCACCCTCTAGCTAGAAATTTATATGCAGAATTCAAGCCTTCTATACCAAAAAATACCTCTTGGAAATTCATGCTTCAACAGAAAAAAATTTCCTATAATTTTGAGTAGAAAGTTGAGGAGTCTCCTCATCTTGTGTGCTGAAGTTAGTTGTAGATGCCTCAATTTTTATGCTAGAAACCTTTTCCCTTTTTGGTGATTTTCATACCACACTTCCCTCTAAATTTTTGTTGGAAATGAACTGATTTGTTCAAAAATCACACTAGAAGTGACAACTGTTGCTGCCAAAACTTTCCTCAAACTGTGTGCTATTGTCCTCCTAGGAATTTGGGCTTGAGCTTATATTCTCGTTGTTATAGTTCGATCTCTCCTTCAAAAAATGTGTTCTCCTCTCTAGCTCTCTTCTCTTACTCCTCACAAATTCACTTGAGAATGAATGAGCTCCTAGCCTTTTTCCTCCCTTTTTAACTTCATTAGTTAAGATAATATTAACCTTTTTTGTCAATGGGATAATATTATACCTCAACCATCTAAATCAATGGTGGATATCATTCCCTCACTTGACTCCCTTTTCATGTGGTCCCCCTCATTAATGACTTCCTAGTCACTTTATAACTCTATATTTCTGCCTTGTACTTTTTCCCCACATAAAGTCAACTTAAAAATATAAAGTGACTTTAATATTAGAAAGTACATAGTACTAAGAACTTTATAAAGTGACTTTATAACATAGATTTAATATAACACATAAAGTCACTTGCTAAAAAGGTTCTATAAAGTGTTTTCCTAGGAAAAACTACAAATGCACTAGGAAACACCTCCTTGGTACCCCTTTTTTTAACACTACCTCTTACCAAGGAAGGTGTTTCTCACCACTCCCATCCTATCTCTAAAGTACACATGCTTTCCCCTTCACAATGGCTTGGTGAGAACATCTAAAACCTGTTCATTAGTGGATATATACTGAAGTCCTACTGCTCCTCTCTGAAGCCAATCCTTGATGAAGTGGTGCTTGATTTCTATGGGCTTTGACCAGTTATGAAATACTGGATTCTCTGTGAGTTTAATGCAACTATGGTTATCATAGTATATCGTCTTTGGTATTAGCCTTTAACCATTGAGCCACATATAATCTTGCGAACCAAAATATCCTTGCAATCAATCTGATTAGTTGCAATATACTCAACTTTCGCTGAGCTTAGTGCCACTTATCTCTACTTCTCGCTGAACCACGATATAACTATCGAACTCAACATGAAACAAAATTTGCAAGTATTCTTTCGGTCACTAGCACTGCCCGATGAGTCCAAGTTTATACAACCTGAAAACCTAACTCCATCTCCTTGGATATAGCCAAAAACATAGTCCATTATGCCCTATAGTTACCACAACACATGTTCTGCAACCACCCAGTGCACTCTTTTGAGCTCCATCATAAATTGAATCAATGTGTTGATTGCAAAACAAATATATGGTCTAATGTTGACCAAATGCATTAATGAACCAATCGATTGACGATACGAAGTGGGGTTCACCAACTCAGAATCTGAAGCATGCAACTTCCTCCAATTGGTGATCATTAGAGTACAATAGGCCTGCAATCCTCCATACAAAATCTCCTCAGTGTCTCCCCTGCATATCTACCCTAGCCCACGAAGATATGCACATTCCCTTGCCAAACCTCTAACCCTAATAAATAATGCATCAATCCCATATCGATCATGTCAAACTTTAAAGTAAGGTCCCTCTTACAGTGTTGAATGAGTCTCTCCTCTCATGTAATAAATAAGTCATCCACATACAGAACCATAATGAGTGGATAGTCACCAACCATGATGAAGTATAGGTTTGGATCTGCATCACTCTTGTGGAAACCCATCTACTGCAAGTAGGCATCAATCCTCTTTTACCATGCACTCAGTGCATGCTTCAGTCCATATAAGGGTTTCTTAAGCCTACAAACATGAGACTCTCTCCCATGCACCTCAAAGCCCTGTGTCTGCTTGATGTAAACCTCCTCCTATATGACCCCATTAAGAAAGGTGATCCTCACATCCATTTGGTGAATCCTCCAATCCATCTCAATTGTTTTGGATATCACTGCTCTAATAGAGGTATAATGAGAAACTAGTGTGAAGGTATCCTCATAGTCAACTCCCTCTACTTGTGATAACCCTTGTGCCATAAAACACACTTTGAACTTCTCCATGTTTCCATCTGCAACATGCTTGTAAATCCACTTGGAAGTCATCACTGACTTCCCCTCCGGCCTCGACACAATCTACCAAACATCATTCTTCATGATGGAGGGACACTCCTCCACCATGACATCCCTTTAGATTTTCTGACTAGCAGGATCCTCATAGCTAAATGTCTTAGTCTCCACAACATACACCACATAGCCTCCCAACCTCTTTGGTGGTCTTCTCTCCCTCAGTGACCATTTTGGATTCCCCATTGTCTCATGTGATTCCTTGAGGGTCTCACGAAGCCATTTTGGCTTTCTCTTCCTTGTAGTATCCTCTTTTAATAGCATGGGAAAATCCTCCACTAGAGCCTCACTTCCTGATGAGGAATCCCCTCCTGTGGTTTGTGGTAAAATTATACTCTTAGATCGTGTGCCTAGTGATCTTGGACTTTGAGAACTTGTCACCCCAGAAGTAGGTGATCCTCCTAACCCTGGTGTACCACCTAAAGATCTTGATACCTGCAGTATGGCTCCCTGTTGAGAAGCTTTTTGGTCTACCCGGTCAACTTCCCGAGACCTCCTTAAGGTCCTCTCCTCCTCAAATACTACATCCTGTCTTAGAACAACTACCCTCTATGAAAGAATGTATATGCAGTAGACCTTGTTGGTCTCATTGCAACCCGCAAAGATACCCTTCTCTGTAATGGATTCTAGCTTCTTCCTCTTCTCCTTAGGGACGTGTGAATATGTAAGGCACCCAAAAATCCCGATGTGCCCAATATTAGGCTTCTTGGATAAAGCCTCCTAAAGAGTCTTACTTTCCAAGACATTATGTGGACACTTGTTCTGCAAGTACACACCTCAACCCATGAAAGGTAAGGTAGCCTTTGATCATGCAACATAGCTCTCGCTACACCCATAATGTCCTTGTTATTCCTCTTCACCACCCAATTCTACTAGGGTTTATAAGGCACTACGTACTCTCTCTTTATGAAAACACTCTTATAGAACTCATTTATCTCCTTGGAGGTATACTCACCTCCATTTCCTGATCTCAACACCTTGATCTTCTTCCCCATTTGGTTCTCCACAAGAGCCTTAAAATCTTGGAACCTCTTGAAGACCTGGTCCTTAGTGTTCATAAACAAAATCTACGTCTTCCTTGAGTAGTCGTCAATGAAATTCACATAGTACTGACATCCGCTTAATGATACAAGATACATAGGTCCACACACATCTGAGTGTATCAAGTCTAGGATACCTTCTACCCTATTGTCATTGCTTCATAAAGGTGTCTTGGTGTACTTTACCAAATCACACCCCTTGCACACATCATGATGATCAATGCTGAACTTCAGTAGACCTATAACCATGTCCCTTAGCATCTTGAATTCTCCATGGTGCAAGTGGGCCATCACCTTGTTCCATATCTCACATAATTGAGTGCTATTGGTCTACACCACTAAGGCTCTAGTAGGTTGAAACATGAACCTATAAAGTCTCCCACTATGGACTCCAATCACTCTAGCACACTTGATACTATATTGCCTGATATATCTATATATATATATATATATATATATATATATATATATATAAGAATATCTCCTCCTTGGAAGACCAATAAATACCTCTTGTCCTTTATAATATATATTGAAATCAATCTCTTATTTAGCCGTGGAACATAAAGAACATCGATCACTTTCAAAGGAGGTGAGACTCCCTTTGAAAGGATATTTTTCCCAATCCTGCTGCTCTGACCTTGGAGTTATATCCTAGAAAAACCTCCAAGTGAATATCATCCGTTGTGAGACTCGTGAAGTGCTCTATCACTCTAGTCATATGGTAGGAAGCTCCACTATATACAAATCACATGCTGGAAGACATGACACTGGTGGCAATACTCACCATTAAGGAAAACTATATGTCAAACCTAGTGGAAAAATCATTCACCTCCGTCAAAGTTGCTATGACCTTCTTCTTCCCCTTCTTGTTGGGACACTTAACAACATAGTGACCCAACTTCCCACAAGAAAAGGAATTTACTTTTCTCATGTCCTTGTCTTTGGCCTTCTCCTTCCCATTTTGTTGCTTGAATCTACTAGAAGACCCATCCTTGGCCTTCTTCTTTCCCTTAGTTGTGATGGAAACATTCTCCTCCTCATCTACCCCACCACGTTGGCTGCCACTCTTGGCACTCCTTTCGGTCTCCTCCTAGATGAAATCATTCCACATCCTCCTCGAGTGTAGAAAATTCTCTCTGTAAACAATGTCGTTTATGAATCCATCCCATTGTTTGGGAAAACCATCTAGTGTCATTTTGACCAACTGAACCTCGAGAATAGCCTCTCCCGCCATAGCTAGCTCATCTCTCACATGTGGGATTTTGGTGAGGTATGAGGTCGTTGTGTCAGTATTTGTCATCTTGATGTTTCTTAACTTTTGACGCAACACCATTTTCTCATTCTCATTAGATCTCTAGTGAACTGTAACTTGGGAATCCCACATATTGAAGGCTAACTTCTTCTTGGTCACATAAGGTAATAGATGGTATTTAGAAACATCGAGAATGATTCTCCTTGCCTCCAGATTCCATTTGTTGATCTACCATTTGAGCTAGATAAACAGGAGGTTGCATTGCATTCTCCATAATGTCCCACACCATAATTTCCTCAAGTAGCAACATCTTTCTCTCCTTGTAGAGGCCAAAATTTTTAGCCCCACTTAACTTGTCTTGCAACCTCAAACCAGTTGCCATTTTACCTCCACAACCAACACAAATTTTCATATCTAAATATAAGCAACTATCCTCGCTCTCAACCACTGTACTCTCGTATATGTAGGCAAGTTTTAGTTCACTATTCATTGTCTTATAATAGAAGGTTTACTTGAAAGTTTTTCTTATCAGATGAAATTTCATTCACTGTAGGTTCATTTCTCTAATACCATGTATAAAATTTTAAGGTTTCTTGTAGCCCTCCCTTGTTTCAATGTTTTTTCATTTGGTTTAATGCCCACAACCCCAAAGGTTATGTTGATATATAAACTGTAAATGCAAATTTCAAAGAAGATTACAAGGCTACTCTACTTCATTTGTATTTTTAGCTAGTAAGAGAAATAAACACAAGCATACACTTTTACAATTATTTTGGTCAAACAATGACCTTGGAAAACCCCACAATGGGGAAAAACAATACTAAGGATATTTTATTTTCTTTCTCGGGAAATCTAATACACAACAGGTTAAACCACAAAGGATACTTATATCCCTTTGAAACTTGTGTCATTGTCTAGCCATGTGATGCATGCCATAGGTTAGCTCTTTTCTCAACTAGAAAATGTGGCACATGGCAAACTATTCTTCCTTAAAATCTACATCCTCTGACTAGAAATTTGAACACAAAATTTGGGCCTTCTATACCAGAAAATACCTACTGTAAATTTGTGCTTCAATAGTCAAATTATGTCCTAGAATTCTAAGCAAACTATTGAGGAAAATATCCTCATTTTGTGTGATGAATATAGCTGTAGGTGCCTCGATTTTTATGCTGGAAACCTCTACCATTTTTATTGATTTTTGGACAAGAACTTCCCTCTAAATCTGCATTATAAATAATCACTGATCTCCTCAAAAATCATGGTGGTAGTGATCAATGTAGTTGCCGGAACTTTCCTCGAACTGCATGTTATTGTCCTCCTACGAATTCAGGCCTGAGATTGCATTCTCTTTGCTATAGTTTGATCTCGCCTTCATCAAACTTGTTCTTCTCTCTACCTCTCTTCTCTTCCTCCTCACAAATGCACATGAGAATGAATGAGCTCCCAACCTTTTTCCTCCCTTTTTAGCTTCATTAGTTAGGAGAACCCTAACCCTTTTGATCAAGGGATATGATTATATCTCAGCCTCTAGATCAATGGTGGAGATCATTCCCTCACTGGACCCTGTTTTCATGTGCCCCCCCCATTAATGACTCCCTAGTTACTTTATAACTTTATTTGTACCTTATGCATTTTATCCACATAAAGTAAACTTAAAAATATAAAGAGACTTTAATATTAGAAAGTACATAGTACTAAGTACTTTATAAAGTTCCTTTATAACATTAACTTAATATAACACATAAAGCAACTTGCTAAAAAGGTGTTATATAGTGTTTTCCTAGGAAAAAAGGCAAATGCACTAGGAAACACCTCCTTGGTACCCATTTTCTTAACACTCCTCTTATTGAGTATTCCATGAGGATATAGACACATTTCTCAAGGAAAGCCACGGTGAAGACAAACTCATTTGAATCCTAGGTTGAAGGTGTTTTCAATTTGAATGTAAATCTGCTCATATTTAATTTTTAAAATTTGTAAAATAAAAATTGAAATTATGAGAAGATTTTCTCAAATTCAATTTCTAAATTTATGTTGAAATTAAGATTCTTATGGGATTTCTGTCATCCACTAGGGTTTTGGATATGGCCTTTGATAGTAGGATTGAGAGATATACTCCACATATATCTCAAGGTCATGTTTTAAGGGATTCATTGAGTTATTTTCTCCTTGGAATAGGGGATCTAAGGAGATATTTTGGGATCTTGAAAAGCTATATAAGACCCTTCAATGTACTTTGTGTGGCATGCAAGTTTTGGAGAGCTTGAGAGAAACATGTTGAGAATATTTTGGAGAGCTTCATTTTGATGAGAGTTTTGGAGAGCTTGAGAGAGACATTTTGAGAAGCTTTTGGAGAGCTTCATTTTGAGGATAGATTCATGGCTCCATAGTTTTTTCAAAGGTTTTATTGATATGTACAAGTCTTAAATTCCTTTGTGTAGAAGAAAACTCTAGGTTGGCCACCTTGTTGTAAAGATCAATGTACATCTTCCCAATTTCAGAAATACAATAAAGTGATTTGACCTGTTGGAGGAAAATCTAGAGATGTAGCCCAGTGGAGGGGGTGAAATCGTTTATCAATCTTGATGTTTGGGTGTTCTATTTATTCATGGTTTGATTAATTCCATTTACATGCACTTTAAGTTACAAGTTTATGATCAAATGAACATATTTATGGATGTATTGTAAATTAATATGTCAACCTCATCTGATGATTAAAAGAATATATTTATCAGTTTATAAGCCCTCTAAAGTTTTCAAATCACTCAGTATCATAGCAGTTCATTGTCTGTCTTAGCGGGTATATTTGTCAGGTTTAATCCAAGCAAGGAGAAGGAAACTACGTAAGAAGGTAATTTTCTAAGTTTCGAAATGTCAAATTCATCAAATGAGTCTTTTTCTCATCATTTATTTGAAAATATTTATAAATATTCAAAGATGTTTGAAAAAAAATTATCCATGAAGAAAATGGTAGAGGAGTTGTATATTGATGACAGAGAAAGCAATAAGTTGCGGAAATAATTGAGATCATTGGAAGATGAGAAGCAAGAGCTTCAAAATAGATTGAAAGTGATGGAGTTGCAATTACATGCTTTAGAGGAGGCCCTAGCAAGGTGTCAGAATGCTACAATAAATGAGGTAAGCAACATTAGATCAAATTCTCTTGAAGAAGATGTTTGTTTTAGTTCTTTCGAGAAGCACACTCGAGGAATTGGGTAGAAATTGTTAAAGAAAATTGGTTACGATGGAAGAGGCCTTGGACATAATGGTCAAGGCATCAAAAATCCTGTTAAGGTGATAAGACAACCTCAAAATGCAGGATTGGGATATACATGTGAAGAAATTGGAGAATGCTCCAAAGTTGTCAAAGAAAGGATAACGTCGAATGTTGAGTTGGTCTCAAAGGGAATTTTACAAAATGATGCTGTATACAAGTATCCACAAAACACTGAGAACATCTAAAGAAGAGTTAATTCTCCTTATAAAAGTCTTAGTTCAAAGGCAATAGGTCTGAAAAAAATGGATTTCTTCAGATGAAATCAGTTAAAGATTCCGTCAGGTATAATGGTTCTCCCAAACAAATGACATTTTGTATATTTTGTGGAAAATACAATCACTATTTTGCAAAATGTTGGAGATTTAAGGCTTATGGAAAGAAAATTAGCGTAATAAAAAGTAAACCACAACAAAGAGATCCTTCGTTGAAGGTAAAGAAGGAGAAAAATATGGTGGACCAAGGTGGAAAGAAACAATCGCTTCATCAAGCTTGGAGAAAGGTCATGTGTAATCCACCAGAGAAAGGAGAATCTGCAAAAATAAAACATGTGGTTAGTATTCCTAGACAAATCCATAAAAATTTAAGCATAATTCATTCAGTTGGCTCGTTAAGAAATGGAAATCTTTCCATATTTGTTTGTACATGTAAATCCAACATATCGCCAAAGTTGAGACTTGTTTGTCATAAAAATATTGTGCCATTTTTTATCTAAAGATGTGATGTCAAATATAACAGTATTTATAGAATAGATTTATGTGACAATATTATCATGTAGATTATAAAGAACTTGAGTAGTGAAGTCAATCAAACAATATATGTTGGAAACCTTCCTGGCGATATTCATGAATATGAAATCAAATATTTGTTCAATAAGTATGGATTTATTGTTGACATTGATCTAAAAATTACTCCTTGGCTTCCTGGTTATTATTTCATTGAGTGAGGATGCACGAGATGCAGAATATGCAATTCGTGGTCATTGTTGTCACTTATTGAAAAATGTGTTTTCAACCGTCCAAAGAGTTAATGAGCAGAGAAGTTTGTAGTCATTTTCTAGGTATACGAAGGAATCAAAATCTAAATTGGACCCTCTCCATTAGAAAGTGATTTGGACAAGATTTCCAACGACACATGGAAGTCCAATAATGGACACCTAGATCAAAAGATACGGTCTGCTGAAGTTTCGAGGATTAAAGCCTCAAGAAGGAAAGAATATCGATGGTCACATATCAGAGGTCCAGGGACATCAGAGATTGAAAGCTGTTACATCATAGCTCAGAGGAGATCAATGCATTGCAATATCGCAACATCAGAGCATCATTAATCGGAGAATCAAAACTTATGAAAGTGTAAACCTTTTAAAAGTTGCGATATTCAAATTTTTTTAGTAGTGTTAAAAACTATTGGGAATGCCAATAAAGGATTAAAAAGTGGTTTCATCACAAAACCAAGGGTGGGCAAGCCCTTTTCTATCTCCTCTAGTGGGACATGTGGTGGCATATGATTGATTCCACTAAAGGTACAGTGGCATCTAACGTGGCGCAAAAATGTGGGTGACACGTGTCACCACTCAAGAAGTGCCACGTGGAGTGATGACATCATATTAGAGGTTCGTATATCAGAGGTTGAGGATGTCGACAATTTATAATAGTTGGCAATTGAAAAAGTGTTGATAAGGGGGCTCCGATATTAGGGTTGGCACATGGTCGAGAATAACTTATAGAATCAAGGGCGTTAAGCTCTTAACAAAGGAAAAATGGCCCCCGGGCAGGAAAAAATGCCCTAGCACCTTAAGACTAAGCCTCCGGTCATTGCGCCTCAGTCCCATGGAGGAAAATAGAAAGGGGCTAAACAAAAGGGGCCAAGGACATCAAAACTTTGTTTTCACAATGTATTTAAGAATAAAAGTCTCAATGAGTAAAAGCTTCGATCTAACACTATTCAAATAATAGAGGACATATTGGGCTATGATAATGTAATACAGAGAGTTATTAGATGGATGGGTCAGAAAATAAAAGATTGAATTCGATAATAGAGGAGTTGGTCTCAAGAGTAATGGTGACTGTCAAATATTGATGGGTCAAGGAAGCAAGGACCACAATCTGCAGGAAAGAGTGTTAGGTCTACCTTGAAGTGATACACGCCATCTCTATGCTTTGACACATGTCTTCAGTGAGATAAATGGAGGTATGGGACTCATGAAGCAATGTGCAGGTCACTTGAGAATTAATTTCTCAGCATTGACCTCCATGCACTCAGGAAATGAAAGACTGACAGGTCTATTTCTGTTTCTACACTATGACAAGAAATTGACATTTGATCGCTTCCATCTCTAGAGAGTGGGGAATTCAAGCAGTTGAGGCGAAAGGGACAAGTGAACCGGCCGAACAACTAAAGAGGAACATCATGGCAAAGATGTGGCATGATCAGAGGCCATCACAAGAATGGCAGGGATATATTTTCCTCAACCATCATTCAATTTTCCTTATTTCTTTTATTTTGTAATTTCTGCATTTTAAAGAAAGGAATCAAATCCTTTGTAATGATTTGGGTAGTAAACCTTCGCACACCGAGACAACTACTTGACCAAACAGCAAGAGCTCGACTGAGATATTTTGTAATTGTTTTTCAAAGCTCCCCCTCTCCTTATAAATAGAGGGAAGAAATACTTAAGACAAGTTCCAAAATTTTTCATTCTATTGGTCCTCAGTTTGCAGAGAAAGTGGTTCCACTTTGGTTCAATTATCTTATTCATGTGGTGCTTGAGAATGTGCAATTGTTAAATGTAAAGGAATGGTGATTTGGACTCCATCTTCAAAGAATAATGAAGCAGCTTCATTGATTCTAATTGGAGCAATGCACAATATGTTTTCCCCTTTGTATATCACTTCATGTATGTCTTTCCTCCTTTGAAACCATGTAATGAAGCAACGAGTTTCACTCTCATTCATGGTTGTATGTTTGCTTATAAGTAGTAAAAGTACCTGTGTAAAAACATATTTACTTGTGTTATTTGATAGCCCCAGTACCTATATGTAAACACAGATTTATTTATGCTAATTGGTGACAAATGTATTCATGAGGCATAGAGCTTGAGACCTTAATTCACGCTCCACTTTTTCTACATTTTCACCTCCTCACTCTTCCATATTTCTGTTGGAGATTGTTGCTTAGGATTTTTTGCTATGTCTAGCCCTCTGCATCAATTTCCCTCCTTTCCTTCCTCTTATTCACCTATACTACAACAACAATGTTAAGCTGCATATTGTTGTGTGTCGACCACTAGAACCAAGACATTTCTCTTTGAGATTAGCCATACCTACCAGTATGTGTTTGCTTGAGTTTACCTTGGCAAGGGGTTGTTGAACTGAGCCTTGAATTATCCCTTTTCCAATTACATGACATATGGAGTGCAGAAGAAAGTCCTTAGACAATCTTCAAAAGCAATCCTCTCGAATGTGCCAGGCACTGGTCTCCTATCAACCTAGAGGTTGCCTCTAAGATGCTTCTACATCTTCTGAAGCAATTGTGTGACAGGAGATAGAAAAATTTACAAAAATATTTCTGGCACCGTTGTCGGGGAATGAATCATAATATTTTTCCCTGGGTACGACAATTTTTAAATTCCCTCTGTTGAGTGAGCAAGGGAAGTGTGAGTTGAAGATCTCTCATCTTGGCGACTCCACTGTTTGAATATTATTGTAAGCATCTTGGCGAATCCACTATTTGAATCTTATTGTAAACACCCTGGTGACTCCGCTGTCTGTATCCTTATTTGGTCATCCTAGCTTTCAAGAGGCCTCATACTAGCTGTGATGCTAAAAAATAGAAAACTTCCCCTACATTTGAACTTGAGATCACTCACCTAAGGGGTTTTCCAAAATGGCCATTCTTGCATTCTTGGCTAACAAATTTGCCCCACTGGATTTTTCTTCTATTGTTGGTTATCCCCATCATGTCCCTGGATTTCATGAATGGTATACCTATTTGCCTAGATTCAGTGGAAACACAGATAGAAGGTCAGACCATCACGTCAAAGATTTTCATGAATTCATGGAACATCAGGGTATTGTTTCTAAAGATGTGAAAAGGAAATTGTTCGTGTATTCTTTAGATGAAGATTTTAGAGTTTGGTACAGAACAATACCTCGTGGCAACATATATTATTTAAATATATTTCACATAGCATTTAATCAAATTTTCAAAAGATTATATCTGCTATATGCTCTATTTGAAGATTGTAGTGCACATTTTAATGTTGAAAATATTTATGAGGTTAATGATCCTGCTGAGGATATTTGTGGGGCTCCACTCCAAGAAGATATCTACTCGCATCAAGAAGCATCACCCAAAAATCAATAAAGGGAAGAAGGAGACATCATCAAGCTACAAACAAACCTTCAGAAATCTTATTCAAATGAATTTGATGATTCTCCTTCTTATGATTCTTATGACTCTGATTCAAAGTTTAGAAATGAAGGAATGCAATAGTCCCAATCTTGGGAAGTTGTACAAAAATAGGAGGCCCACTAGGAGGTCAATAAAGATGCTCTAGTTATGATCCACATCCTTCAAATGGAGAACAAGTTCAGGAAGCTAATATTAAAATCGATAAAGATTCTTAGATCTATGATTCAGATGATTCAGAGGAGGATGAGATTGTTGCAGAATTTCAAAGAGATCTGCTTACAAACAAGTGGGGAGAAGATTACCAACAACTCCCTTGAGACGAGCCCATAGTTGAAGAGACAAGCAATGTGAGTGCCTACTTGTTGCAGAAATATTACTGCCAGGAAACTGTTCAAGAGAGGGAGACAACCATAAAAGTTTCTCATCAGTTCCATGATCCAATAGCTTACTATATGACATATTTCTTGAGTCAGTAGCCAATCTCAATTATGGGGTATGTATTAAATGTTTTTCCTCAATATTTCAAATGGTGCATGCCTATTTTAGTCATTGATTTTCAAGAACACATCCCAACTATAAGGTTCATGGAAGAGATTAAAAGAACTAAGCATCAAATATTAGTTTGGGGGCAGTGGTACATGCCTGTTTTAGTTGTCAACTTTCAAGATAACAATGGCATAAGGTCTAGTACTCAGATGCTGGGATGGTATCATTGGAAGGTTGGCCTCACTTGGGTGAATTGAGCCCTATGCATAAGTAGGAGTTGTATATAAATAAGCTCACTAGGTGAGAATTTAATTTCCAGTTGTTAGAATTTGTAGTTTTGCATTTCAGTATTATGAGGAAAATACTCCCAACAAATAAAGTTCCATGGATATCTTCTAGTTTTATAGGTTCAATATTTTTTGACTCTATGCCCAATGGTGAAGGCTACTAGTCTTCAGGTTCTCAACACCTTGCTAGCAAAGAATTGTTCCCAATTGGAGCCAATGTTGTCACTTACTGCAAAATGTGTTTTTAGTCATCCAAAGAGTAAATTAGAAGAGAAATTTGTAGTCATTTTCCAAGTAGAAGAAGGACTCAAAGCCTAAATTAGACCCTCTCCATTGGAAATTTCTTTGAACAATCTTTCCAACGACATGTGGAAGTCCAAAAATGGATTCCTGGATCAAAAGATATGGTTTGCTGAAGTTTCAAGGATTAAAGCCTCATGAAGGAAAGAATATCGATGATTGCATATTGGAGGTCCAGAATATCGGCAATCGCAACATCAAAGCATCAGGCATATCAACGATCACATATTGGAGGTCTAGGGACATTAGATATCAGTGGTCGCAACATCAGAGATTAGCACATCACAATATTTCAACATCAGAGCATCGAAAATCAGAGAATCAGAACTTTTGAAAGTGTAAACCTTTTAAAAGTTGCGATATTAAAAAATTTCCGATAGTGTTAAAAACCTTCGGGAATGCCAATAAAGGATTAACAAAGGATTTCATCAAAAAACCAAAGGTAGGCAGACCCTTTTCTCTCTCCTCTAGCGGGACACATGGTGGCATATGATTGGTTCTGATAAAGCTACAGTGGCATCTGATGTGGCTGTAATACAGGACACATGGCAAGAAATTTTGGTGTTTTGAGGGGCCTAAGGGGGAAAATTTGGGTGACACATGTCACCACTCAGGAAGTGCCACGTGGAGTGATGACGTCATATTGGAGGTCGACATATCAGAGGTGGAGGATGTCGGCACTTTATAAGAGTTGGCAATTGAAAAAGTGTCGATAAGGGGTCTTTGATATTAGGGTTGGCACATGGTTGAGAAGAACTTATAGAACCAAGGGCACTAAGCTCTTAACAAAATACCCTAGTGACTTAAGGATAAGCCTCTGGTCACTGTGCCCAGTCCCATGGAGGAAAATAGAAAGGGGCTAAACAAAAGGGTCCAAGGACATCAGAACACTATTTTCGCAATGTATTTAAGAATAAAAGTCTCAATCAGTAAAAGCTACGATCTAACACTTTTGCAATAATAAAGACATATTGGGCTCCGATAGTGTAATACAAAATGGGTCGGCCATTGCAATATTGAATGTGGGAACTGTGGAGTTGGTCTCAGGAGTAATGGCGACTGTCAAATATTGATGGGTCATGGAATCAAGGACCACGATTCGCAAGAAAGAGTGTTGGGTCTGCCTTGAAGTGATACAAGCCATCTCTATGCTCTAATGCATGTATTCAGTGAGTTAAATGGAGGTATGGGACTCAGGAAGTATTGTGCAGGTCACCTCAAAATTAATTTCTCAGCATGGAGCTCCACATGGTCAGGTAATGAAATACTACCATGTCTATTTGTGTTTCTACACTATGACAAGCAACATACAGTTGATCGCTCCCAGCTCTAGAGAGTGGGGAATTCAAGCAGTTAAGGTGAAAGAGACCGGTGAATCGTCCGAGCAACTAAAGAGGAACATCATGGAAAATACGTGGTATGATCAGAAGCCATCACAGGAATGGTAGGGAGATATTCTCCTCAACCATCATTCAATTTTCCTTATTTCTTTTATTCTAAAATTTTTGCATTCTGAAGAAAGGAATCAAATCCTTTGTAATGATTTGGGTAGCATACCTTCACACGACGAGACAGTTAGTCGATTAGATGGCTGGAGATCGACTGAGATATTTTGTAACTATTGTTCAAAGCTCCCCCTCTCCTTATAAATAGAGGGAAGCAACACTTAAGATAGGTTCCCAAATTCTACATTCTAGAGGCCCTGTTTTTGTAGAGAAAGTGGTTCCATTTCAATTTGCTTGTTCATGTGATGCTTAGGCATGTACAATTGTTAAATGTAATGGACTGGTGATTTGGACTCCATCTTCAAAGACTAATGAAACAATTTCGTTGATTCCATTTGGAGCAATGCACAATATGTTTTCCCCTTTGTATATCACTTCATGTATGTCTTTCCTCCTCTGAAATCGTGCAATGAAGCTACTGGTTTCACCCTCATTCATTGTTGTATGTTTGCTGCTAAGTGGTAAAAGTACCTGTGTAAAAACAGATTTACTTGTGTTATTTGATAGGCCCAATACTATATGTAAACACAGATTTATTTATGCTAATTGGTGACAAATGTATTCATGAGGCATTGAGCTTGAGACCTTAATTCGCGCTCCACTTTTTTTGCATTTTCACCTCCTCACTCTTCCATATTTCTGCTGGAGATTGTTGCTTAGGATTTTGGCTATGTGAGACCCTCTGCATTTTTTTCCATCCCTTCCTTCCTCCTGTTCACCTATACTACAACAACAATGTTAAGTTGCATATTATTGTGTGTCGACCACCAGAACCAAGACATTTCTCTTTGAGATTAGTCATACATACCAATGTTTGTTTTCTTGAATTTACCTTGGAGAAGGGCTATTGAACCAAGCCCTGAATTATCCCTTTTCCAATTAAGTGGCATATGGAGTGCAACAGAAATCCCTTAGATAGTCTTCAAAAGAACGTCTCTCGGATGCCCTAGGTACTAGTCTCCTATCAACCCAGAGGTTATCTCTAGAAGGCTTCTATATATTCTGAAGCAATTGTGTGGTAGGAGATAGATAAAGCTACAACAGTGGTGATGGTTATAATTTTGATGGGCATTGTCTGAGGTTTGAGCTATCCCATGGAGTTAGAAGGTTTTTCTTCATTTATTGATCGCCATAGAATTTATAGCAGCGTTTGTGGTGGACGTGGTGGAGTCTCTAAGTGTTATGAATATCGTATTATTGTTCGTGGGATCCCTTCATCAGCTTCATGGCAGAACTTGAAGGGCCATCTGCAATCCTCATTGTAAATATGACACGATATTCATCTGAACGAGACATTGAACACTTTGCATGAGATCGGCCTGGCCATGGATTTATCTACGTATGATTGCTCTCTTATGGGGTGTTGTGGCAGCTACAACCACCCTCCAAAATTTTACCTTAGCCTATTTTGGAGCCTCCCTACCAACCTTTCACAACACCTTGTCTTGCTTCGTCAAGTACACAAGTTTCAGTGTTTTTCATGCACAAAGGCAGCCTGTCGATCACAACTTGATCCACTTCCCTCACAGGTTGTTCACCCAAACGTGGTCTAGTTGCAGGCTAAGCAGCTTCCCCAAGAAAATTGTGCATTTCTGGAAGGTAACCAACCTTCCCTCCAGAAATCGCACAATTATGTCTGGCAGCCTGATGGGCTCCAGAATTGTGCAATTCTGCCAACCAACACTCCCAACATAAATTGTGCAAATTTCCCCAGCATGGCTTCTCAGCCAAAAATTTGCACAAATATAGGCAATGGTTAACTGCTTTGCCTAGAAATTGTGAAAACCTCTTGGGTAGTCAGCACAACTCCCAGCCAGAAATGCACATTTTTCTCAAGCAGTTGAGCAGCTGCATGCATGAGTAGTTTGGTTGACTAGTTCCACCCGGGACTGAGGAAACTTGACTTGCATGCATGCATGACTTGCTCTTCTCGAAATAGCAAAAGTAAACATGCAAAAGGCATCCCATGATTCAGGGAGATATTTTTAGCAGTCGGGGGTTACATGCAAAGTTGTTTTAGAAGTTTCCATCCAAGTGTTGTGTTTTCCTAGATTTGTGGCATGCGCGTCATGAGCCCAAACTTATTTATTCGATGCATTATATATCATTATTTTACATCAATCTTGGAGCTCTGACATCCCACAACACATCCAGGACTCTTCGAGCCATCTGGCTCAGCTATTCATGGGTAAGTGACCTAACCTTGTTTTTGTCAACATTTCTATCGCTTTTTGTGTATTCGCTTGTGTGAGTGATGTTTGCTTGATTTCTTTGAACTCTTTCCATCATTTACATGTATACTAGATTGTCCTATCTCTGTTTTAATTTTCATTGCTATCTCACTATTGTCGCATGCATGAAACTATTTTGCATGAACATTCGACCAACCAACGAACTGCTTCACCCACATGCATGTTGATATGTTTGCTGAATCTTTCATTCATGTCTTGCATGCACTCTCAATCACTTCTGCTATCTCTTAGTGTCGCCATGCATTCATTGTCTTATTTGCTTTCAGTTTCCCATCGGCGAGTCGGGCCAACCATGGCCCAGACTTTGCCTCACTGAGACTACTTTGCACAATCTGGGGAAGGAAGGCTCTGCCTTCCTCTCCAGAAATGTGCATTTTTGTCTAGCACTAGCCTCCAAGATTGTTTTGTGCATTTCTAGAGGACAGTGACTATTGGCCCAGGAAATTGCACAATTCTGTCCCTGGGCCTGCAGTCCTTCCCCGCTGGAATTGCGCATTGCACAATCCCAGCAACCAACAGCCAGTTTGGATTGCACATTACGCAGATTCAATAGCCAGTCCTGCCTCTCAGACAACCCAAACTACCTTTTTCACAGTTCTGGCAACCATTCACCCAGCCTCCCAGAATAAATTGTGCAATCTTGCTCATCAGTTTCCCAGGTATGTGATGTGTCATTCCCTGGAATTTGCTTTGTTTTTGCTAACAAATTTCTTTCCATACATGTTTCTTGTCTCCATATCTTTCAGGTGGTCATCTGTCTCAATGGATTCCAAGAGAATAGGATCTCAGGACATTGATGGAAACGCAGTTGGAGCAGCAGCTGGGCAAGTGTCCTCTAGTCTGCCGATTTATGAAGATCTAAAGTTGTATCTAGAAAATGACATCAAACTGAAGTGGCAAGAAGTCAATGAAACATTTTCAGGAACTTTTGGAGAACATGTCGAAGACCGTAAGGTGTACATGAACATTCACAAGTCCGGCTTGTACCAGATTGCATGTAGATATCCAGTGTTCCCATGCACAGACATGATACACTGGATTGTCTCTCACACTGATTTTGAGATGATGACCTTGAGCATTGTTTGTGGGACGAAGCTTGTGACATTCTGGGAACAAGATTATGATGAGATGTATCATATGTCAAAGCCCGTGACTGTCATGGAGACTCCATTCAGCTTACCCAACAACAGTGCTAACTCTAAAGACATTCTGAAGGATTGGGTAAAGGAGCTAGCTCGTTTCAGGATGACACCCAACCAGGTCTATAAGACAAAGATACTAAGGAAGGCATACCAATACTTGATCATATTTTCTTGTCGACTGTGTGGCCAAGCAAGCACGGAAACCTTCCCACAGAGTTGGGTGGTTGCACTGGACCAAGTGGCTAGAGAAGGAAAACCATGTAACTGGTCCGACATACTGGCTCATCAGCTGAAGGAGCAAGTCATGAAGGCTCGACAGTCACCCGGAGGTATGCATGCAGAGATTTACATGTCTGCCTACATCCTAGATGCAGTCTGTGCCCGACATGAGTTCCCGGGCTTGGAGTGGGCATGGTCACCGTGGAGACTACTGTGAACACATATTTCAAGTTGTTGTCCAAATGCAGCTTGAAAGGAGTAATCACACAGTTGTCTAATCATTTTGTTGTCCTTGTGTACAAGATGATATTCAAACAGGATCCACCCTGCATGTCAAAGGAAGCAATATAGGCATTGATAGGCATTGTAGGCTGTTATGCCTCAATGTATGCACCTTCATCCAAAAGTTCAGTGCAAAGAAGCCTCCACATGTTCTACCAAAGTTTGCCTTGGATATACTTGTCATGCAGGAAGTAACATATCACATCTCAGTAGGATTGACAACTAGACTGCAGCAGAAGAAGAAGGCACCTTGGCTCACTCTTTCGTTGCAGATTGGGATATATGAGATCCCAAGTATCAAGCAAGTGGATGTCGAAGCAGAACTGATGAAGAAATACTCGTTCAACCTCCGAAGCTACAATCCGTATGACCCACATTTCCTTGTGAAGGATCACTACATGAGAGTTCAGTTCAACTGGATCTACGGGGCATTTCATTGGGTCAAGGAGTACCCATGGAGATATTGCTATAGTTTTTCTAGGCCCAATGAACTGGTCGGATTCGCTATGGAGTGGTTATCAAAGCAGCATCATGGAGAGCACCAGCAGTGGCATCAGTACGAGTAGTGGCAGTAGAGCCAAGCATACCAGTGTGCGAAAAAGGGAAGAGGAAGATTATTGATCGCATGGAGGAGGAACAAAGCTAAAAGTTTCGAGAAAATCCACTTATAGAAAAAGAAGTTATAGATATAGAGGAAAAGAGGCAATAGTGTGACAAGTGAATCACGTGAAGGCAGAAGGATAAGAAGAGAATGGAAGAAGCAGAGAAGGAGTTGCATGAGCTGAGAAAGCAACTCCGAAAGGAACAAGAGCTGTGTAAATAGGAGAGGGAAGAGCACCAACAGCAGATATAGCAGGGGGCGCGTCATGTGCAAACAAATGAAGCAATGCCCATACAAGTAGTTGATTCATCTAAACAGCTGGCATCAGGCGAACAAGGTGAACTATCGGAGGGGCAAGACTTTTCTCATGAGATAAAACATGCACTTCAACAGTTGGATGCAAACATGGAGCAGTAGGAGTTAGAAAAGGATATCGAACTTATGGCTCACCACCACCTCACCACAAAGAGGTCGAATCACCCGCTTCAATGCATCCAGAAGAGGAGCAAGTCTCGAATGACTAAGGAGGCACTGAAATCCTTGGTGATCAAGCAAAAGAAGGGATGCACAACATCTCATTTGATGAATCCCAACATAGAGTTGTGTATTCTCGCAGAGTGTTAACTCCGGAGGATCAAACATCTCCTGTGCAAGTTGAAGAACAAGTGATCGTGACTGATGTGCACAAGCATCCAGCTGCTTTGGACGATACAACTAAAGTGTATGCAGAAGCCACTAGCTCAAGTGTTCATTTTCTTATAGCTGAGAATGAGAGAATGGTGAAGGAACTACAGGTGGCCAAATAAGGAGGAGACTTGGTGACAATGTCTGCTCAAGCTGAACTAAAGAAAGAAACACTAGATGAAATATTGTCCCTTGACACAGTTATGTGAGCATAATGCAAATTTGGTACCATGCACAAGGCAGTCGTCCATCTAAACGGATGGAAGCATCGATGTGCTAGGAGAGCACGCATCTTAACGAACATACATGATGTTTTTGATGACATGCAAACATGGAAGATGAAGTACAAGGGAGCCCCTCTTCACTTTCCAAAGATGATGAGGCCAAATGCAGTCGAGCTGAAAGCACGTATTCGGAGTCAAATATGGAACTATGAGGACCTCTCGCAAATCATCACTAGCATACATGATTCTCATGCACGAGTATTCAAGAGCATGGGTGTTGTGGTACACACACATGGTATCCCATCACTTGGGACTCTCACCCAAGCGAAGACCAAGAAGCAGGTCCGACTAGAGCTTGACTTGTACTTCGACGAGTTGATGCACATCACCACCAACCTGGAATTGCCTATTAGTGCAGACATCATGCGCAAGTATGTTGCTGGTCTGGCCACATTGAAGACAATGATGTGCATGCTTTCAGATGAGTTGGACAGAGGAGCTTGAGCAATGTACCTGGATGCTATGGAGGTGAAGGTTAGGTTTCAGATGGATGTCATCGTGGAACACATAGACACTATCAGAGACTATAGAGCTTGGCATCAATATGTTACTGTTGATCAGCATGAGGTTGTTGAGCATTTGGACTTCTATAGTTGTCTAAGTCAGAGTGATGTCTAGTTTGGCTTGCTCAAGCCATTGTGTTCACATGGGTGCATGTGCATTGTAATGTTGAGTCATGTTAAGTATAAGTCAAGTTTCAATAGTGAATGTAACAGTCATAGAGTAGGTGAAGAGTCATGAGGGTAGTTGAATAGTCACAAAGGGGAATGTCAAGGTCCACCCAACCCTTTGCTATAAATAGTCCCTCATAACTCATTGTATAGGATTTTGGTCATCAAAGCTTTTGTTAAGACTATCTTGAAGAATGCTTGGACAGTGTTTTAACACGCCTTGGCTTCTCCATTGCATGGAGCTAGTACATCTCTTTGGAGGAGTAGGCAGATGTGGTTGCAATGCTTCAATGTTGGGCTAGCAAGTTTACATGGATGTATTGTATGATTGGGACTTACATTTCTTTATATAATAATAGCCAACACATTTTCATGCATATGTTGTTATTGTAGTTGGACTGCTCTAGTTGTTTAGGAATATATGTTGTTTAACTTACGTATTTGTGTATGAACTACTTCGCACTGTTGGTTTAACCATCATTATGGATTTTTGACTGATCTGCTTTCCAACTTATGATGCATCTTCTCTTGTGTGTTCCCTTCTCAGCTGAGTACTACTACATGTTGCTAAGGGACACACTCATCTCACCCTGCATGTGTTAGAACCTCTCATTCACCTTCCTTGACTCACTGCAGTGATATCACCCTTGCTATTAATAGAGTTATCTTACTTGCCTTTGTGCGACATCGTAGTCAAGGCATTACCTTATGACCCACTGTTGGGACTCCTACACCAAATGCTCTGAGGTCTAATTGGGACTTCTTACCGGGGAGATCCCCTTGACATGTTGGTGGGTCTAACACTGTCAACATTTCTGGTGCTAGAAGGAGGGTCTAATGACAAGCTGTGTCCTCTCATCCAATTTTGAATCTCTGCATACCTTTCATGGATTCTTTCACTCTTCTTCCCCGACAATGTTTTTGGAATCGTGAAGATGTCTCAATCACGGGGGAGTTTTTCGATCTCTTGTCCGATTTCACGTAGGATGGTGAAGGCAAAGTGGCTTGGCCTGAGTACTTACATGAATTTATTTCCATGCTTCATGAGGAAGATGGGTGTTCTTACGAACAGGCCAATTTGCTACTTGCACACACACTTCGCGAATATCCACGTAGATGGTTGCTCAGCCTACCAGCTGACAGCGTGCACTCACTTGAGCACTTTTGTGATCTTATTGAAGACACTTTCTATCATTTTGATCCAAGCCATCTTGACCAAAAACTATTATAGCAATGGAAGGCTCCACATGAATCGGTTATTGATTTTTGGTAGTGCTTCCGTGACTTATAGTTTCAAGCTCCGAGGAGCCAGATGAAATTTTCTTATCTTTGGGACCGGTTCGAGTATTGCCTTAAGAAATCTGCCTGTCCCAAGAAGAAGTTTGAGATCAAGCCTCGCTCAACATTCTTCATTGATGGAGTTGCACAATCTCATGTGGATGCAGTCGTTGTCTCAACTGACTGTCTGCATTCCTCTCATTCAACAACTCCACCACTGCCAAGTGATGTTGAAGATCATGCTCACACACCTGTTCATCTTTCTCATTCTCCCAACATCACTTCACTCAATTTTCACACAGATTTGGTTGTGAATCCTTTGAGTTCTCATATGAATTTTTTTCTACGGCCTCAGTCTTTGCATTCAGGTCTTCCTCCAGATGAAGTTGTCTTGTGTTCGTCCATTCCAAACTCTTCACTTGTTGTGAATGAGGAACAATCCATTGACGGAGTTGGTGTTGCAAAACCAACATGTGATGTCATTCATGAAGATTATGAGTGGGAGCTTGAGCATCAACTCTTGGCGAAGGATGAATCTCTTCTATTCGAGCCCCCTCCATTCTTTCCTAACATCTTTGGTGAACCTACCATCCATGATTTTTCATGTGTTTCTTCATCCACGGATGCACCCATTGTTGATCACTCGCATGACTCGTCGGATCTTGGCCCATCATTCGACAACAGAGAGGATAAGCTATTCATTGAAAATCCACTTGATATTTCATTTGTCTTTTTCGGAAACATAGAGGATGAGTTTGTTCACTTTTCATCTACCCCTCTGTTTGATTCATCTGATCATGAGGATGCCAATGAATTCATTGATTTTTTCTGATCGTGGCAGTCGTGATCCATTTGTTTCCGTATTTGATCATGATCATGACTCTATCACAGTTGATCTTTCAAAGCCACCGGTTTATGATGATCTACCTGATGATGAAGTTGAAACACCCAAGACTGTCGAGGCACTTCAGCCCAAGCTGATGGTTATGTCAGGTCCTCACTCTCTTGGGGTTAGTCTCACTTCCGATCATGAAACTATTCAACCACCCAAGGCTCCTCATCACCCATATGTATGCATTGAAGATCCATCTCACACACATATTACATCTCCTCCACTCGAACTGAACGCTCCCATCGCTCATGCATTGGAGGAATATTACATTGCAAGAACTCATTCACAATGCAAGTTGTCTTTGTTTCTTTTGTTTGCTTGCATGTCACAGTCAAGAGTGTGCTTGTGCTTCAAAGTTGCATGCAGTGTCATACAACACCATGATAAGTCCATGAACTACTCATCATGCACTTGCACTCACTTATGTCCTATGGGTACTATCAGATACGAAGTGTGGTTGTATTCATTGTTATATCTTTCTTGCTTGCTGGTCCACGCAACTGGGTTCCTCGCAGACCAAGTCTTCAGCAACATGGGTCCACCAATGCGTCGGTGGCTGCATTGGAAATATCACTTCATGTGATCAGGTCCATGCACCGTTAGTGTAGGAGTAGGAGTAGTGTTTTCTTTCATTCAGTTTTCTTGCATGTTTGTTTTCTTATTCGCTTTGTTTGCTTGTTTGTTTGCTTTCTTGTTTGCTTACTTGCCTTGCCTTCACTTTTTCTTTTGCTCTTTCTTTCTTTGTTGTTTGTTAGTTCACTTGTTTCGTTCATAGGTTAGTTTTGCATGAAACCATGTATGATGCTTGAAGCGAGTTGGGTGAAGTACAAGAGGGCTTGTACAACCATCACTACTAGGTTATCTGTCATCTTTCCTCTATATGAAGAACTTGTTACTTAAGTTCATGATACGTCGAAGGAAAATACATACTGTTTGAAGTGAACCTTGGTGAAAACACAACGCTTGCGCGCTAACTAGTGTCACCTTCTCTAGTCGATTGTTTTTTGGTTAACCCTTGTCAGCTTAGTCAAGTAGAGTAAGGTGAGGGGGGAAACTTAATAGCCACATCAAAGATACAATAAACTACTTCTTTGCTAGAACAACCTCTTCTGCTCTCAATAAGTCAGGATCCCTCTTCCGGCTCTGAAATGAATAAGTGTTATGCATAGTTGAAAAAATGAAAAAATAAAAGGTCAAAAAACAAAATTAAAAATGAATAAGGCAAAAGAAGAGAAAGGCTTCCTGTGCAGGGAGGTGATGCAAGTAACTTTGCAAGGGAACTGACCAGGCTCGTTGGCAGCAAAGCCATGCTTGTGTTCCTATGTGACTCCACTGGGGTACTGTCTAGGCTTGCTGGCATTGGAACAACACCAGAGATGAAACTGAGACTCTGACGACTATACTGCTTATGCATCAATATACCCCTCAACCCTAGTCGAAACAACTGTGTTGCCTTGGCTTGGAATGTGTGTCAATCGACCAAGGGCTTAGCAGATGCTACATCTTACAATCAAGATACTGTGAAACCAAGATGAGATGAGAACAAAATAATACTTCCAAAGGTGTTAGACTTTCTTTTCACAAACAAGGTCCATTCAGAGAGCTAGAGTTCTATCAGTGTGTCACCAAGTGTTGTAGTAGCTACAACCACCCTTCAAAAATTTTCCTTAGCCCGTTTTGGAGCCTCCCTACCAATCTTTCACAACACCTTGTCTTGCTTCATCAAGTACACAAGCTTCAGTGTCTTTCATGCACAAAGGCAACGTGTCGATCACAGCTTGATCCACTTCCCTCATAGGTTGTTCAACCAGACTTGGTCCAGTTGTAGGCTGAGCAACTTCCCCAAGAAAATTGCACATTTATGTAGGGAAACCAACCTTCCCTCTAGAAATTGCGCAATTTTTTCTGGCAGCCTGCTGGGCTCTAGAATTGCACAATTCTGCCAGCCAACACTCCCAGCAGAAATTGCGCAAAATTCCCTAGTAGGGTTGCTCAGCCTAGAATTTGTGCAAATCTGGGTAGCAGTCAACTGCTCTGCCTAGAAATTATGCAAACCTCCTGGGCAGTCAACCCAAATCCCAGCCAAAAATGCTCATTTTTCTCAAGCAGTTGAGCAGCTGCATGCATGAGCAGTCTGGTTGACTAGTTCCACCCCGGACTGAGGAAACTTGACTTGCATGCATGACTTGCTCTTCTTGAAATAGCAAAAGGAAACATGCAAAAGGCATCCCATGATTTAGGGAGCTATTTTTAGCAATTAGGGGTTACATGCAAAGTTGTTTAAGAAGTTTCCCTCCAAGTGTCGCTTTTTCATAGATTCGTGGCATGGGCGTCATGAGCCCAAACTTATTTATTCGACACATCACAGCTCATTATTTCACATCGATCTTGGAGCTCTGACATCCCACAATATGTCCAAGACTCTTCGACACATCCGGCTCAACTATTCACGGGTAAGTGGCCTCAACTTGTCTTTTTCAGCATTTCTGTCACTTTTTGTGTATTCGCTTGTGTGAGTGTTGTTTGCTTGATTTATTTGAATGTTTGCTATCATTTACATGTATACTAGCTTGTCCTAGATCTGTTTTAGTTTTCGTTGTTGTCGCATGCATGAAACTATTTTGCATGAACGTTCGCCCAATCGACGAACTACTTCACCCACATGCATGTTGATATGTTTGTTGAATCTTTCATTCATGTCTTGCATGCACTGTCAATCACTTCTTCTATCGCTTAGTTTCACCATGCAGTCACTGTCTTATTTTCTTTCAGTTGCCCATCGGCGAGTCGGGCCAACCTTGGCCAAGACTCTGCCTCACTGAGACTGCTTTGTGCAATATGGGGAAGGAAGGCTCTACATTCCTCTCCAAAAATGCGCATTTTTTCCCAACACTGGCCTCCAGGACTATTTTGCGCATTTCTAGAGGGCAGTGACTAATAGCCCAGGAAATTGTGCAATTCCATCCCTAGGCCTGTAGTCCTTCCCAGCTGGAATTGTGCATTGTGCAATCCCAATAGCCAGCAGCTAGTTTGGATTGCAGATTGAGCAGATCCAACAGTGAGTCTTGCCTCCCGGACAACCCAGACTGCCTTTTGCATGGTTCTCGCAGCCACACACCCAGCCTACCAAAAGAAATTGCACATCATTAGTTTTCCAGGTATGTGTTGTGTCATTCTCCAAAATTTGCTTTGTTTTCACCGACAGATTTCTTGCCATGCATATTTCTTGTCTCCAGATCTTTCAAGTGTTCATCTGTCTCAATGGATTCCAAGAGAACAAGATCTTAGGACATTGATGGAATTGCATTTGGAGTTGTAGCTGAAAAATTGTCCTCTAGTCTGTCGATCTACGAAGATACACAACTATATCTAGATAAGGACATCAAACTGAAGTGGCAAGGAGTCAATGAAACATTTGCAAGCAGTTTTGGGGAACACCTCGAAGACCGTCAGGTGTACATGAAAATTCACAAGTCTGGATTGTACCGGATTGCATGCAGATATCTTACGTTCCCTTGCGCAGACATGATACACTGGATCGTCTCTCACACTAATCCTGAGACGATGACCTTGAGTAGTGTCAATGGGATGAAGCTTGAAACCTTCTAGGAACATGATTATTATGAGATGTATCAGATGTCAAAGCTCGTGACTATCATGGAGACTCCATTCAGCTTACCCAACAATAGTGTTAACTCCAGAGACATTCTGAAGGATTAGGTAAAGGAGCCAGCTTGTTTCAGGATGACACCCAACTAGGTCTATAAGATAAAGATACTAAGGAAGGCGTACCAATACTTGATCATATTTTCTTGTCGACTGTGTGGCCAAGCAAGCACAAAAACCTTCCCATTGAGTTGGGTTATTGCATTGGACCAAGTGGTTAGAGAAGGAAAACCATGTAACTGGTATGGCATACTAGCTCATTAGCTGAAGCAGCAAGTGACAAAGGCTCGACAGTCACCTGGATGTATGCATGTAGAGATGTACATGTCTGCCTACATCCTAGATGCAGTCTGTGCCCGACATGAGTTCCCAGGCTTGGAGTGGGTATGGTCACTGGTGGAAACTGCTGTGAACACATATTTCAAGTTGTTGTCCTAATGCAGCTTCAAAGGAGTAATCACATGGTTTTCTGATCATTTTGTCATCCCTGTGTTCAAGATGATATTTGAACAAAATCCACCCTACATGTCAAAGGAAACAATGGAGGCATTGATAGGCATTGGAGATTGGTATGCCTCACCATTCGGTACTTTCATCTGAATGTTCAGTGTGGAGAAGCCTCCGTATGTTCTACCAAATTTTTCCTTGGACGTACTTGTCATGTAGGAAGTAGCATATCACATCTCGACAGGATTGACAGCTAGACTGCATTGGAAGAAGAAGGCACCTTGGCCCACTCTTCCATTGCGGATTAGGTTATATGAGATACGAAGTATCAAGCAAGAGGATGTCGAAGCAGAATTGATGAAGAAATACCCGTTCGACCTCCGAAGCTACAATCCGTATGACCTACATTGCATTGGGAAGGATCATTGCACAAGAATTCAGTCCAACCGGATCTACGGGGCATTTCATTGGGCTGAGGAGGACCCATGGAGAAATTTCTACAGTTTCTCCAGACCCAATGAACTGGTCAGATTCGCTATGGAGTGGTTAGCGAAGTAGCATCACGGAGAGCACCAACAGTAGCAGCAGTGGCAACAACGCCAATCATACCAGTGTGCGAAAAATGGAAGAGGAAGATTGTTGATCACATGGAGGAGGAGAAAATCTACAAGTTTCGAGCATATCCACTTATAGAGAAAGCAACTATGGCTACAGAGGTAAAGAGGCAGCAACGTGACAAGCAAATCGCGCGAAGGCAGAAGGCTAAGAAGAGAATGGAATAAGTAGAGAAGGAGTTGCATGAGTTGAGAGAGAAACTCCAAAAGGAACAAGAGATGTGTAAACGAGAGAGGGAATCGTAGCAACATCAGATACATTAGGGGGCACGTCATGTGCAAATAGATGAAGTAGCACCCGTACAAGTAGTTGATTCATTTGAACAACTAGAATCAGGCAAACAGGGTGAACCATCGCAAGGACAATACTTTTCTCATCAGATAGAACATGCACTTCAACAGTTGGATGCAGACATGGAGAAACAAGAGTTGGAACAGGATACCGACCTCATGGCTCACCACCACCTCACCACAAAGAGGTCGAATCACCCACTTCAATGCATCCAAAAGAGGAGCAAGTCTGAGATGACCAAGGAGGCACTGAGATCCTTGGTGATTAGTCAGAACAAGAGATGCACAACATATCATTTGATGAATCCAAAAATAGAGTTGTGCAGTCTCGTAGAGTGTCAACTTCAGAGGATCAAACATCCCCTGTGCAAGTTGAAGAACGAGTGATCATGACTGATGTGTGCAAGCATCCAGCTACTTTGGCTGATGCAACCAGAGTGTATGCCAAACCCACTAGCTCAAGTCTTCGTTTTCTTATAGCTCAGAATGAGCGAATGGTGAAAGAACTACAGGTGGCCAAGCAAGGAGGAGACTTGGTGACAATGTCCGCCCAAGCTGAACTAAAGAAGGAAATACTAAATGAAGTATTGTCCCTTGACACAGTTATGCGAGCATTGTACTCCAAGTTTGGCACCATTCACAAGGCAGTTTTCCATCTCAACGGATGGCAGCAACGATGCACTAGGAGAGCACGCATCTTGACGAACATACATGCTGTTGTTGATGACATGCAAACATAGATGATGAAGTACAAGGGAGCCCCACTTCACTTGCCAAAGATGATGAGGCTAAATGCGGTCGAGTTGAAAGCACGTATCTGGAGTTAGATTCGGAACTATGAGGACTTCTCGCAACTCATCACTAACGTACAGGCTTCCCATGCATGAGTATTCAAGAGCATGGATGTTGTGGTGTGCACACATGCGACGCCATCACTTGGGACTCTCACCCAGGCGAAGACCAAGAAGTAAGTCCGACTAGAGCTTGACTCGTACTTCGACGAGTTGATGTGCATCGCCACCAGCCCAGACTTTCCTATCAGTGTAGAAATCATGCACAAGTATGTTGCTGGTCCAACCAAATTGAAGACAATGATGCGCACGCTTTCAGACAAGTTGGACAAAGGCGCCCGAGCAGTGTACCCATATTCTATGGAGGCAAAGGTCAGGTTTCAGATGGATTTCACTGCAGAACACACAGATACTATCAGAGACTACAGATTTTGGCATCAATATGTCACTATTGATCAGCATGAGGATGTTAAGCAGTTGGACTTCTATTTTTGTCTAAAGTCAGAGTGATGTCTAGTTTGGCTTGCTCAAGCCATTGTGTTCACATGGGTACTTGTACATTGTAATGTTGAGTCATTTCAAGTGTAAGTCAAGTGTCAATAGTGAATGTAACAATCATAGAGTAGGTGAAGATTCATGAGGGTAGTTGAACAGTCATAAAGGGGAATGTCAAGGGCCACCCCACTCTTTGCTATAAATAGTCCCTCATAACTCATTGTATATGCTTTTGGTCAGCCAAGCCTCTATTAAGACTATCTTGAAGAGAATTTAGATAGTATTGTAACGCGCCTTGGCTTCTCCACTGCACGGAGCTAGTACATCTCTTTGGAGGAGCAGGCAGATGTGGTTGTAACGCTTCACTGTTGGCGCTAGCAAGTTTACATGGATGTATTGCATGATTGGGATTTACACTTATTTATATAATAAGAGCCAACACATTTTCATGCATATGTTGTTATTGTAATTGGACTACTCTAGTTCCTTAGCAATATATGTTGTTTAACTTACATATTTGTGTATGAACTACTTTGTATGCAATTATATGAATCTTGTTGCAAATGTGATGTTGGTTTAACCATCACTTTGGATTGTCGATTGATCTGCTTTCCAACTTGTGATGCATCTTTTCTTGTGTGTTCCCTTCTCAGCTGAGTACTACCATAGGTTACTAAGGGTTGCACTCATCACACCCCCCAAGTGTTAGAACCTCTCATTCACCTTCCTTGACCCACTCCAGCGGTCTCACCTTTGCTACTGACAGAGTTATATTACTTGCCTCTGTGTGACATCGCGGTCAAGGCATTACCTTATGACCCACTGCTAGGACTCCTACACCAAATGGTCTGAGGTTTAATTGGGACTTTTTACCATGGATATCCCCTTGACATGTTGGCGGGTCCAACACCATCAACACAGGGTTGCATTAATCAAAGGATTTTGATGGAAGGAAAATTGATCCATGCTCCCATTAATGAGATGAGATTCAATGATGAATTAAATGATTGACAATCCATAGTGGATCACAATAACGCCAATGGCAGATTCGATGGATATATGTTATTCCTTCCAACACAAAGGCATAAATGTGGAACAACTTTGAAGTTGTTATGATTTTATTGCAGGGTCATATCATTTTTAAATCCATCACAACGATATGATACAAGTCAAATGAAGGAGGTTAAGGGCCATGAGCTTTTGCATGACGGATTCAATGGAGATAAAGGTGAATTACGATGGAATCAATAAAGTATTTGGTTACAAAAATGGACCACACAACATTTGTGATAGCCACATTGACAATCAATGATTTGACCAAATTTACTCCACAATAATGGCAGAATTTGCTCCATGATTTTTGTATCGATTTCTAGCTCATTTGGTGGCATATGGCCACATATTACGTGGCCCTTGCCAAAATCAAGGATGGGTCAACGCAATCCCAATTCAATGTCTATATGTCGGCCCTCCAAATTCATGTTGTGATGGTCATAACAACGGAGGAAATTCGTTGTTGGGAGGTTGCTTTTAAATGTAGATATCCCCACAGCTCACGGTGATCCACAAAAACACTTTGACAGAGCTTGGAATGGTACTGGTTCCACGCCATATTCAACACATTCAATCCAAATCAAGCTACAATAGTGGATAGTGCCATAAGTGGAGATAACAATGAAAAAGGAATTTGTTGTCGTATCTATGATTTGCTGGGGATTGGCGCTTTCACATTTTACAATTAACAAAGTAAGAAATCAATTTTTACAAAGGGTTCCATGTAAATTTGGTTATGCGTGGTGGATATGTTGGGTGCCACATCCCTTATATGCAGCTTTAGCTCAGCTCAGAATTGAATGTTTGCGGAGTTTCAAATGATGTTGGGTGCCATTAACCTTCCACGTAGAATTCACTCTTAGAATTATCACGAGGTTAAAATGTCAACAATCATTTTTTAACACCGGCTGTAATTTTGTGAGAAGTTCATATGCCTCCAATCATATTTTTCCATGATTTTCACTCATGATAGTCTGCAAGATCCTGGCTTGCAGAGGATGCAAATTCTTACAAAAAGTATAAGTGACTATCGAAAATGATATTGACCACAATGGACTAGTGGGTATGTTTATCGAAGTTTCTTTGAACTTTATTTGTTATTTGACAACAAATTACATCCAAAAAATGAAGTTCAATTGTGAAATACACATAACTTGAGTTGGGATGGATCACACAAAAGTGAGAAAGTATTTTAAATGTGTAGGTTTTTTTCGTTAGACCGATAGGTCACAACGAAACTTCCCATGGAAGGCCAGTCCAACAATTTTCTAACCAAATTATGAAGATGTTTGCAAAATGTCTAGTGGTGTTGGGTATCACAGTCTTCATCGTTAGTTTTGAGGCCAACCATTTATGGAGATGACAAGAAACCAAGATGCAGTTGTCAAAGGAGTTATTATTCATAATCATGATGCCACTCATTTATAGTGAAGAGCATGGAGTGTGCCTGAAGTGTTCATGTTTCAATCCATGGTTGGAAAATTCACGCCCATAATTCTTTATTTTGACAGTTCCTTGGTGCATGATGAACGTTGATGCACACTATCTATTTTATAATGTAGATTTCATTTTTGTTGAGTTTAATGATTCAAGGTAAGAGAGTTCAATTGAAAGAACCATAAGTTAACCAGAGCTCGTTAAATTTGTGGGCTATTGAAGATTTAGCAAATACGCAACAACAACATACAACACACTATAATTCCACATGGTCTACGATATATGGCGACCATATTTTTTTTCCATCACAAAAGCTTGTTCACATATTTTCTAGAAAGCATAGGAAAGAAATTGCATGATTTTGTGATGGGATCAATTGGAATATTTTTTTCTATGCCAACTACACTTGCATCTGTATATGATGTATGAACCAACTTATCCTAGGATTTATGAGGAAGACACATGTTGAATGAAAAAAATCAATACCCTGATATCAAAATCAACTTCAACAATTTCAGCTTTTGGTGGACCAAAAGCCTTTCTCTGTGGGGAGGTATGATCCACGAGGATCTAGACACATTTCCAAAGGAGAACCATGGTGAATACAAACTCATTTGAATCCTAGGTTGAAGGTGTTTTCAATTTGAATGTAAATGTGTTCATATTTAATTTTTAAAATTTGTAAAATAGAAATTGAAATTATGAGAGGATTTTCTCAAATTCAATTTCTAAATTTATGTTGAAGTTGAGAGTCTTATGTGATTTCTCTAATCCACAAGGGTTTTGGATAAGGCCCTTGATAGTAGTATTGAGAGATCTACTCCACATATATCTCATGATCATTTTTAAGGGATTCATTGAGTTATTTTCTCCTTGGAGTAGGGGATCTAAGGAGACATTTTGGAATCTTGAAAGCTATATAAGACCCTCCAATGTACTTTGTGTGGCATGAGAGTTTTGGAAATCTTGAGAGGAACATTTTGAGAATATTTTTAAGAGCTTAATTTTGATGAGAGCTTTGGAGAGCTTGAGGGGGACATTTTGACAAACTTTTGGAGAGCTTCATGGCTCCATAGGTTATTCATAGGTTGTGTTGATATGTACAAGTCTTAAATTCATTTGTGTAGAAGAAAGCTCTAGGTTGGCCACCTTGTTGTAAAGAGCATTGTAAATCTTCCTCATTTTGGAAAGACAATAAAGAGATTCAGCCTGTTGGAGGTGAGTCCAGAGACGTAGCCTAGTGGAGGGGGTGAACTCCGTTATCAACCTTGATGTTTGCATGTTCTGCTTATTCATGATTTGATTAATTTCATTTACATGCATTTTAAGTTTCAATTTTATGATGACATGTGTTAGCACTCGAATCTACCTCAGGCTGAAAGAAGGCAAAATTCGAGGCAACATCAAACCAAGCTTAGCCTCGTAGCTAGCCCTATGAGGACAGGAGAGGGCTCTCTCTAGTCAATCTCGATAAAATGAGAAATAGGGGGCGAGATGACTTAAAATGGGAAACTGATTTTAGGCTAGTAAAATGAATTTGAATGAGAGATATTTGATTTAATGACTAAGTTGCTGGGCTGCATGGGACAAGGACAGCATGAGTAGATATTTAACCAATGGCATAGGATATTTCATAAGGCGAGATAAGCATGAGGTTTTAGCAATTGAATTGAGTTTAAATGGGGTGAAAAGACTATTTAAGAAAGCTGAAAAGGGCATTAATGCATGAATCCTTTCCAGGCAGAAGAAAACACATAAAGACTGAACACTTCCTCAAGGTAGAGCAATGACTGAATTCTACCTTTCTCACTTAAAAGTATTCAGCCGGAAACGATCATGAATGAACTGCAAAACATCACATGATACATATGAAACAGAGAGAAAAACACATGCCAAAACTCATACCACAAGAATCTTATAAATCAGAGTTGCTCCATTTAATTATTTCTCTGTCAAACTGTACAACCAAACGCTGAGTTATTCCTCCACCGTTTCCCAGAACTCAGAACCCTTGACACATAATTTTTCATACAATAAATAGGCTTCAGGAATGGGAAAACAGATCGATTGAGAATAGGGGCCGTTTCACCTAAAATCATGAGAATAGGAAGAGTCTGCTCTAAAAAGGAGCAGCGTTACATTATCTCTGATGACCAATGGAGAGGTGGCATCTGTAGATGTAAATCCCTTTGAATTGCAACTGAAATCGAAAATAGACTATACGCTCCTACTTCTCTCTATTGTGGTAGGCATTTTGTTTAATTTGGCGTGCTTTGACCTGGCAATTTGCATTTGTTATTTAAATAAAAGTTAACCTTTAATAAACATAGCGTTTTGAATGGAGATTTTTCCTTTGATGACGGGAATCAAGATACCGTTTATTTGCCAGCAAACTTTGCCTTTCATCTTAGCAATGACAAGTGCAATCTTTGGGTTTGCTTGATACTTTGCCAAGTTAGCAGCCTTCTTCATCATATCCTGAAGTGCTGTCATTATATCTGGATCACTGAACGCAACCATCAGCTCTGGATCATTCAAGATTTTACTCATATCAACATCACCACGCGTTCTGCCTGGGAAGCCACCAGTAGCCCCCCATGATTTACGCGTGGAGGTTTTCTCTTGCTTTTTGGGAAATCGAGAGATCCGGATATCACCCTCAATATATCCTCCAGTTTTCCTTCCAGCTAAGACATCCATGAGAGTTGTTTTCCCTACACCACTGAGCCCCATTAATGCCGTAAGAACACCTGGTCTGAATGCTCCTGTAACATCTCGCAGCAATTGAAGTCTATCTTCAGCCACTCATTGTCCCCTCATTTCATACAAACGAATGCTGAATTAGTCAGCCAAACCCTTCAAGTAAGAGAATCCACAAAAATTGGCAATAGCTGGATCACATAATACACTAGTCTCATGGCTCAAGTTCCATGCAGGGGGCTTGTCAACGAAGTATTTGACATTTTCAAAAGACATGGCCAGTGGTTGAAATGGAAGAATCATTCCTCGCTTTGGAGCAACTCCTGTTGCATCCTCCAAAGCCGACTCATTATTGCCTGTCAGATTAGCTGATCGGATCCTAATTTGTCTCATCTGCATTTCGGAAGTATTATTGGCAACTGCAAAAGACAGAGAACGTGAGAACGATCTTCTTGACCTTGATGATCTTGTATTGAGCCCTTGTTCTGTACCATTCTGTTGGGATTGCGTTACTTTATAAGCTCCCTCAGAAATGACAGCTTGAGGTTTCCCAAGAGGATTTAGATATGCAAGAGCCATGTTAAACAACACGTTGAAGAGTAATGAAAATCCCAACAAAGCACCCACTCCTATCCAATACCAATATGCATGTGTAAACATGTTATGATGCTTTAGCGCAGTCAGGCCAAGATTCGTGGCATTGTCTGCATTAGTCTTCCATCTAGGAGCAAGCATCTCATTCACAGAGATCGCATTCTCTACATACATCAAAGGGGAGCTCCAGTAGCCCCATATCCACCAATTTGGAATTCTATCTCTAGGAAGAATGAATCCTCCAAGCCTGAAGATGATAAGAAGAGATAAAGATCCTCCAGTATTAGCTATGACCATTGTTCTGCAAATTCCTGCTATAAGGCGGAACAAGGATGATGCCATATGATGAAGTAGGAAGATGAGAAGAAATTGGCCAAAAAACCTGCTAGCTTCAGGGGTAAACCCAATGGTATAGTAAGTCATCACCACCCAAATTCCAGCTTCCAATAATGACATCAGAATTCTCGGTATAAAAGTAGGAATAGTGAAAGCCCATGCAGGGTAGAAGAGAAGATCCCGCTGCTTGAAGAACACTGGGAGCCTAGAAATTGTCATGGGCAATTCTGCAAATCCATTGAACAAGTTCGTCATGATGCCGAAAAAGAGTGCTCCAAGGTACAGATTTGCATCACTTAAGGTTTTATGGTGCATTTCAGTCCTCAAGAATACAGTGGCTCCAATGAAGGCAACAATCATAATCTGTACAATTCTAAAGACGTAAACAAAGGAATTCCGCTTGACAAGAAGCCATTCTCTTGCATAGCAGGCCTTGAAGATCTCTATTTTGAGGACAGGGCTCCTATTGAATACCAAAGCTGCTCTGTGACTTCTGTTCTTAGCATAAGGGACTGATAACTCGTTTTCCAAATCCAAACCTGCATTAAACTGCTTGAATCTAAATACAAATTCCTTGACAGGGACACAGCGATAAGGCCGGCTTTTGTCTGCCCAGTATTGTTCTTGATCTTTCTTAGATGTAACCTCTTGTAGCAAGTCTGCAGTGCCCTTTCTTTCAGGACATTTGAATCCACAGCTTTCAAAAAATTCCAGCACATTCTCCCTAGGTCCATGGTACACAATCTGCCCCTCTGATAAAAGTATTATGTCCTCAAAGAGATCAAATGTTTCTGGTGCTGGCTGCAATAGAGACATGAGAATTGTTGCATCCATGAGATGGGTAAACTGTTGCAGGCATTTAACTATCTGATATGTGGTCGAGCTGTCAAGTCCTGTCGAGATCTCGTCCATGAAGAGAGTTTTAGTAGGTCCAACAATGATCTCCCCAGTTGTGACACATTTCTTTTGCCCACCAGAGATGCCTCTTTGCATGTCATCACCAACTATTGTATCTGCACAAATATCTAAGCCCAGAATCTTGAGGATGTACTCAGTTTGAAGGTTACTCTCCACACCTTCCATTGTTGTTGCTTTCATGAATAGATCAATTTCTGCCTCTGGAATAAGCCCGGCTTGCTTCTTTCTCCTAGCAAGTTCCGCAAGCAGCGAGTATCTGTCACCAAAACCCTGACATCTAGCAGTGAAGTCAATTGTTTCTCTAACAGTCCTTTCTCCAAGGTGCAAGTCATGCTGCCTTATGTAAGAAGATGTTTTCTGAGGAACAAACTCATTGAGTCTATGCCCGTTGTAGGTAATCTCTCCCCTCACCTGTTTGTGAGAAACAGGTAGCGACTTGATCTCCCATAAAACCGGCTTGTAGCAGAAAATTTGAGTCATTTCGGAAATTTGAGGAAAAAATGGTGAAAAATTTCTTTGGAGGCTTTGTGCACCGCACGGCAGGTCCAGTGTGCTACGCATCCTGGATGTGCCGTGCCAGAGGAAAAATACACGGTGAATCCGCGCCCAATGCGCCGCGCCAGTCATCCTATGCGCCACGCTAGCCAATTTCATCCTTGATTCTTTTTTTTCTTCGTTTAGATGGGCCATTTAAATCTGCAGGTCCTTTGCCCTATTTTCAGAAGATTCGTACAACTTCAGGCTTTGTTGATACTGAAAATTCATGGTGTCATTTTCTGCTTGTGATTTTAAAAGAGCCTGCTGCAAGTTCAGGATTTCTTCATTGGCTTTTATCATCTATCCAAACTTTGTTTTGAGGAACGAATTAAAGTCTGTCGTCTATATTCTAACTGAAGACAATGGTCCAAGATCTGTGTCATATGTCTTAGAGATTTGTGACATTTCTGGCTTATTGGAAATCTGAAGTCCATATCTATATCAAGCCTCATCTTGCGACACATCCAAATTTGTGAAACCTGATCTCCTTGTAGCAGTGATCAATTTATAAAAAATCTAAATTCTGTGCTAGCAGACCGAACTTGAGGTGATACAAAGGTCTATGGTGATCCGAACCCGTAGTGACAGACTCAAACCTGTGGTAACTGGTATGATAAAGATCCAATCCTAATACACAATTATTATATAGAAGGTTGACTTGTACACTTGGTAGAGTTGTCCTTGTAAGGATAGTTTCTTGAAGCATTGCAAGGATCGTAATTTTGAAGTATTTCTGCTGGAGGAAGTTGAAGGATCAGATCTCTAAGTGTAGCAACCATACCATCTAGACTCCCTACTCATACATAAAGGAAGGATGAACTACACCATGAAGCCGACCTATCTAATACTGAAGTCTGAAAGTACTGTACTATAAACGATGTAAAGCAAGACAAATGACATTGCTAGCAGCTCAATGAAATTTCTGTGGTTCGTGCAATGGTTGAAGGATTGAGACACCTTTTATTGGAGAAAATTGGTAACTGAAGATAAGTTAACCTGCAACTGCTGGACCCCTGTCATAACCTGTACCCTGATATTGTGATTCTCACGATAAAACTTGAAAAGTTCTTCTTGTAAATTAGCAAGGGCTTGCCCATTATTTCTGTGTTCAGGAGTAGAGCATTCATACTGAAGTTCTGTCTGGATGTTTTGTCTCTCTAATTCCAATTTTGCTTCCAAGCTTAGAATTTTTTAAGACAAGTTTATCATTCTCTTGAGTTTCAGATTTTGGCTTCTGACTCAAAGCCTTTCCTTCCTTGATATGTTCATTTTTCAGCTTCTTCAGTATGCATAATTTACCCTCAAGTTCACTGATTTGTGCAACATGTGATGATGAATCGTCATTGAGCTTGTGGTTCTCTTCTTGAACATGTTGCAATTCTTTTTGAATTTTTAATAACTGTTCCTCAACAACCCTGAATTGCTCAGAACCTCTCTCATAGTCTCCTTTCAACATTTTCTTCTCTGACCTTCTTTTGCTGAAATGATGGTTCTTCTGTTGATCTTTTTGCAGGGATAGGAGCTGCTGAAACCTGGCAAGATGACCAGGGCTGCCTGAAGAACTGTAAAACTTGAGAACCCTTATCGATCATGTACTAAACAAGCTTAATGATTTCTTCTTCAAAACAGAGTTTTGAAGAAGAAATATCTTTGAGCATTAATGACGATGAAACTCTTGAAATAAGAAACTCATTGAACCTCCCTCTGGCCTGCGAGTGTTATTTCACACTTCTGGAGACAAAACCCTGGACTCAAGAATTAAAATGACTCTTTTTTACTAAAATGGCATTTGATGACCGCAAATGACGAGAAATGAACCTTGGCGAATTTGACTCTGACAGAGGATTGACAAGACTGAGTCTAACAACATGAACATATTTATGGATGTATTGTAACTTAATATGTCAAGCCCATCTGATGATTATAAGAATATATTTATCAGTTTATAATTCCTCTCAAGTTTTCAGATCACTGAGGAAGGTGTTTATCATGACTCCCATCCTGTCTTTGAAGTACACATGATTTCCACTTGGCAATGACTTGGTGAGAATATATTCAACTTTTTCATCAATGGATATATATTGAAGTCTCACCGCTCCTCTCTAAACCCAATCCCTGATGAAGTGGTACTTTATCTCTATGTACTTTGACTGACCATGAAATACTGTATTCTCCATGAGTTTAATGCAATTTTGATTATCAAAATATATCGTAGTTTGTCTCATCCTCTTACAAAATAAACCACATATCATCTTGCGAAGGTAATCAGCCTCACAACTGGCCCATCTAGCTACAATATACTCAGCTTCCATTAAGCTTAGTGTCATCGATCTCTGCTTCATGTTGAACCATGACACCACTTTCAAATCCAACATGAAACAACATAGGGAAGTACTCTTCTGGTCACTAGCACTGCCTGCCCAATTTGAGTTTGTACAACTTGTGAACTTGACTCAATCTCCATTAATATAGTCCATACCATAGTCCATTGTGCCTTGTAGGTACCACAACACATTTTTCGCAGCCACTCAGTGAAATCTTCTGGGCTCCATCATAAATTGACTCAATGTGTTAACTTTGAACAAATATATGGTCTAATGTTACCCAAATACATCAACGGACCGATCAACTGATCATTAGAGAAATTTTGAGGTTTAAAATGGGCCTCCTAAGGAATATTATAGAATAATAGTGAAAATAATAAAATAATATTAGATTACATCATTAAATTTTAGAGGGAAAAAAGAAAAAAATAATTTTTGAACTCGTATTTTCAACTTATCTCCTTATGGTTCTACTCAAATTTCTAGTGGGATCACTCATTAGATGCAAAATTTAATTCCTCATCCAAGGAGTACCCATGTTTAATACTTTTAATGGACCTTGCTACACGAAAATGACAAATACATGATAAAAATTGATTGCAATCACGCTTTTCATGTATTTCTCATTTTTCACGTAGCAGGGTCCATCGTAAGTATGCAACATTGGTACTCCTTGGATGAGGAATTAAATTATGCATCCAAATAGTGATCCTGCACGATATTTGATTAAAACCATAAGGAGATAAGTTGAAAAATTAATTAATTAATTAATTAATTTTTACTTTTTTACTCCTAAAATGGTGAATCATCCCCCATGGTTGAGAACATCATCTTGAATCCTATTGGTTCTTATAAAGTTGATTTTGGTTGTACATTTTTGTTTTGAGGCCCATTTTAGACCTCAAAATTTCTCTAATGGATACAAAGTTGGGTTCACCAACTCAAAATCTAAATCATGCAACTTCTTTTAGTTGGTGATCATCAGAGTAGACATATGCCTACAATCCTCCATACAAAGTCTCCTTAGTATGTCACCTGCATATCTACCTTGTCCCATGAATATATGCCCATCCTCCTACCAAAGCTCCAACCCAAAAAAGTAATGCATCAATCCCATATTGATCATGTCAAACTTTGAAGCAAGGTCCCTCTTGCAGTGCTGAATGAGTCTCCCCTCTCCTGTAATAAACAATTTATACACATACAAAACAAGAATGAGTGGATCGTCACTAACCATGATAAAGTATAGGTTCGGATATGCATCACCCTTATGGAAACTCATCTGCTGGAAGTAGGCATCGATCCTCTTGTACCATGCTCTTGGTGCCTGCTTCAATCCATATAATGATTTCTCAAGCCTACAAACATGAGACTCTCTCCCATACACCTCAAATCCCTATGGATTCTCAATGTACACCTCCTCCTATATGAACCCATTGAGAAACGTAGTCTTCACATCCATTTGGTGAATCCTCCAAACCATTTCAACTATTATGGACATCACTTCTCTAATATATGTATAACGAGCACCTGGTTCAAAGGTCTCCTCATAGCCAACTCCCTCTACCTATGAGAACCCTCATGCCACTAATTGAGCTTTGAACTTCTTCATGCTGCTCCACAACATGTTTGATCTTGTAGATCCACCTAGAAGTCAACAATGACTTCCCCTCCAGTATCGACATAATATCCCACACATCATTCTCCATGATGGAGGCATAATCCTCTAACATGGCATCCCTCCAAATCTGCTAAGTAATGACCTCCTTGTAGCTAGTTGGCTCAGTCTCCACAACACTAGCCACATACCCACCCAACCTCTCTAGTGGTATGCTCTCCCTCATTGACCACTTCGGTTTCCCCACTGTCTCATGTACTTCCTTTAGGGGCTCATAAATCTATTTTATTCCTCTTCCTGGTAGTAGCCTCCTCTAATGATATGGGAAAATCCTCTATTGGAACCTCTCCTCCTGATGAGAAAGCCCCTCTTGTGGTTTGTGGTAAACCTGTACTTTGAGATCCTATGCCTGGTGATCCTCGAATCTAAAAACCTGTCACCGAGAAGTAGGTGATCCTCCAGACCTTGGTGTACCACCTGAATATCCTAATACATGTGGTGTGGCCCCTTGTTGAGGAGTATTCTGCTCTACTAGATCAACCTCCAAAGATCTCCTCATTTCCCTCTCCTAAAACTGACATCCCATCTTAGGAAAAATTTCCCTTGTGCGAGAATGTATCTGCAGTAGGCCTTGTTGTTCTCATTGTAACCCACAAAGATACCATTATCTACTATATGTTCTAGCTTCGTCTTCTTCCCCTTAGGGATGTGTGAATATGTAAGGCACCTATAAATATTTATGTGCCCAATATTATGCTTCTTCTTAGAAAAATCCTCCTCAGAAGTCTTAATTCCCAAGACTCTATGTGGACTCTTATTGTGCAAGTACACTACAGTGTTACATGCATTGAACCATTAAAATAAAGGCAACCTTTTGTCATGCAAAATAGCTCCATGTTGCACCCACTATGGCCATTTTATTTTTCTTTTCCACCCCATTATTTTGGGGAATATAAGGCACTATATACTCCCTCCTTATGCCAACGCTCTTACATAACTCCTTCATCTCCTTGGAGGTATACTCACCCCTATTGTTGGATCTCGACACCTTAAACTTGTTCCCTGTCTGGTTCTCCACAAGAGCCTTAAATTCTTGGAACCTCTTGAAGACATGATCCTTGGTCTTCAAAAATAAAATCTAGGTCTTCTTGGAGCAGTCATCAATGAAATTCACATAATACTTACATTTCCTCAATGATACATGAGACATAGGGCTACACACATTAGAGTGTATCAAGTCTAGGATACTCGCTACCTTATTGTCACTGCTTGGGAAAGGTGTCTAGGATACATCATGTTGCTTAGTGTTGAACTCCGGTAGACCTGTAACCATCTCCCTCAACATCCTTAATGCTCCATGGTACAAGTGGCCCATCCTCCTGTGCCATAAATCACACAAGTCACTACTACTGGTCTACACCACTAAGACTCTATTTGGCTAAAACATGAACCTGTAAAGTCTCCCATTAAAAAATCCAGTCATTGTAGCATACTCGGTATTGGATCCTTTAATATATATAATCACTTGTCCTCCTTGGAAAACCACTACCTTTCCCCTATCCTCAATACTAGAGACTGAAATCAAGTTCTTCTTTAGCCTTAGAACATAAAGAACATATGTCACTTTCAAAGGAGATGGTGACTCCCTCTAAAAGGATATTTTTTGCACTCCTACTTCTCTAATCTTGGAGTTATCTCCTAAAACAACCTCCAATTCAATATCATCCTCTATGAGACTCGTGAAGTGCTCTCTCACTCTAGTCATATGGAAGGAAGCTACACTATCTACAAACCACACACCGGAAGATGTGACACTAGTGGAAAGACTCACCACTAAGGAAAATTCCGTGTTAAACTTGGCGGAAAACTCATCCACCTTTGCCGAAGTTTCTATGCCCTTCTTATTCCCCTTCTTGTTGGGACACTGAACATCATAGTGACCCAACTTCCCAAAAGAAAATCATTTTACTTTGCTCATGTATTTCTCTTTGGCCTTCTTCTTCCCTTTCTGTTGCTTGGCTCCACTAGAAGACCGATTCAAGGCCTTCTGTCAATGAAAATTTCAAATAACATTACAAGACTCTACTTCATTTGTCTTTTCAACTAGTAATAGAAATAAACCCAAGCATACACACTTTTAGACACTTATTTTTGGTTAAACAATGAACCTGGAAAAACCCCACAATGGGGAAAAATAGTACTAAAGAGATTGTATTTTCTTTCTTAGTAAGTTTAATACACAACAAGTTAAACAACAAAGGGCACTTATCTCCCTTTGAAACTCGTGTTATTGTCCAACCATGTGATGCATGCCACAATTTAGCTCTTTTCTACACTAGAAAATGTACCATAGGGCTGACTATTTTTCCTATTAATCTGCACCCTCTGACCAGAACTTTATACACAAAAGTTGGGCCTTCTATACTAGAAAATACCTCCTGGAAATTTGTGCTTCAAAAAACAAATTTTTCCTAAAACTCTTAGTAAACAATTGAGGAAAAATAGGAAAATGCACTAGGAAATACCTCCTTGGTACCCTTTTTCTTAACAAGGAGGAGGATAACCAAACTAATACTTTGATGCTATAAGGTTTGAATGACTTGATTAAACAAATAAAAAAGGATTCTCCCATAAAACATGAGGTCAAAAAATGAAGAAGAGCATTAATAGGCACATGAAGATAAGGTGAGCCTCCTTGTCCTTGAAAGTAAAATGCAATTATGATCGTGAAACATGTTGCAAAAGAGAACATGGATCCCTTAAGGCCATGCATGAATCACATGATGGGCGATTCATCTCTATGTGCAATCATAGGAATGCATGGAAAATAATTTCTAGCCATAAATTAGCAACTATGATGAAAGCATTTAGGGAAAGAAAACCATTTCAATTATCAAAGTGCACAATGGAAGTAGGGTACAGTTGGAAGAATTCAAAGGAAATATTTAAGGTTCATCCACCTTTAAAGGTGCCACGAAAGAAATAAAGCAGAGTAGCATGTGCAAATCAAACTTCAAGGAGAATTATTCCACAATTTGAAGATGATTTTAGAATTGAGCGAAGCCAAATGGGAAAATAGAGATAATGACAAGAGATGCCATAATAAGAATGGTTAAATTGGTTGGAATATATACATCATTAAGGAAGTGAAATAAATATAAATTAAAGAACTTGAAAGGGTTATATAGAAATTAGAAGATAAAATTGATGATTGCTAGAAAGAACTACATTCACTTATAGATGTGAAAAGCATTTCCATACAGGGTTAAAAGGTTGCGTTAAACTTTATGATGGAACCTAAAATATATTTGGAAGAACCTACCCATGACATGACATCTTGGTTGGAACTACAAGATGGTTGAGTGGGACCTGTATGAAAAATGTCTAGATCAACGATGCATATATGTGTAGAGTGAAAGTACATAGGGCAACAAAGGTCTATAGGAATTCAAGGGTAGTTATCCACAATACGATAAATAGAAATAAAATTGGAATAAATATGCATTGGAAGGCATTTTTATAAGTGATGCAAAATGAATATAGGAAAGATATAATTCATATGCACTAGTAGGCATATATTGGTGGTGCTGGACCCGCCAACATGTCAGGGGATCTCCTCGGTAAGAAGTACCAACTAGACCTCAGACCATTTGGTGTAGGAGCCCCAATAGTGGGTCATACGGTATCGCCTTGACCGCGGTTGCGCACAGAGGCAAGTAAGATGTCCCTGTTGGTAGCAGGGGTGTGACATATGCAACAAGTCAAGGAAGTTGCATGCACGGTTCTATCACACGGAGGGTGAGGTGAGCGGGCCCCTTGGAAACATGTGAAATCACGAAGCTAAGAAGGGAAACCACGAGCAAAGATGCATCACAAACTGGAAGGCACGTGAGATAGAAATCCAAAGTGATGGCTAAACCAACAACATGTTTTAGTAAGATTCATACATACTTATATAGGAAAGAAATACATGCATGCATAAGAAAATAGATACATATATTATTAGAGTAAACAAGTTAGCTGAAATACAATAAAAAACATATGCATGAAACTTGTTGTCTCTATTATATTAAGAAGTGAATTTTCAAATCATACAATACAACCATGACCAATCACTATTTTCGATAATTGAACATTACAGTCACTGTTACTTGCTCCTCCAAAAAGATGTACTAGCTCTGCACAGTGGAGAAGCCAAGGCTCATTACAATACTCTCCAAGCTTTCTATAAGATATTCTTATTGGAAGCTTTGTTGACCAAAAGCCTCTACATTGAGTTATGAGGGACTATATATAGAAAAGGTTGGGGTGGCCCTTGACATTCCCCTTTGTGACTGTACATATACCCTCACGACTCTTCATCTACTCTATGACTGTTACATCCAATTACCAACACTTGAAATTCCACTTGACAAGACATTACATACAATCTACACATGTACCCAAGTGAGTCAAAATAGGCTTGAGCAAGCCATGCAAGACATCTATGATCTGGAAAATTATGGGAAGACCAACTATTCAACATCCTCAAGATGGTCGACGGTGACAAACTGATGCCAAGCTTGGTAGTCCATGATGGTGTCCATCTACTCTGTGGTGACATCTGTATGGAAATTAACTCTTGCCTCCATTGCATCTGAGTACACTGCTCTAGCTCCTTTGTCCAACTCGTCTAATAACATGCACATCATTGTCTTAAGTGTGGTCGGACCAGTGACATACTAATGCATGGTGTCTACACTGTTCACCAAGTCTGTGTTGGTGGCTATGTGCATCAACTCGTCAAAGTACGAGCCAAGCTCTAGTCAGACTTGTGCCTTCGCCTTTGCCTCAGTGAGTGTCCCAATATATGGGATCGCATGTGCATGCACAACAACATCCATACTCCTGAATACCCATGCATGGGAAGCGTGCAAACTAGTGATGAGTTGCGGGAGATCTTCATAGTTCCAGATCTGACTCCGGATGCGTGCCTTCAGCTCGACCACCCTAGGCTTCATCATCTTGGGCAAGTTTAATGGGGCTACCTTGTATCTCATTGTCCATGTTTGCATGTAGTCAACAATAGTATGCATGTTTGACAAGATATGTGCTCTCCTAGAACATCGATGTTGCCAACCATTGAGATGGACAACTTCCTTATGCACAGTACCAAAATTGGAATACAATGCCCGCATGACTATCTCAAGGGACGATACTTCATCTAGTATCACCTTCTTCAACTCTGCTCAGGCGGATGCTGTAACTAGTTCTCCTCCCTGCTTGGTTGTTTGTAACTCCTTAGCCATTTGCTCATTCTCTGCTATCAAGAAGCGAACACTCGAGCTAGTGGCTTCGACATATGCTATAGTAGCATCAGCCAATGCTGTTGGATGCTTGCGCACATCACAAATGATCACTCATTCTTCAAATTGTGAAGGAGATGCATTGTCATCTGGAGTAGACACTCTGCGTGATTGCACAACTCTATGTTGCGACTTGTTGAATGATATGTTGTGCATCTCTCCTTCCAAATTGTCTCCAAGGATCTCAGTATCTCCTTGGTCACTTGGGACTTTCTATGCTTCTAGATATGGTGAAGTTGGTGGGTCGACCTCTTGGTGGTAAGGCATGAGGTCGATGTCTTGCTCTAACTCTTTCTACTCCATATCCATATCCATCTACTCAAGTGCTTGTTCAATCTCTTGAGCGAAGTCTTGCTCCTACTACTACTCACCTTGTATGCTTGGTACCAACTATTTGGATGAGTCTACTACCTATATGGGCGCATTTTCATCTATCTGTACATGTTGTGCACTTCACTGTACCTATTATTGTTGCGCTTCCTTCTCCTATTTGCGCAGCTCTTGTTCCTTCCGAATTTGCTCCTTCAACTCATGCAACTCCTTCACTATTTCCTCCATCCTCTGTTTTTCTCTCTGCCTTTCTGTGGTCCTCTTGTCATGTTGTTTCCTCTTTTCCTCTATTTCCAAAGCTGCTTTTTGCACAAGTGGATCTTCTCTAAGCTTGCATCTTTGTTTCACTTTTGCGATGTCGACAATATTTCTCTTGCCTTTGTCGCACGTCGGTATGTTTACCTTTGGTGATGCTACTGCTAGTGCTCTCCTAGATGTTGCTTCACGCTGCTTCGCTAACCATTCCATAGTGATGCCTACCGGTTCATTGGGCTTGGAGAAGTTGCAAAAATATCTCCATGGGTCTTCCTCTGCCCAATGACATGCCTCGTGGATCCATTGAAACTGTACTCTCACGTAGTGATATTTCACAATATAATGCGGGTCATACAGATTCAAGCTTTGGACATCAAAAGGATATTTCTTGATCTCCTCTATTTCGAAATCCGCATGATTGAAGTTTCTTATCTTGTACAACCCAATCCGTAACCAAAGAGTGGGAAAAGGTGCCTTCTTCTTCTGGTTCAGCCTAGCTGACAGTCCTGTCGAGATATGGTATGATACTTCTTGCATGATGAGCTTATCCATGGAAAACTTCAGCAAAACATGCAAAGGTTTCTCCGTGTTATACATCCGTATGAAGGTGTCGGAAGGTGAGGCACACCAATCCGCTATGTCGATTAGTACCTCGATTGTTGCCTTTGATATGCAAGGTGGATCCTGCTCCAATATCATCTTGTACACTGAGGTGACAAAATTATCTAACAGTTGTGTGATAACTCCTCTAAAGTTGCATTTGGAAAACAGTTTACAATAAGTATTGATAGAGGTTTCTGTCGTTGTCCATGCCCACTTCATGCTTGGGAACTACTGATGGGCACAGATTGCATCCAATATGTAAGTAGGCATGTAGATTTCTGCTTTCTGACCTTTGGGAGGTTGTTGTGCTCCTGTTACCTGTTCCTTCAGCCTGTGAGCCTACATGTCAGACTAGTTGGTCCAACGTGATCACCCAACTCTGTGGGAAGGTCTTCGTGCTCTCTTGGCCATACAGGGAACATGCAAAGATGACAAAGTACTGATACGCCTTTCGTGGTATCTTCTTCTTGTAAATCTGGTTGGGTGTCATCCTAAATTTGGCTGGCTCCTTTACCTAGTTCTTCAAGATATCCCTGGAGTTGGCATTGTTGCTGGGTATGTTAAAGGGTGTCTCCATGTTGATCACTGGCTTCAACAAATGGTACGTCTGCTGGTAATCCTGTGCCCTGAAGGTATCAATATTTGTCCTACTGATACTGCTGAATATCATCATCTCGGGATTAGTGTGTGATATGATCCAATGTATCATGTCCACGCATGGGAATACAAGATACCTGCATGAAATCTGGTACAAGCTGAACTTGTGAATGTTCACATACACTTGGCATTCTTCGAGATCTTCCCCAAATGTGCCTGAGAATGCATCATTGACCTCTTGCCATTTCAGCTTGATGTCTTTGTCTACGATCAACTTGGTGTCTTCATAGATCGACAAACTTGTAGACACTTGCTCAACTGCTGCTCAAGTTGTGTTGTCGTTGGTTTCCTTTGATCTTGCTCTCTTGGATGCCATTGATCCTAAACTATTGAGAGACGGACGAACACCTGCTATATCTGGAGACATGGTGACATGCATGGCAAGAAATCTGTGAGTTAAAACTAAAGCAAACTTGAGGGATGACACACAACATACTTGGGCACTAACTGGCAAGGACTGCGTAATTTTCACTGGCAAGCTGGGAGACTGATTGCCAGAACTTCGCAAAAGGAAATTTGGACTGTCGAGAGGCTGGTTGACTGCTGGAGTTGTGCAATGTGCAATCCATACTGCCCTGTTGGGTGATGATATTGCGCAATGCACAATTTCAGTTGGCAAGTGATGCAGGCCCAGGGATAGCATTGCACAATTTTCTAGGGCATCAGTCACTGCCTCTCATAATTGTGCAAGGCAAGACTTGACAGAAGTCACTGGCCAGAATTGTGCATTTTTTGGGAGGAAAGCAAAGCCTTCCCTCTTAGAATTGTGCAATGTTGTCTTGGTGAGGCAGAGTCTGATCCAAGGATGCTTAGACCTGCCAACGAGCAACTGAAATCAAATGAAGATTTGCATGGATGGCGATACTGAGTTTAAGCAGGATTGAATGATCATGCATTAAAACCATGAATGCAATATTCAGAAAATGGAACAACATGCATGTGTATGAAACGTGTCGCTAAATCGGCAACAGTTAGTGCAAAACAGTGTCATGCATGTGACAACAATGAGATGCTAATGAAAACTGAAATGGTGCTTGTACAAGCTAACATGCATACAAATGAGAGCAAGCATTCATGGAAATCAAGCAGACAACACTCACACAAGCCAAAACACAAAAAGTGATAGAAATGTTTCAAAAGTCAAGTAAAGCGAACTTACCCGAAAATCGTTGAGCTGGATGTGTCAAAGACTCTTGGATGTGTTGTGGGATGCTAGAGCTCCAAGATCGATGTGAAGAATGAGCTCTGAAGCATTAAATAAATAATTTTGAGGCTCATGATGTGCATGCCACAAATCTAGGAAAAAGCGACACTTGGAGGAAAGTTTCTAAAACAATCTTTACATGTAATCTCCAATTGCTAAAAATAGCTCCCTAAAATCTAGTGATGCTTTCTTCATGTTGCTTTTTTCTATTTCGGGAAAAAGAAACCCATGCATGAAAGTCAAGTTTCTCGATCCCACATGGAACCGATCAACCTGAAGGTGCATGCAACAACCTGCTTGATTGAGGGAGATTTTTTGCGCAATTTCTGGGAGGAGGTTGGGCTGGTTGTCTAAAGGGATTGCACAATTTCTGGGAGGAGCAACTGATTGCTACCTAGAATTGTGCAATTTCCTGAGGGAGCTACGTAGCCAGCAACTAGACCAAGTCCATGGAAGCAGCCTGTCAGGGTAGTGAAGCAAGCTATCATGCACAGGTTGGCAAGCTGGTAGAAAACCAATGAATCTCATGTACTTGACAGTGCAAGACATGTTGCTGAGGATGGTTGGTAGGGAGGCACCAAAATGAAGCTATGGAAAAATTTTGGAGGGTGGTTGTAGCTGCTACAACACTTGGCGATACATTGGTAGAATTCTAGCTTTCTGAATGGACCTTGTTCGTAAAAAGAAATTCTAACACGTCCGAAAGTATTGTTCAGTTCTCTGTTCGTCTTGGTCTCCACACTTGCTTGATTGTAGGATGTAGCATCTACCAAGATCTTTCTTGGTTAGCACAAATTCCAAGCCAATCCAATGTAGTTGTTTCAATTGGGGATGAGGGGTATATTGGTACACAAATAGTATAGTTGTTAGAGTTTTAGTTTCATCTCTGGTGTTGCTCCACTGCCAGCAGGCCTGGACTATACCTCGACGAAGTCACACAGGAACACAAGCATTTCTCCGCTACCAGTGAGCTTGGTCAGTGCCCAGTGGAGTTACTTGCATCACCTCTCTGCGCAAGAAGCCTTTCTCTTCTTTTCCCTTATTCATTTTTCATTTTTTCGAAATTTTTCACTTTTCATTTTTTTCATTTTTCATTTTCATAGTTGTGCATAACACCTATTCATTTCAGAAGTGGAAGAGCGATCCTGAATTATTGAGAGAAAAAGAGGTTGTTCCTTGAGAGAAGTAGTTTATATATACCTCTGACGTGCTTATTAAGGTTTTCCCCCTCGCCTTACTCTACTTGACAGAGCTGAAAAGGATTAACCCAAAAACAACCGACTAGAGTAGGTGACACTAGTTAGTGCGCAAGCATTGTGTTTTCACCAAGGTTCACTTTGAACAGTACTTATTTTCCATCAACGTATCATGGACTAAAGACAACAAGTTATTCATATAGAGGTAGGACGAAAAATAACCAAGTATTGATAACTGCACAAGTCCTCTTGTAATTTACCCAGCTTGTTTCAAGAGTCGCACACAGTTTCATGCAAAACTAAGCCACGAATGTAAACAAGAAAACAAACACAAAACAAAGTGAAAGTAGAAGTAAATTTGGAACAAAAGCAAGTAAGCAAACAAGCATGCAAGAAAACAAACATGCAAGGTAATAAGAAAACGTACATGAAAGAAAACAAACCAAAATCAAACACTACTCCTACTCCTAAGCTAACGTTGCATGGGCCTGATCACGTGAAGTGATACTTCCAATGCAGCCACTGGCGTATGGGTTGACCCATGTTGGTGAAGGCATGGTTCTTGAACAACATGTTGAAATTTCTAAGTCTATCCCGTTAGAAATTCTTCTTGCACTATCTGGTTTATTTCACCCACTTTATTAATTTCTTAACAAGTTATTTAACCATATAAATACTGAAAATAAACACAAATGTAGTCTCAACCATCTATAGATCGTCAACTGAAAGAAATAGACAAACAGACAAGGGACACCATTATTTTTAGACAATCATCCAACTTGTTTCAAGAGTCGCACACAGTTTCATGAGAAACTGACCTACGAACGTAAACAAGAAAACAAACACAAAACAAAGTGAAGGAAGTAAATGCGGAAGAAAAGCAAGTAAGCAAACAAGCATGCAAGAAAACAAAAATGCAAGGTAAGAAGCAAACATACATGAAAGAAAACAAACCAAAATCAAACACTACTTCTACTCCTAAGCTAACATTGCATGGGCCTGGTCGCGTGAAGTAATACTTCCAATGCAGCCACCGGTGCATTGGTTGACCCATGTTGGTGAAGGCATGGTTCGTGAATAACATGTTGAAATTTCTAAGTCTAACCCGTTAGAAATTCTTCCTGCACTATCAGGTTTATTTCACCTACTTGATTAATTTCTTAATAAGTTATTTAACCATATAAATACTGAAAATAAACACAAATGTAGTCTCAACCATCTATAGATCATCAACTAAAAGAAATAGACAAACACACAAGGGACACCATTATTTTTAGACAATTATCCCCAGAAAAACTCAACCTGGGAAAACCAGTGTATTCTGAGGGTTTTATTATTAAGAAGCTTTCTTGAGTACAACTAGGGTGCCAAACTGGCTCACCCAACAGAGATATCTATCTGGCAGTAATATCTCTCTTCAGAAGCAGATATTCGACAAGTATGCTCCATGAAAATCTCTCTAATGCTTTTCTAAGACTCTACTTCAGCCCTCTTGGCCTCTGCGTCACTTTGAAGCCCCCTGCATCAGACTTCTACTACTCTGTGTGGGCTCTCTGGCCCTCTGCATCACCCACGCAGGCCATGCTAGCATCTACGCAGTCACTATGGCCCTCTGCGTGGCTCCTACTGGCTTTGCGTAGCCTCCTCTACCTCAGCGATAATCCTTCAGCACTATCTATACCTATGTTCTATGCACTCACTGCCCCTCACTGAAACTTTGATCACTTGTTCGAATTTTCTTAGCAAACCCCGCTCCAGAAAGTCGAACTGACTGATCAACCTTGGTGTATCTCCAATTGACCCTCAAGCCTCCTCTTATACTTTTTTATGTTGAGTCTTCAACAACCAAGATTAAATCTCTAATCAATGACTAAGGTTATATTTGGCTTGATCCATGTGATTTAGAACATTCTCACCTAGTTTTATATTAATACCTATTAATATTTTAATTTTCCTAAGTTTAGACTTAGGAACTCCATTAAAAATATTAATTATTTTAATATCTCTCTAACTGAGTGGAATTTCCCCAAACCATTTCTAGGTCTTGGATATCTCATGTGCTTTAGCCCCTACACTACTTTTCATGGGTAGAACACATTCGATGCTACCCCAAATCAACACAAGACAACTGTGAACCAGCAAACATGAAAGATATAACAATGAAGACAAACACACTATAAGTTTAAATGTGTCCATAGAACATAAGTGAGTGAAAGTACATGACATGCAGTCTGTGGACTTATCACGGTGTTGTGTGACACTGCATGTAGCTGTTAAGCATATGCATACTCTTGACTGTGACATGCAAGCAAATGAAAGAAACAAAGACAACTTGTGTCGTGCACGCGTGCTTTCTATGTAAGATTCCTCCAATGCATGAGTGATGGGATCGTGTAGTTCGAGTGGAGGAAGAATAATCTGTGTGATATTCAACTTCAATGCATATAGATGAGTGATGAGGAGCCTTGGGTGTTTCAACAATTTCCTAATCGGTAGTGAAACCAACCTCAGGACAGCGAGGGCCTGACATAACCATTAGCTCGGGCTGAAGTGCCTCGATAGTCTATGGGGTTTCGATTTCGTCAACAAATAGATCATCATAAATAGGTGGCTTCGAAAAATCAACTGTGATAGAATCATCATCGTGATTGAATACAAGAGTAAATAGATCACAACGTCTATGATTAACAAAATCAATGATTTCATTGGCATCCTCATGGTCCGATGAATCAATCAAAGGGGTAGATGAGAAGCGAAAAAATTCACCCTTTGTGTTTCCAGAAAAGGTAGATGAAAAATCAAGTGGATTTTCAGTGAATGATTTATCCTCTCCATTGTCGGATGATGCACTCACATTCGATGTATTATGCGAATGATCAACAATGGGTGCATCCGTACACAGAGATACACATGTGAAATCATGGATGGCAAAATCACCAAAGATGTCAGGAAAAAATGGAGGAGGCTTGGACAAAACAGATTCATTCTTTGCCGAGGATTGATGCTCAAGCTCCCAGTCATAATCTTCATGAATGACAACACAAGTTGGTTGTGCAACACCAACTCTGTCGATAGCTTGATCCTCATTCACAACAAGTGTAGAGTCTAGAATGGAAGAACACAAGGCATTGAAATCCGGAGGATCAGTAGAACACGAAGACAAAGGTTGAGGTAAAATAGTGATGTGACAACCCATGGGCTTCACAACCAAATCTACGTGAAAATTGAGAGAAGTTATGTTGGGAGGATGTGACAATTGAACGGATGTGTGTGCCTATTCTCCCACATCACTTTGCAGTGGTGGAGCTGTTTGATGAGGGGACAACGAATAGTCACTTGTGACAGCGACCGTGTCTGTCTGTGATTGCGTAGCTCCATCACCAAAGTATGTTGAGTAGGGCTTAGGCTTAAACTTCTTCTTGGGATTGACTGATTTTTTAAGACAGTATTCGAATCAATCCAAAAGATATGGAATTTCATCTGACTTTTCAAAGCTTGAAACTATAACACACGGAAGTGCTCCCAAAATTCCATAGGCAATTCATGCGGGGCATTCCGTTGTTGTAATCATTTTTGGCCAAGAGATTCTGGATCAAAATGATGGAAAGTAGATTCAATGAGATCAAAAAAATGGTCAAGTGAGTGCACGCTACTAGGAGGAAGACTGTAGCACCACCGTTTTTGGGATTCGCGAAGTGTGTATGAAAGTAGAAGGCTGACCTCTTCAGCATAGAACTCATCTACATTCTCAAGGAATACATACAAGTATTCTAAGTACTCAGGCTAGGATACTTTTCCTTCACCATCATATGTGAATTTGTACAAGAGATCAAAAAACTCCATTGTGATGTTGAGAGGTTCGACATGCGAAAGACATTGTGGAGGGATGAGTGTAATAGAATCCATGATAGATGTGCAAAGGTTCAAAATAGGATGAGAGGACACAACTTGTCATCTGGCCATCTTTTTAGCCCCGGAAATGTTGATGGTGATGGACCCGCCAACATGTTAGGGGATCTCCCTGGTAAGAAGTCCCAACTAGACTTTAGACTATTTGGGGTAGGAGTTACAGCAGTGGGTCGTATGATATCACCTTGACCGCGGTTGTGCGTAAACGAAAGTAAGATGTCCCTATTAATTGGTAGCAAGGGTGTGACATATGCAGCAAGTCAAGGAAGGTTCAATAATTCTAACACACTGAGGGTGAGGTGAGTGCACCCCTTAGAAACCTGTGATAGAAAGGAGTTAAGAAGGGAACACACGAGTGAAGATGCATCACAAACTAGAAGAAAAGTGAGCTAGCAATCCAAAGTGATGGCTAAACCAACAACACATTTCATTAATATTTATACATATATAGGAAATCTATACATGCATGTGTAAGCAAACAGATACATATATTATTAGAGTAAACAAGTTAGATGAAATATAATAACAACTTATGCAAGAAACTTGTTGGCTCTATTATATTACGAAGTGAAAGTTCCACTCATACAATACAACCATGACCAACCACTAGTTCCGACAACAGAACATTACAGTCACTTTTTCTTGCTCCTCCAAAGAGATATACTAGCTCTGCTCATCTGCACAGTGGAGAATCCAAGGCTCATTACAATAATCTCCAAGATTTCTCTAAGATACTCCTATCAGAAGCTTGGCTGACCAAAAGCCTCTACAATAAGTTATGAGGGACTATATATAGCAAAGGGTGGGGTGGACTTTGAAATTCCCCTTTGTGACTGTTTGATCCAGGAGGATCTATCAGATTAATGCATCCAGAGAATTCAAGTTTTCGTTACTCTCATCAATTGTCACCAGAGTTTTCAGTTCTCTCAGGGTTGTTTTGTTGATAAGGTTTTGTGGTGAAATGTCACAATGTGACAAATTGGTTTGATATGGTTCATTTAAAAGGACATGAGCTATGGTATATAAATATGATTCAAAATCTATTAAAAACCTAAGCCTAAACTACCACATTAATCCTAAACCTAAAAAACCTAATCCAAGCATCACTTACCTAAGACTAAACCCCTAAAAACTTAAGTTAATAAACCCTTGGCCTTATTCATTTTGCAATGCAAAACATTACAAAACATAATAAACAGGCTTCTAACCGCATCCTTAGACTGCAACGGAACTGTGGTAATTTGACCAAAAATGATGTTGACTGTAAGGAATCGGAACTGCAGACATAAGCCTCCAGTTGTAAACCACATCGGAGATGGCTATGGCAGTCTGCATGTGAGCAGTGCATGGATTGACCGTCGAGGTTAGCATTAACCACAACATTTACCGTGGTGGGTGTAACATGTGAGTGGGGTCAAAGTTTCACCGTAACCACAAATCAGAACCGCGCAGAAAAAACCGCGGAGTTAGCGGTCAACAACAGTTGTCACATGCAGTCAATTGACTGCAACCGTCGGGATTGACATGCAAGGTGGCGGCTCATGACAAGACCGCAATACCTCCGCTTGTTCACATGTGGATAGTTATCCAATTCTGCTTGGTTAGCTGACCTCGAGTGGCTAAGTCTTTATGCTATAGTTATTTTTGGGTTTTTTAAAAATAGTTTGTGTTCAGAATTAATTCAAGGACCATGGGATTAACCCTTGGTGTCCCTTTGTAACTAGACTGAACCTTATGAACCCAAATTAGGCCAAATTCATCCTTAAACTCAGTGAAGGACGTTTTTATGTATTTACAGGCTTATAAAAGGCAGATTTGCTTCTTTGAAGAGATTAGAGTGGTTTTGGTTTTTCATTTGCAGTTTCTAGAGGTCATAGGCAGTTTTGTTTTCAGTGTAACAAGGGCATCCGGGGTCAGTTTTGGAAACTGTAAGAAGCATTGGAAATCTAGTTCATGTTGGGTGTGGAACCTAATTATATTCTATATTCAAAGGTTTCAGTCGGATGTATACCCCAAGAATATTGTACACCCCTCCACACGGGGGGTAAATCCCCCCCGGTTGGGGGGTCTGGGGGCTAGCGGTCCCCCAAAGGGGGTTCGGGGGGCAGTGCCCCCAAAGCTAAAAATTAGATGTAAAATTACCTTATAAAATTCTAGTAATTTCTAGTCAATCTGGACCATTCATTAGGCGGATGATCTGATGGTAGAAGTTATGTTTAATTTAGGGTTTTTTTCCCTAGAAGGTAGCCCCTCACTATACATGAGGGAATTGTATTGCGTCTGTGTATATTTGTATTCTAAATGAGGAAGAGAGAGGAGATTGAGAGTGAAGAGGGTGTTACAGAGGATCTGCTGTAGGTTGTATCTCTTCAGTTTGCTAGATAATATAAAAGGAAGGACTGGTTGTTTCTTCGTGGATGTAGCCCAAACTGGGTGAACCACGTATATCTGTGTCTCTCTTGTTTTATGCATTTTCTGTGTTTATATTTCTGCAATATTTTATGTGTTCCATTGCTCTATAATATATAGTTTTCTAACAACTGGTATCAGAGCCAAAGGTCTATTTTGTTAATAAACTCGCAAGAGAGAAGGGTTCTTGGTTCGAGTGGGAGCAATGGCGGAAGATGGTAGGTTTAGGGTCGAGAAATTCAACGGCCAAAACTACCAGTTGTGGAAGATGCAGATGGAAGATTATCTGTATCAGAGAGATCTGTACCTACCATTGAGCGGAAAGACAAAGAAGATGATGAGTATGACAGACACAGAATGGGATATTCTGGACAAAAAGGCACTTGGAACAATACAGTTGTGCCTAGTGGTGTCAGTAGCGTTTAATATTTCAAAGGAAATGACAACACAGGGTTTAATGTCGGCATTGGCCAAAATATATGAAAAACCCTCAGCCTCAAATAAAGTATTTCTTATGAAGCGTTTATTTAATATGAAGATGTCAGAGGGTGGATCTGTTGTAGATCATTTAAATGATTTTAATACAGTTACAAGTCAGTTAAGTTCTGTAGGGGTAAATTTTGATGATGAAGTTAGGGCTCTGTTATTTCTGTGCTCATTTCTAGAAAGTTGGAATGGTTTAGTTATGGCCATTAGTAACCCTGTCTCTGGATCTAGTACTTTAAAGTTTTATTATGTTGTCGGTGCAATCCTTAGCGAGGAAATGTGACGGAAAAGCTCCAGTGAGACATCAGGTAATGCTTTGACTTCACAGACTAGGGGAAGGAAAATGGAAAGAGGAAAGAGCCCAGGATATCGCAGTAAGTCAAGAAAAGGCAGATCCATGTCCAGATCGGGGATAGTGTGCTGTAAATGCGGGAAGAAAGGACACCTGAAAAAAGACTGCAAGTCTCGAAAGGGAAAAGAAGGATATGCATAGTAAGAACTAATCATGAAGCGAATGTAACGGGTGATGTGTCGCAAGATGCTTTGATTCTTTCATTAGAAAATATTATTGATGCCTGGGTGGTAGATTCAGGGGCCTCATTCCATGCAACACCTAATAAGAAACATTTTCATGATTATGTTCAAGGAGATTTTGGACAAGTTTGATTGGGTGATGAAAAACTCTATAAAATTGTTGGAATGGGTACAATTTTCATAAAATAGCAAAATGGAAATCAATGGCTATTGAAGGAGGTAAGGCATGTTCCAGATCTGAAGAAAAATCTGATTTCAACAGGGCAATTGGGAGGTGAAGGTTGCGTAAGTACTTTCACAGATAAAAACTGGAAGGTCACTAAAGGATCCCTGGTAATAGCGAAAGGAGAAAGGTTGGTACATTGTATTTATGAAATGGTATTTCTAATTCTGTTAATGCTTTAACCTCTACAAGAGAATATACAGCATTGTGGCATCATAGGCTCGGGCACATGAGTGAGAAGGGGATGCATATTCTGTACTCAAGAAATTTGTTGCCAGGTTTGAAGCATGCTGATTTAAAATTATGTGAGAATTGTGTTTATGGAAAACATAAGAGAGTCAGATTCCTTAGAGTTGGGAAAGAAAAGAAGAGTGAAAAATTATAGCTTGTGCATACAGATGTATGGGAACTGCTCAGGTATCATCTCTTGGTGGCTCTCGTTATTATGTTACTTCTATTGATGATGCAACCAGAAAAACATGGATTTATTGTATTCGAAATAAATCTGATGTATTTGATACTTTCAAGAAATGGAAAGCTTTGGTTGAAAATGAGACAGGGAAAAGGTTGAAGTGTCTTAGATCAGATAATGGAGGTGAATATTGTAGCAAAGAGTTTGATAGGTACTATTCAGAGAATGGAATTCGCAGAGAGAAGACAGTTCCAGGAACACCACAAGAAAATGGTGTGTCAGAAAGGATGAATAGGACAATCATGGAGCATGTAAGGTGCATGAGATTGCATGCAGGATTGCCTTTACAATTTTGGGCAGATGTTGTAGGTATTGTTGTTTATCTAATAAAAAGAAGGCCTTCAAGTTCCTTGGATGGTGGTATTCCAGAGGAGGCATGGATAGGTAAAAAGGTAAACTACTCATTTTTAAAGACTTTTGGTTGTGAAGCTTTTGTACACATTAACAAAGAAAATAGAACAAAGCTTGAGGAAAAATCAAAGAAATGTACCTTTACTGGATATGGTGTTAATGATTTTGGTTATCGCTTATATGATTATGAAAATTACAAAATCATTAGGAGTAGAGATGTAATATTCAATGAAAAGGTCTTGTATAAGAATCAATTGCAGGAAAAGAAACAAGAAAAAGAAAACAGAGAATACACAGTGCTTGATGATATCATAGGAAAAGTGATGGTACCTGAAAATCATAATGATCAGTAGTCAAAACAACAACCACAACAGCAACAAGCACTTCAAACACTTGAAAGTGGTGTTAGAAGATCTACTAGGATAAGTAGACCCCCTGAACGATACTCTCCTTCATTATATTATGTATTGTTGGCTGATTGTAGTGAACTAGAATGTTATGAAGAAGCAATGCAGGTAGAAACCAGGAAGAAGTGGGAGCAAGCCATCAAAGAAGAGATGGACGCCTTAGCACATAACCAGACTTGGAACTTAGTCAGGTTGCCTGTAGGTAAAACAACATTGTAGAATAAATGGGTTTACAGGCTGAAGGAAGAAGATGGAGGAAAACAAAGGTACAAAACTAGACTTGTGGTGAAAGGGTTTGCACAGAAGAAAGGTATTGATTTTGATGAAATATTTTCTCCTGTTGTGAAAATGACTTCAATCAGAACTATTATAAGTCTAGTAGCTGCTGAAGATTTACATCTTGAGCAGTTAGATGTAAATATATCCTTTCTCCATGGGGATTTGGAGGAAGAGACATATATGCTGTAGCCACAAGGATATGAGGTAAAAGGGAAGGAGAAACTAATGTGCAGGTTGAAGAAGAGCTTGTATGGCTTAAAACAGGCTCCAAGGCAGTGGTATCTAAAATTTGACAAGTTTATGCCTGAACAAGGTTATACTAGGTGTCACTCTAATCATTATGTTTATCTCAAAAGGCAAAATGATGGCAGTTATATTATATTGTTATTGTATGTAGATGACATGCTTGTTGCAGGTTCTAACATGCAGGAAATAAATGTGCTCAAAAGAAAATTGGCAAACTCATTTGCAATGAAGGATTTGGGTGCTGCAAAACAAATCCTTGGTATGAGAATAACTAGAGACAGGAAGAATCGCAAACTAACATTGTCTCAAAGTGAGTACATAGAAAAGATGTTGAAAAGATTTAATATGTAGAATGCAAAACGAGTTAGTATACCTTTGGCTAGCCATTTCAAATTAAGTAAGGAGGTGTGTCCCACGACTCAGGAAGAAATGGCGCACTAAAGTTCCATATGCATCAGCAGTTGGAAGATTAATGTATGCAATGGTCTGCACAAGGCCTGATATTACACATGCAGTGGGAGTTGTAAGCAGGTACATGAACAATCCAGGAAAAGAACATTGGATGGCGGTGAAGTGGATTCTCAGGTGTTTGAGAGGTACCACAAATCAAGCATTATGCTTTGGTGGTTCAAACATTGCTCTACAGGGATATGTTGATGTAGATATGGCAGGTGATAGAGATAACAGGAGGAGCACAACAGGGTATGTGTTTACTGTAGGTGGAATAGCTGTCAGTTGGGTTTCAAAAATCCAAAGTGTTGTTGCACTTTCAACAACAGAAGCAGAGTATTGTTCTGCTACAGAGGCTAGTAAAGAAATGATTTGGTTACAAAGGTTTCTGGATGAATTGGGTAAGAAGCAAGAGTTGGGCAGGTTATACAGTGACAAGCCAGAGTGCCATACATCTTGTAAAGAACTCTGCATTTCATTCCAAGACTAAACATATACAGCTCAAGTACCATTTCATACGGTCAGCATTGGAAGATGGACAGTTGAAGCTGGAAAAGATACACACTAGCCAGAATCTTGCAGATATGCTAACAAAAGTTGTAACCATTCAGTTTCAATTGGTCGTCAAGTATGATGAAGAAGATGAGAAATAGCCAGGTCCAAAGTGGAGTCATTATCTAGCAAATAAAGTGGCGATGGAGTTGCTATAATCAGTCTCAAAGTGGAAGATTTTTGGGTGTGGAGCCTGATTATCTTTTATATTCAAAGGTTTCAGCCAGATGTATACCCTAGGAAGACTGTGTTAGCCTCCTATTGCAACAGGTTTCATATTTCATGATTGACAGTGGAAGTGCCAAAAATGTTCATCTTTTCCATACTGCAAAAGTTCCATTTTTGAAAATTTCTCGGTTAAAGGAAGGCCAAACAGCTTAATCTTGGCTTCCTTAGGTTTAAATTTCTTGTTTTAGAGATAGAGAATAAATATCTGTCCAAACAACTTAAGCTTGGCAGATTAATAGCTAGGTAGAGAATGAAGGTGCCCAACTGTCTAATCTGGGCTCTTGGAAGTAATAAGGGTAGTTTTTAGATAGGAGGGCAGTTAAAAGAAAAAAGCAATCAGGGTTTGCAAGTCTAAGTGCACCCTTCCTGAAGTAACAAAAAATGCTAGGAGTATTAAGCTGGGTAGGTAGCCTGGGGTTGCAGAAGCCAGATTATCTTCAGTTTTGGCCCTGACAAAGAATGTTCATCTCATCAGTGGCAGAGGTAGCAAAGCAGTGTTTATGGCAGAATTCTGAGAAGCATGTTTAACTTCCCTTCACCCCCCCAAAAGTCTCTTACTAAAATTCCCCTAAAGGACCTTAGGATCTACCCAATAGGTCCTATTTTCAGCCCATTTTTGTGAAACATTAAGTCAAAGTTTTGGCTTTCTCCATGAAAAGAAACCACATTTCTTGTGTAAAAATCATTTTTCCATTTTTTATGCAAATCCTATGTATATCACCACTTCATAGACCTATCATTGTTCCCTTTCCATTTTGCACTTCATAAAGTCATATTAACTTCTAATTGTACTATGTAGCTCCCTAACTATTTCCCCATCCCCGTTTACTACTAGAACTATACAAAATCCCAAAAAATGATAATATTCCCACCCCTTGGCACTATAGCCATATATTCTAAAGGTTTGGGGAAATGTCAAATCCATCTGGGACTTGCATTTAACCCTTCCCCCTTTGTCCCTTGGGATCAGTTAACCCCTGGTTGAACTGATAACCATTTATTCCCCCTTCATTAGCCATTTTCTATCACACTACGCATTCACATTTTGGAATATAATTGTTTTAACCCACACCCATGCCGCATTAACTCAAAAAAAACCTTCTTTATTAAAGTTTCCACCCCCCCCGTATGAATAAACTAATAAAAGGCGCCGCGGGCCCCATATCTATCCATCCGCCGCGTTAACTGTCCCGCCGACCGTCAGATCTGGCGCGCTCAAGATCTACGGTGGGCGGGTCTTTTCGTGCCCCGACATACCGAGGGTTAGCGTCCAGGAGATGGGCATTTTTCCCGTCGTACTCCCACCACGCGTCACCCTCTTGGCTGTGGCGGAGCCCCTCCCTTCGAAACCACCTACGCACAAAAGCGGTGTGCCTAAAACCAGATACCACCCTCCCCTGTGTGACGTCGGCGCCACGTCTTCCCCATGACATCACCTCCACGCTTCTGTTGTTGTACCACGATTGCCGCCACCTCATCCCTTTCACGCCCGCGCCCTGCCATCGTGTCACTGCCACATCACTGCCCAGTCAGCTGCCACGTCACCTCCGTACCTGGGACCCGTCGATGACGTCACGCTGACGTCACCACGAAAAAGTGCCAAAATGTTGTTTTCTGCATAAAAAGCGCGCAAACGACCGTTGTATTTCACTCCTATTGGTTCATTTGCAAAGCTCTGGCTCGCTGTTTTTACCATTTTCTCATTCCCAAAGCTTGAAATCGACCAACCAAGCTACTGCGGCCTGTTATTCGACGCCATAGCTTGCCATTGCACCAGCTCGTCCACTCTCGGCGCCGTTTTAACCAGGTATTTTCCAATTTCTCCCCTCTTCGCTCCGGTTCTTCCATGTTTTTCCGCTGTGCATGCTGCAAACCTGCAAAATTCCTCAATTGGCAATTCTGCTACACCTAAGACTTCACTAAAACCCACTGGTAAGCCCTTATTTCAAAAGCAATCTCGTAAACCCGCACCCATTTACAGTTTCACCATCAAAAACTCCATTTAAAGCTTGGCCTCCAGACAAAACCTTGTAAGAGCTCAGCATTGCCCAATTTCACCTCATTCCACTGTATAAATCAGTCCATTTGAAGTCATAGTAACTCCTTCCCCTTCTGCATTGCTCCTCGCAGTCTTTAACTCCAGAAAGCTCACTAAGAGAAGGGAAGTTGGCTCACAAACTTTGCAAAGATTGTCTCTCTCATAGCATAAGTGCCAAGCAGTCAAGCTATCGTTACATTTGAGTTCAGTCCTAGGTTCCTCTGCTACTCCTTACAAACAACTTTGTTAGCCAGCTATTGCATCGACCTTCCTTCCAAGATCAAATAGTGAAAGGTTCCATAATGGCCACCCCATCAGAGCTGAGCATCGCTCCCATGAATCCAGCAAGCAAAGAGCTTGAGTCAATGGCCTTGGCTGACACAGATTATCTCATTCAAGACCTAATTGGGAACAGGAATCATTTGCATACCTACTACCAGCTAAGAAACAACTTCATAAACAACACTGACATGTATGGCATATGGGAGTCCAATTTGCCACATTATTTCCTCCCCTCTGTCAATATTTTTCCTGAGATTATTCACCTGTGTGCTGCAAACTATGATCCAAATCAGAGGGCTGTTAAGTCTCCATCTGGGAGCATACTTTTCTACATCACTCCTGACTCCATCAACCAGATGTTAAATTTCAAACAGACTGAGCTATTACTGCCCTTCTCCATGAAGCACTTGCTGGATGAGGCCTCCTGGCTCCAGGGTTGAGAGAATTGCTAAGACATTTATGAGGAAATATTGCCAACCCAAGGAAACACCTCCATTCCTTTATGTCCATTTCAATGAGGTGGGCAAGCTACTTGTAGACATGATATCCTATGTGTTAGGCTTCAGAACAAGTGAACATGTGGATGAGACAGTGCTGGTTCTGTTGTCTTCATTCAGCCAAGGACAGCCTCCTGCTGTCAAGTATAATTATGCCAAGTTCATAGCAAACAAAATTCATGACCAGCTCACTAAGCTAGATAGGCAGGGAGTTTTCAAATATTCCTCATACATCTATCATTTGTTCATGTATTACCAGTCTGAATGCTTCCAATGCCCTATCAAGAAATTGGATTCAAAGGGAGAAAGAAGATCTGTTGTCTTCTGGTCATCAGTATTCCATCAAATCCAGCATTCTCCTTACTCTTACTGTGAGTTCATTGACCAGTTTGTTTATCCAGTCTCCTGCCTCTTAATGAAGGCTCCTCCTCCCAGAATAACTTATGAGATGCAGAAGATACTGCAGCTATCTAAGAGCTACAAAGTAGGTGATTGGTACCTATACCAGAATCACACTGTCCTCAGAATCTATGGCTGTGAGCTTTGTCCCTACAGGCTCCCAAGATATGTACCAATGAGGCTGTTTGCCTTGGAATACTACAGGCAGCTCATCAATTCAGATCTGACTCATTTTCACAGCACCAAGAAGAAGGCTCAACTGAAATTTAAAGACCACCTAGGCCCCTTTATCATGAACAAGAAGGAAGGTTTGCAAGATGCTGACCTAATACTCAAGGATCAACTTACGCTGAAAAGAAGTTTCTGGTGGGTTCCTTATGACCACTTGGCTTTATTAATGCTAGAAGAGTCAAATATAGTTTGACACCCTATGATCACTACAAAACCCCACACATTGAAAAATATGCTAATCAAGATGCATGGGCACCAGGCACCTTAGTTGAAGAATTCACTCAGGAGGAAATTTTGGAGCAAACTACTAAAGATCTTGAAAAAACTCTTGACTTGGATTCTGCTAACCAGGTAACTTTCAAGCTGCCATACCAAGTTGAAGAGGGCACATCTACAGCTGCAGCTTCACAAGCTGCCCAAGGAGCTTCTACATCAGCAACAGGTACAGCTAAAGGAAAAGAGCCAATGGAGACAGAGCAAGGAGTGGTCACAGATCAGCCTGCCACTTCAATAGAACAAACTCAAGGGCAGGCCCCTCCTCAACAAACAGAGGTGCTACAAGTGCCACCTTTGCAAACTCCTGTCAATGAAGAAAGAAGCAAGAAGCGAGATAGGGAAGAATTTACACCAGCTAGTGGCTCTGCACAGCAGCCCGAAGCTAAAAGACAAAGAGTTGATCCTCCATTTGAGGAGGAAGTCAGTGAGGAACTTATAGAAAGCCCGAGAAGGGAAGCAAGCCAGCATACAGCTACAAGCTCTTTCCAACAAGAGCAAGACAGACAGCATGCCATGGAGGTATCTTCCTCCACACAACAAAGCAAGAGACCAACTAGCATCAAAGCCAACTTTAAAGAAATTAAGGCTCAAAATGAGCTACTGAGAGTGCAATTGTATGACCAATTCCTAAAGGCAACACCTGCCAAACAGGAAAGGTTGATGGCAGCATATGACATTAAAGAAGAAAGGATGATTCTCACCCACTTCAAGCCCAAGGTTCAGCAGCCACAGTCAGTTGCAGACTATGTCAGGACAAGATTAGAGGTCCTAGCCAAGGACATTCACCCCATGGATCAAATAGAGTTACATAAGCAAACAGGGGAAATGGTTTATGCCACCTTGGTAGACAAGGCCACATTGGCCCATGAGTTGAAGGAATCTCTGAAGAATACAAACACTCAGCTGGATTTAGAAATAATGTCCTCCACAGCTAAAGACAACAGAATTAAAACATTGGAGGAGATCATTATTGACTTAGGACACGATCCTAAGGATCCTAAAGGTGTGAGGGCACTTATGAAAAAGAAGGATGATGATATTGCTGCATTAAAAAAGCGATTGAGGTTGCTTCCCACTGAGCATCCTCAAACAGGAGAACTGGTGAAAGAGAAAGAAACTGAAGATACATTGGACCTGCTAATGCAAATGAACAAAAGAATAATTGAGATGGAAGGGGAGTTGGAGAAATCACTACAAGGCAAGCACGAAGAGTCAATTTCCCAGCCACCTCAAACAGTTCCAACTGTTGTTACTGTTCCTCCTATGCAAGCAGCAGCGACCCTCCAATTATTCCAACAACAACAACAGCTCTTGACTCTAGCATGAGCATGGATGAATTGACAAAAGCTATCAAGGAGCTAGAGCTTCAAGCAACATAGATAAAAGAGGCCAAAGAAAAGTTGTCCAATATTGAAGGAAAATATGATAAGTCCAAAATAACAGTGGCTGAGCAGAAAAGGGAAATTAAAGCCCTGAAGGACAAGATAAAGGTCTTGGAAAAAGAGATGTCTTTGGACAAAACCCTGGCTGAAATAAAAAATATTCTGTGGGCCAAGATTAATCAGTCAATCACAAGCCAATGGAGGTCAATTCAGGCCATGTATGAACATGTAGAACTAATTGGCCTAGCTCAGTTTGAGACTCAGAGAGCCAAAGCAGCATTGGGAAACATGCCTGAGCAGGCCAACAAAATGATCAACTTTTTAAATCATCAGACTAAGGAAGAGCTGGCAGCACTCCATATCATGAACAAAACAGACGCTATATTGACAGCAAAGAGGGTGCTAGTATTAAGAGGCTTTGTGCAGACCCTAGAAGCAAGATGTCGGGAAATACAAAGGGATGTAGACAATTTTGAAATAAAGCTTGCAGCACTACAGACTAAAGGATTGCCCAGCCTACTGACCAGCGCTGGGAGGTTATTGACACGTGACCAATATGCAACCAGGCTCAATAATTATGTCACAAATCAGCTTACTGCTTCATCAAGTTCTCCAGCACAAGCAGAACCTCCTTCAGGACAGACTCTCTATGACAAGCTGGAAAACTTATTTTACATAGAACATGAAGTTAACCATCTGTTTGAGATGCCACCCAACTATTACAAGTACACAGAGGCTGATGAGACACTCGTCAAGATACAAAAGCATCAGTTGCCTCCCGAGGATTGGTGGCAGGCAATGCTGGCCATTTTGCCCAGGTAATTTCAGTTTTTGCCCCTTTTTGTTTATTTCAAATCTCGGTCAGCTATGAGTCAGCGAAAGGAGGCACGAGAGCACCGGACAGAGCGGTCAAGGAACGCGCAAAGCAGGTTGGAGCAGTGGAAAAGCAAAGAGTTGGGACGGCAAGCCTAAAAGCGCGGATTTTTGAAAGCGCAACCCAGCCGACTCAATTGGACTCAAAAGTCAAATTTTTCTGACAGAATGAACAACTGTTACATTCATAATTACTGCAACACTTATTCTTTCAGCTACTACTCCTTAAAAGTTGGCGAGGAAGTTATGAGCTATTAATTCATCATCTAGATATTTTGTATCTTGTTTTTTGTATATATACGACCCTCTGGATTGTAAAAAGGGTTGGTTGGTTGTATAGATCCAAGAGAGACTCGCTCTGTATACCTGATGTTTTACTTAATCAAAGACTGCTGAAAAGCTTGGAGGAATGATTGTGTGCTGTGTATCAATGTTTTGAAGAATTGAATGTGGAATTCTTGTGCTGCAACATGACTCAATAAGTGTTTCTTACCTTTGTTTTTCATTGATATACCATCCAAAATAGCAGAAAGAATGAATAGTTTAAAATTGGTTTAATTGCCCTCTATGCTCAATTTCTGTTGTTTCTATATGTTTTCATCTGAATTAGTAATGAATATGAATTCCCTGTGGCTTATATTTCCCCTAATTCACTCATGTTTGACAGTTATCTAGGGATTCTTTATTGCTCCTAGATAGAGCTCATTCACCTTCCCTCTGCTTAGCTGAACGAGAGATTCTTAACTGCCTCTCATTCCTAGCCTTCACTCCATCCTTTAGCTTGAATCATTGTTTCATGTGTAGCTATCTTGCTCCATATTCCCTCTTGTGACCAAGAAAACGCACCATCAGTCCTACTCCTTGACTCCACGCCCAATGGTTCTAAAACTTTCATGCTATCCCTGCCTCTTTACTCGAAAGCATCATCCATCCCACCAAAACTAAAACAAAACCCCTTGTACTCAATAACTAGCCTAAAATCATCATCAACAAAGCTAAATCCTAAAGAGAGAGCACTCTCTGACTGCTGGTGGGCTAGCACCTGTAGTCCAAAGATTGGTTTGTGGTTACCTAGGCCGTATCCTTTAAGGAGCTTTAAGGACAACCTGAGTGATAACATAATGGCGACTCCGCTGGGGACCTCCTCAGTTAGTTTCAATCAAGTTGGAAAGCTCCACTGAGAAACTTCTCAAAGAAATCCAAGAAGCAACTTGGAAGGCTGCTTCAAAGAGGAAATCTTGTTATTTGATCTGTGATGGTGGACAGGGATCAGACACACCAAAAGATAAATCATCCACCTGGCGACTCCACTTCATTTTCAATCAGGACTCCACTGGAGGATCGAACCTGAAAGAGAGATATGATCCAGAGCTTCAAGTTTTTTAATCAAGCCTGCAAATAAACAGTTCATATGCCAAAAAATTAATAGTCAATACAGGATGACCAGGTGTGTGGAAGATCTTGCAATAGATCAAGCCTTAGGTGAATTCAGGAAGTTGTTATCCGAATATGAGCTTGATGAAATTTTTTTGAGATTGGTGTTGTTAAAGGTCAAAACAATACAACAGCCTCAAATCAGGATGTATTTCCTTGATTTAGTTGTGGAAGAACATGAAAATGAAATTCAACTTGTGCATTCTCAAATTCAGTCGTTTGATTTTCGTGATCCTAAAGAAATCTTCCAAAATCTTCCTTCTCCGAGTCATGAGGAAATTGTACTACCCTGTGACTTACAGATTGAGGATAACCTGGCTTTCAAGACAAAGACTGAGGTGTTGGTTGCAGGGTTTGTTACTGAGGATGTAGTTGTTCCATCAGACCAAGAAGGTCCAAGAGAAACTATCCCGCATAATGCTTTTATGGATCCTGTAGCAGATTACATGGAGGATCCTCTTAACTCAAAATCTTTAATATGTTTTCTCTATAAGAGCCAAGTATATCAGCAGTGGCCTTTATATGTCACAATTTTGATTATGGGGGCAAATGACCGAATAATGTTTCTAATTTCACCAAACGTTGATCAAGCATTTCGTTTCTTTCTACAATTGCTTAAGTGGTTGCACTGGTTGTTTCATTTTACCTAACCAGCAAACAGAAGGCTGATTAGTGTAAATAGGTAGGATTTTTGTTTTTAGTTTAGATAGCAACTTGCTGTAGTTGAAGCCCGAAGTGAAGGCCCTAAGCTCTTCAAGTCTGCTGTCATATACATAAATAAAGCAGCCAGCAAAGGAAAGTTTTCAGAGTACAGAAACAGTTGAAGATCAAGGCAATCTGACCTGCTGTTCTTGACTTTTCATAAGGAAAGTCATCCCCAAGTGGAGCCACTGTTAGCCTCCTGTTGCAACAGGTTTCATATTTCATGATTGACAGTGGAAGTGCCAAAAATGTTCATCTTTTCCATACTGCAAAAGTTCCATTTTTGAAAATTCCTCGATTAAAGGAAGGCAAACAGCTTAATCTTGGCTTCCTTAGGTTTAAATTTCTTGTTTTAGAGATAGAGAATAAATATCTGTCCAAACAGCTTAAGCTTGGCAGATTAATAGCTAGGTAGAGAATGAAGGTGCCCAACTGTCTAATCTGGGCTCTTGGAAGCAATAAGGGTAGTTTCTAGATAGGAGGGAAGTTAAAAGAAAAAAGCAATCAGGGTTTGCAAGTCTAAGTGCACCCTTCCTGAAGTAACAAAAAATGCTAGGAGTATTAAGCTGGGTAGGTAGCCTGGGGTTGCAGAAGCCAGATTATCTTCAGTTTTGGCCCTGACAAAGAATGTTCATCTCATCAGTGGCAGAGGTAGCAAAGCAGTGTTTATGGCAGAATTCTGAGAAGCATGTTTAATTTCCCTTCACCCCCCCAAAAGTCTCTTACTAACATTCCCCTAAAGGACCTTGGGATCTGCCCAACAAGTCCTATTTTCAGTCCATTTTTGTGAAACATTAAGTCAAAGTTTTGGCTTTCTCCATGAAAAGAAACCACATTTCTTGTGTAAAAATCATTTTTCCACTTTTTATGCAAATCCTATGTATATCACCACTTCATAGACCTATCATTGTTCCCTTTTCATTTTTCACTTCATAAAGTCATATTAACTTCTAATTGTACTATGTAGCTCCCTAACTATTTCCCCATCCCCGTTTACTACTAGAACTATACAAAATCCCAAAAAATGATAATATTCCCACCCCTTGGCACTATAGCCATATATTCTAAAGGTTTGGGGAAATGTCAAATCCATCTGGGACTTGCATTTAACCCTTCCCCCTTTGTCCCTTGGGATCAGTTAACCCCTGGTTGAACTGATAACCATTTATTCCCCCTTCATCAGCCATTTTCTATCACACTACATGTTCACATTTTGGAATATAATTGTTTTAACCCACACCCATGCCGCATTAACTCAAAAAAACCCTTTTTTATTAAAGTTCCCCCCCCCCCCCGTATGAATAAACTAATAAAAGGCGTCGCGGGCCCCATATCTATCCATCCGCCGCGTTAACTGTCCCGCCGACCGTCAGATCTGGCGCGCCCAAGATCTACGGTGGGCGGGTCTTTTCGTGCCCCGACATGCCGAGGGTTAGCGTCCGGGAGATGGGCGGTTTTCCCGTCGTACTCCCGCCACGCGTCGCCCTCTCGGCTGTGGCGGAGCCCCTCCCTTCGAAACCACCTGCGCACAAAAGCGGTGCGCCTAAAACCAGATACCGCCCTCCCCTGTGTGACGTCGGCGCCACGTCTTCCCCATGACGTCACCTCCACGCTTCTGCTGTTGTGCCACGATTGCCGCCACCTCATCCCTTTCGTGCCCGCGCCCTGCCACCATGTCACTGCCACGTCACCGCCCCGTCAGCTGCCATGTCACCTCCGTACCTAGGACCCGCCGATGACGTCACGCTGACGTCATCCCGAAAAAGCGCCAAAAGCGCCAAAATGTTGTTTTCTGCATAAAAAGCGCGCAAACGACCATTGTATTTCACTCCTATTGGTTCATTTGCAAAGCTCTGGCTCGCTGTTTTTACCATTTTCTCATTCCCAAAGCTTGAAATCGACTGACCAAGCTGCTGCGGCCTGTTATTCGACGCCATAGCTTGCCATTGCACCAGCTCGTCCACTCTCGGTGCCGTTTTAACCAGGTATTTGCCAATTTCTCCCCTCTTCGCTCTGGTTCTTCCATGTTTTTCCATTGTGCATGCTGCAAACCTGCAAAATTCCTCAATTGGAAATTCTGCTACACCTAAGACTTCACTAAAACCCACTGGTAAGCCCTTATTTCAAAAGCAATCTCGTAAACCCGCACCTGTTTACAGTTTCACCGTCAAAAACTCCATTTAAAGCTTGGCCTCCAGACAAAACCTTGTAAGAGCTCAGCATTGCCCAATTTCACCTCATTCCACTGTATGCATCAGTCCATTTGAAGTCATAGTAACTCCTTCCCCTTCTACATTTCCCCTCGCAGTCTTTAACTCTAGAAAGTTCACTAAGAGAAGGGAAGTTGGCTCACAAACTTTGCAAAGATTGTCTCTCTCATAGCATAAGTGCCAAGTAGTCAAGCTATCGTTACATTTGAGTTCAGTCCTAGGTTCCTCTGCTACTCCTTACAAACAACTTTGTTAGCCAGCTATTGCATCGACCTTCCTTCCAAGCTCAAACAGTGAAAGGTTCCATAATGGCCACCCCATCAGAGCTGAGCATCGCTCCCATGAATCCAGCAAGCAAAGAGCTTGAGTCAATGGCCTTGGCTGACACAGATTATCTCATTCAAGACCTAATTGGGAACAAGAATCATTTGCATACCTACTGCCAGCTAAGAAACAGCTTCATAAACAACACTGACATGTATGGCATATGGGAGTCCAATTTGCCACATTATTTCCTCCCCTCTGTCAATATTTTTCCTGAGATTATTCACCTGTGTGCTGCAAACTATGATCCAAATCAGAGGGCTGTTAAGTCTCCATCTGGGAGCATAATTTTCTACATCACTCCTGACTCCATCAACCAGATGTTAAATTTCAAACAGACTGAGCTATTACTGCCCTTCTCCATGAAGCACTTGCTGGATGAGGCCTCCTGGCTCCCTGGCCCCAGGATTGAGAGAATTGCTAAGACATTTATGAGGGCAGATTGCCAACCCAAGGAACCACCTCCATTCCTTTATGTCCATTTCAATGAGGTGGGCAAGCTACTTGTAGACATGATATCCTATGTGTTAGGCTTCAGAACAAGTGAACATGTGGACGAGACAGTGCTGGTTTTGTTGTCTTCATTCAGCCAAGGACAACCTCCTGTTGTCAAGTATAATTATGCCAAGTTCATAGCAAACAAAATTCATGACCAGCTCACTAAGCTAGATAGGCAGGGAGTTTTCAAATATTCCTCATACATCTATCATTTGTTCATGTATTACCAGTCTGAATGCTTCCAATGCCCTATCAAGAAATTGGATTCAAAGGGAGAAAGAAGATATGTTGTCTTCTGGTCATCAGTATTCCATCAAATCCAGCATTCTCCTTACTCTTACTGTGAGTTCATTGACCAGTTTGTTTATCCAGTCTCCTGCCTCTTAATGAAGGCTCCTCCTCCCAGAATAACTTATGAGATGCAGAAGATACTGCAGCTATCTAAGAGCTACAAAGTAGGTGATTGGTACCTATACCAGAATCACACTGTCCTCAGAATCTATGGCTGTGAGCTTTGTCCCTACAGGCTCCCAAGATATGTACCAATGAGGCTGTTTGCCTTGGAATACTACAGGCAGCTCATCAATTCAGATCTGACTCATTTTCACAGCACCAAGAAGAAGGCTCGACTGAAATTTAAAGACCACCTAGGCCCCTTTATCATGAACAAGAAGGAAGGTTGGCAAGATGCTGACCTAATACTCAAGGATCAACTTAAGCTGAAAAGAAGTTTCTGGTGGGTTCCTTATGACCCACTTGGCTTTATTAATGCCAGAAGAGTCAAATATAGGTTGACACCCTATGATCACTGCAAAACCCCACACATTGAAAAATATGCTAATCAAGATGCATGGGCACCAGGCACCTTAGTTGAAGAATTCACTCAGGAGGAAATTTTGGAGCAAACTGCTAAAGATCTTGAAAAAACTCTTGACTTGGATTCTGTTGACCAGGTAACTTTCAAGCTGCCATACCAAGTTGAAGAGGGCACATCCACAGCTGCAGCTTCACAAGCTGCCCAAGGAGCTTCTACATCAGCAACAGGTACAACTAAAGGAAAAGAGCCAATGGAGACAGAGCAAGGAGTGGTCACAGATCAGCCTGCCACTTCAATAGAACAAACTCAAGGGCAGGCCCCTCCTCAACAAACAGAGGCGGTACAAGTGCCACCTTTGCAAACTCCTGTCAATGAAGAAAGAAGCAAGAAGCGAGATAGGGAAGAATTTACACCAGCTAGTGGCTCTGCACAGCAGCCCGAAGCTAAAAGACAAAGAGTTGATCCTCCATTTGAGGAGGAAGTTAGTGAGGAACTTATAGAAAGCCCGAGAAGGGAAGCAAGCCAGCATACAGCTACAAGCTCTTTCCAACAAGAGCAAGACAGACAACATGCCATGGAGGTATCTTCCTCCACACAACAAAGCAAGAGACCAACTAGCATCAAAGCCAGCTTTAAAGAAATTAAGGCTCAAAATGAGCTACTGAGAGTGCAATTGTATGACCAATTCCTAAAGGCAACACCTGCCAAACAGGAAAGGTTGATGGCAGCATATGACATTAAAGAAGAAAGGATGATTCTCACCCACTTCAAGCCCAAGGTTCAGCAGCCACAGTCAGTTGCAGACTATGTCAGGACAAGATTAGAGGTCCTAGCCAAGGACATTCACCCCATGGATCAAATAGAGTTACATAAGCAAACAGGGGAAATGGTTTATGCCACCCTGGTAGACAAGGCCACATTGGCCCATGAGTTGAAGGAATCTCTGAAGAATACAAACACTCAGTTGGATTTAGAAAGAATGTCCTCCACAGCTAAAGACAACAGAATTAAAACATTGGAGGAGATCATTATTGACTTAGGACACGATCCTAAGGATCCTAAAGGTGTGAGGGCACTTATGAAAAAGAAGGATGATGATATTGCTGCATTAAAAAAGCGATTGAGGTTGCTTCCCACTGAGCATCCTCAAACAGGAGAACTGGTGAAAGAGAAAGAAACTGAAGATACATTGGACCTGCTAATGCAAATGAACCAGAGAATAATTGAGATGGAAGGGGAGTTGGAGAAAGCACTACAAGGCAAGCAGGGAGAGTCAATTTCCCAGCCACCTCAAACAGTTCCAACTGTTGTTACTGTTCCTCCTATGCAAGTAGCAGCGACCCCTCCAATTATTCCAGCAACAACAACAGCTCTTGACTCTAGCATGAGCATGGATGAATTGACAAAAGCTGTCAAGGAGCTAGAGCTTCAAGCAACAGAGATAAAAGAGGCCAAAGAAAAGTTGGCCAATCTTGAAGGAAAATATGATAAGTCCAAAATGACAGTGGCTGAGCAGACAAGGGAAATTAAAGCCCTGAAGGACAAGATAAAGGCCTTGGAGAAAGAGCTGTCTTTGGACAAAACCCTGGCTGAAATAAAAAAGATTCTGTGGGCCAAGATTAATCAGTCAATCACAAGCCAATGGAGGTCAATTCAGGCCATGTATGAACAGGTAGAACTAATTGGCCTAGCTCAGTTTGAAACTCAGAGAGCCAAAGCAGCATTGGGAAACATGCCTGAGCAGGCCAACAAAATGATCAACTTTTTAAATCATCAGACTAAGGAAGAGCTGGCAGCACTCCATATCATGAACAGAACAGACGCTATATTGACAGCAAAGAGGGTGCTAGTATTAAGAGGCTTTGTGCAGACCTTAGAAGCAAGATGTCAGGAAATACAAAGGGATGTAGACAATTTTGAAATAAAGCTTGCAGCATTACAGACTAAAGGATTGCCCAGCCTACTGACCAGCGCTGGGAGGTTATTGACACGTGACCAGTATGCAACCAGGCTCAATAATTATGTCACAGATCAGCTTACTGCTTCATCAAGTTCTCCAGCACAAGCAGAACCTCCTTCAGGACAAACTCTCTATGACAAGCTGGAAAACTTATTTTACATAGAACATGAAGTTAACCATCTATTTGAGATGCCACCCAACTATTACAAGTACACAGAGGCTGATGAGACACTCGTCAAGATACAAAAGCATCAGTTGCCTCCCGAGGATTGGTGGCAGGCAATGCTGGCCATTTTGCCCAGGTAATTTCAGTTTTTGCCACTTTTTTTTTTATTTCAAATCTCGGTCAGCTATGAGTTAGCGAAGGGAGGCACGAGAGCACCGGACAGAGCGGTCAAGGAATGCGCAAAGCAGGTTGGAGCAGTGGAAAAGCAAAGAGCTGGGACGGCAAGCCTAAAAGCGTGGATTTTTGAAAGCGCAACCCAGCCGACTCAATTGGACTCAAAAGTCAAATTTTTCTGACAGAATGAACAACTGTTACATTCATAATTACTGCGGCACTTATTCTTTCAGCTACTACTCCTTAAAAGTTGGTGAGGAAGTTATGAGCTATTAATTCATCATCTAGATATTTTGTATCTTGTTTTTTGTATATATATGACCCTCTGGATTGTAAAAAGGGTTGGTTGGTTGTATAGCTCCAAGAGAGACTCGCTCTGTATACCTGATGTTTTACTTAATCAAAGACTGTTGAAAAGCTTGGAGGAATGACTGTGTGCTGTGTATCAATGTTTTGAAGAATTGAATGTGGAATTCTTGTGCTGCAACATGACTCAATAAGTGTTTCTTACCTTTGTTTTCGATTGATATACCATCCAAAATAGCAGAAAGAATGAATAGTTTAGATTTGGTTTAATTGCCCTCTATGCTCAATTTTGTTGTTTCTATATGTTTTCATCTGAATTAGTAATGAATATGAATTCCCTATGGCTCATATTTCCCCTAATTCACTCATGTTTGACAGTTATCTAGGGATTCTTCACTGCTCCTAGATAGAGCTCATTCACCTTCCCTCTGCTTAGCTGAATGAGAGATTCTTAACTGCCTCTCATTCCTAGCCTTCACTCCATCCTTTAGCTTGAATCATTGTTTCATGTGCAGCTATCTTGCTCCATATTCCCTCTTGTGACCAAGAAAACGCACCAGCAGTCCTACTCCTTGACTCCACGCCCAATGGTTCTAAAACTTTCATGCTATCCCTGCCTCTTTACTTGAAAGCATCATCCATCCCACCAAAACTAAAACAAAACCCCTTGTACTCAATAACTAGCCTAAAATCATCATCAACAAAGCTAAATCCTAAAGAGAGAGCCCTCTCTGACTGCTGGTGGGCTAGCACCTGCAGTCCAAAGATTGGTTTGTGGTTACCTTGGCGTATCCTTTAAGGAGCTTTAAGGACAACCTGAGTGATAACAGACTATACACCCCTCCACATGGGGGGGGGTTGCGAGGGGGACTTGTCCCCCCCGCGGGGGTTTGGGGGTTCAGGGGCAGCGCCCCCAAAGCTAAAAATAGATGTAAAATTACCTTGTAAAATTCTAGTAATTTCTATTCAATCTGGGTCATTCATTAGGTGGATGATTTGATGGTAGAAGTTATGTTTAATTTAGGGTTTTTTGCCCTAGAAGGCAACCGCTCACTATATATGAGGGAATTGTATTGTTTCTATGTATATCTGTATTGTGAGTGAGGAAGAGAGAGGAGATTGACAATGAATAGGGTGTTACAATGGATCTACTGTAGGTTGTATCTCTTCAGTTTGCTGGATAATATAAAAAGAAGGACCGGTTGTTTCTCCGTGGATGTAGCCCAAACTGGGTGAACCACGTATATCTGTGTCTCTCTTGTTTTATGCGTTTTCTGTGTTTATATTTCTGCAATATTTTATATGTTCCGTTGCTCTATAATATATAATTTTCTAACAGTTCAGAGGGCTATCTATTGACAGTGATCAGAAGTGACTGCGTGCACATTCAGTCTAGTTTTTTTCTCTATGTAATCAACTTCTCCTGTTTCAATACTAATAAAGTGGTCACCCATCTTGAATGCAGACCTGGAGACGTAGTCCATCAAGGGCGAACTCTGTAATCAATTTTTCTGTCTGGTATCACTATGTTTTTGTTGTTTATACTTATGTTATGCATCAATTTTATGTTTAACTAGTTGTCGTAAAGTGTTCTTATCAAGAAGTTTTCCTCGATTTTGTGTTCTTTCAGATAACATTCAAATCAATAATGGTTAATCAATTCTACATCATTTTTTAGTTTATGATCATTTCAGATCATATAATTTGGTATCAGAGCAGGTTGCGTTTGTAGAATTTTCCATTGAATGTTAACTAGGTCAAAGTCGCAACGAGGAGAAGGAATCCTTCAGCAAATCGATCTAGATATTGGAAAGTGAAGAGTCTTTTAGAAATCGACCATGTCAGGATCAGACGTAGGTGGAAACACTGAAACTAAGATGAGTAAAGAACAGTTTCATTAGGTGTTCTTAACCATGCAACAGATGTTGGGAGAATTGTACGAAGACAAGAAGGCGAGAGATGCAACTTCTTCTTCAAAGCCATTGAAGAAGGACAAAGGTAAAGGGAATACTGATAAACCACCTTCACCTCCATCATCTCCATCATCCTCTTCTTCTTCTTCTTCTAGTGCAGAATCTGAAACGGAAAATGAACCTAAGAAAACATCTCTCTTGAAAATTGATGTTAAATTTGAATTACATATTTATGCTGGTGAAATAAATCATGAAAAGTTAGATAACTAGATTAAGCAGATAGAAGTGTATTGTCGTATTCAGAACATCTCTGATTATAAAACAAAAATTCAGTTAACTACACTTAGAATGGGGGGAACAACTTTAATCTGGTGGGAAAGTAAAACTCAAATAGATGTAAAATGAAAAGGAAAAAGCATCTCTTCCTGGTCTAAGTTTTAAAAATCTCTTAGGAAATAGTTCTATCCTTTAGGATATATGCAGCAAGCTGTGATTGATTGGCAGCATTTGAAGCAAGGTAAAGGGAAAAATGTTCAGGAGTTTACTCTGGAGTTTAGAAAGAAAGCATTGGTTCTTGGTATTTCATTAGATACATGTGAAACTTTGTTAAAATACATCGGCAATTTACATTCATATTTGTAGCATACTTTATTGATGTTTAATCTTGATGATTTTGATGAGGTGTGTGTTCAGGCCATACATATTGAATCAGGTGACAGGCCATTCAAGTTTTGACAAAAACCAACCAGACAATTGGAATTCAAGGATTCCAAAGACAACAAGAAGAAGGGTAATCTGAAGGTAAAGAGAACATCAACGACTCAGAAGGAAGGTGAAAGACCTACTTGTACTCATTGCCAGAGGATTGGACATGATGAGTCCAAATGTTGGAAATTTCATCCAGAACTCAATTGAAGAAGTTTTTGAAGAAGAAAGGTGAGAAGAAGGCCAATACAGAAATCCAACAAGATTTGGGTTCCGACTCAGGTGATGAAGGTAAAATAACCGTAATGGTTTCAACAGGTAAAACTTCTGATATTGATTCAAGTTCTAAAACTTCTATACCTTTGTTCAATCCAAGTCATCTAAATGAGGATAAAAGGGTTGAATTATTTCACATAAGGATAACTTCTAAGCACACAAAGATAGATACATTATTTGACAGTGGATCGCAGGCAAATTTAATATCTGAAGATTTAGTTAAGAATTTGCGTTTGGAGACACATAATCATCCACGACCATACCCTCTAGGTTGGCTGAATAAAGAAACTCAGATTAATGTCACAAAGCAGTGTCGATTAAAATTTTCCATTACAAATCATTACATTGATGAAGTAGATTTAGATGTGATTCCAGCTGATATATGTGGAGTGGTGTTGGGAAGTCCTTATCTCTATGATCGTGATGCAGTGTTTTATAGGAAAGAGCATAAATATCATCTTAAGAAAGATGGAATTGAATTTATTGTCAGGGCACATAAACTTAAAACACACTTGGATTTAGTTTCAGTTAATCAGATGAAGAGATTAATAAGTTAAAGTAAGAAATACGTACTTATGGTTGTGAAAGAACAACATAAGGATTGGCAATATGCTTTTTTAGGTTGTGAATCTCAATTTAAAGATAGTTTGGTTAAAGTGCTAGATTCTTTTCAAAATCTATTTAAGGAACCAAAAAATCTTCCTCCAAAAAGAGAAATACAACATGAAATACAACTAATGTCAGATGCCCCTCTTCCTAATATTGGAATGTATCGCCTGCCAATTATAGAGAATGAAGAAATAAAGAAACAAATATAAGAATTGGTTGAAAAAGATTTTATTCGACATAGTTCATCTCCATGTGGCTCACCCATAATTTTGGTTCCTAAGAAAGACGAGACCTGGAGAATGTGTGTCGATTTCAAGGCCTTAAATACAATAAAAATAAAAAACAGGTATCCCCTTCCCAGGATAGATGATTTACTTGATCAACTGAAAAATGTTGTCTATTTCAAGTTAGATTTAAGAAGTGGGTATCATCAAATCCACATAGCAGAAAATGACATCTAGAAAACTGCATTCGAAGCTAGACAGGGACTATTTGAATGGTTTCTAATGCCTTTTGGCTTGTGTAATGCACCAAAAACTTTCATGCAAGTTATGAATGATGTTTTTCATCCATACATTGATAAATTTGTCATAATCTACTTAGATGACATTTTGATTTTCAGTTCCAGTATAGAAGAACATGTTAAACATGTTAAGCGGGTGTTTGAAGTATTAAACAGGGAACAGTTGTACCTTAAACTTTCCAAATGTGAGTTTGGGAAAACTTCACTGAATTATCTTGGTTACATAGTTGGAGGTGGAAGTGTAAAAATAGATCCATCTAAAATCAAAGTGATTGTTAAGTGGCCAAGACCATAGAATGTGACTGAAGTTAAAAAAAGTTTAGGTGCAATTCAGTATTGGAGAAAATTTATTGCTCAGTTTTCTTTGATTGCTTCGCCATTACATGCTTTAGCAGGTTCTAAAGTCCCCTTTCAGTGGGGAAGAAAACAACAAAAAGATTTTGATACACTTAAGCAGAAAATAATTACAGCACCAATCTTAACTTTACCAGACATTCAACAACCATTTGAAATTGACACAGATGCTAGTGGTTATGCAATGGGTGCAGTCTTACTTCAGAAAGGGAAACCAATTTGTTTTCATTCAGAAACTTTCTCTAAAGCAGTAATAGATTATCCAACATATGATAAAGGACTATTTGCTTTGGTCGAAAGTGTTAAGAAATGGAAACATTATTTAATGGGTAAGGAAATAGTGATTCACACAGATCATCAGCCACTTTAATACTTACAATATCAAACTAAGTTGCAACAATCTCGACATTACAGATGGATGGGGTTTCTTCAGCAATTTCACTTAGTGATTAAGTACAAGAAAGGTGTTACAAACAAAGTAGCTAATATGTTGTCTAAGCCATCTTTGAATGCTTCCGTAGTTCTACATAGTAGTTCTTTAAAACATGAAAGTTATATAGAACAATATAGAATGGATGTTGATTTCAAAGATATTTATGAATCACTAACTCATGGTGCTCAGGTGGAAGAGATCAATTATCATGTTCGTGACAGGTTGTTATATCGTCTAGGTAAGTTATGCATACCACAGACAGAAAGAGTGCAGGTTGTCCTAGAAGCACATTCTTTTCGTATTTCAGAGCATTTTGAAGCAAGAAAAATAATGGCACAAGTACAAAGGTATTGTTACTGGCCTCATATGTATGAAACTGTTGCTAAATACATTAAAGGGTGTGTGATGTGTTCAACCAACAAACTAGGAAATCGAAAGATTGGTTTATACATGCCACTTCCAGTTCCCTTACGACCATGGGACAAAATTTCCATGGATTTTTTGGAGGAGTTCCTATGTCCAGGAGAGGGCATGATTACTTGTATGTTGTGGTCGATAGATTCAGCGAAATGTGTATTCCTATTCCCTGCAAAAAGCAAGTGACATGTGAATAGACTGCAAAGATGTTCTTCAATTAGGTATGGGTTCATTATGGATTACCTACTTCTATTATTTATGATTGAGACACTCATTTTGTAGGAGAATTTTGGTCCACCTTATGGGAACTCATGGACACAAAGTTGAAAAAGAGTACAACATTTCACCCACAAACATATGGTCAAACTGAAGTGGTAAACATGATTGTTATACATATTCTCCGAGGGTATTGCAGTAAACATCCTAAACTGTGTGATGAATCTTTATCTTATGTGAAACATGCTTACAATCAAGCTTTACATTCATCTACTAATTGATCACCATTTGAAACATGTTTTGGGTATCTACCGAGCCACCAATGGATTTCATGTTTGGTGAAGAGGACAAAGTGGGTGAACAGGATGATGTGAACAAAGCAGTTAAGTTCATTCAACGGATACAACAGATACATGCAACAATGCAGGATTAGTTAGAGAAGAGTCAGGCCAAATACAAAATGTGCCATGACAAGCATCGAGTCGATCATCATTTCCAGGTCGGCGATCAGGTATGGTTGTATATTAGTAAATACATGTTGAAAAGAGAAGGTAAAAAAATGAAACCCATCAGGTATGGCCCTTTCAAGATTATGGAAAAGATTTGAAATAATTATTTTTGATTAAATTTACCTCCTACATGCGAATTTACTCGATTGTAAATGTGGAAAATCTAAAATTGTATGAACCTGAACCTCCGATGATCATGGATCCTGAGGAAGATACACAGATTCTGATTATTGATGATTTGGCATCTGAGTACATGAATGAGTTGCAGGAAGATATCATCTTGGACAGGAAGACTAGAACTTCGAGGCGTGGCGATGTTGAATATCTCCGAGTAGGACTCAAGGGCATGAATCTAAGCAAGGCATGGTGGATGGAGATCGGAAAAGTGAGGGCACTGCACCCTCACCTGGTATCTGCTTAAAATCAAACTTTTTGGTCCAAAAGATTTCAACTGGAGAGGATTGATCCAGGAGGATCTGTCAGATTAATGCATCCAGAGAATTCAGGTTGTCGACAGTCTCATCAATTGTCGCTAGAGTTTTCAGTTCTCTCAGGGTTGTTTCGTCGATAAAGTTTCGTGGTGAAATGTCACAATGTGACAAATTGGTTTGATATGGTTCATTTAAAAGGACATGAGATATGGTATATAAATATGATTCAAAATCTATTAAAAACCTAAGCCTAACCTACCACATTAATCCTAAACCTAAAAAACCTAATCCAAGCATCACTTACCTAAGACTAAACCCCTAAAAACCTAAGTTAATAAACCCTCAGCCTTATTCATTTTGCAATGCAAAACATTACAAAACATAATAAACAAGATTCTAACCACGTCCTTAGACTGCAACAGAAATGTGTAATGTGACTAGAAATGATGTTGACCGTAAGGGTTCGAACCGCAGACATAAGCCGCTAGTTGTAAACCACATCGGAGATGGATGTGGCAGTCTGCATGTGAGCAGCACATGGATTGACCATTGGGGTTAGCATTAACCACAACATTTACCATGGCGGGTGTAACATGTGAGCAGGGTCAGACTTTCACCGTAACCACAAATCGAAACCACGCAGAAAAAATCGCAGAGTTAGCGGTCAGCAATGTTTGTCACATGCAGTCAGTTGACCGCAACCGGTTGGATTGACATGCAAGGTGGCAACTTATGACAAGTGTTGAGTCTTGAAAATGTCATTCATTTCCATTACACTTTCACTATTACGTCCATTATATCACCTCCATTTAACCTCCATTTCACTATTATGTCACCACATTCATCCCACTTTCATTATCATTGGGCCACATTTATGTTTTTCCAATCTTTATTAATTCTAAGCCTTTTAAGTGAATTTGTGGTTTAAAATTAGAAAATAATGTGCATATGCTTATATCTAACAAGTGGGTTGAGATTGTTGACATGTGTAGGTTAAAATGTGGCTTCTAGAAGACCCTTATGTGGCACTCTAAGGCCAAATTCGAATTTGAGTAGAAAAAGTCATGGGATCATGAGGATATGTGTCACATCTCCTAATTGTATTGTAACTCTAAGAAGACATGTGTTTTATCAGTTCCTATTTTGATTTGGACTCTAGAGGTAGAGGGAGAGATTCATGGACTCTCATTAATTAGATGGCTTCTTATCTTTTTGTATAAATAGGAGATCTCTCTCCTTCATTGGTTAGTCTTAGCTTGTTAGTTCTTAAGCTTGTTAGCTTGTGAGATGGCTTTGGAAAGCTTTGGAGAGCTTTGTTATACTTTGCAATTTTGAAGAATTTGAATAAAGCTTTGATGTTCTCAACAAGGAAGGAGATGTGAAGTAGATGTCATGGAGCATATTATAATGTAAGGTAGAGTAGATTTCATTTTGTAATTTTGCTTTGATTTCATTATTTCATTTGATTACTTTCAAGTTTGATAGATTAGATTTTCCATTCATGCAATTTTAATTCATGTAAGTGTGTTCAACCGGTTGATTGTAGATTAGTTTTTCTTTACATGTTTTTGCATCAAATAGTGACATGAGATTTGCCTCTCTGCTGACTTTGTTTTTTTAGCTTTTCAATTTCAATTATGCTTTGATTTTAGTTTTACTTTTCTACAATTAGATATCAACTTGCTCATATCATTGACGATTATCTCCGAAAGCCATAGCTTAGACTAACTGGCGAGGAATCGAACTATGAATGATGTGATTTGATTTTAATTTTACTTTTCTGCAATTAGATATCAACTTGCTCATATCATTGACGATTATCTCCGAAAGCCATAGCTTAGACTAATTGGCGAGGAATCGAACTATGAATGATGTGATTTGATTTTAGTTTTACTTTTCTGCAATTAGATATCAACTTTCTCATGTCATTGACGATTATCTCCGAAAGCCATAGCTTAGACTAACTGGTGAGGAATCAAACTATGAATGATGTGATTTGATTTTACTTTTATTAGTTTGCAGTTTTTGATTTGTTTGAGTGCAATAGCTTAACTTTTATTTCCAGATTTAGACAAACAACAGAGACAATGATTTCATGATCAGTGTTTCATCTTTTGTTTGATTTAAATAGCTACATATTTACACTTTTGTTTAGGTACTGATTTGATCAATAGCATGTTTTGAGATCTTTTGAAGTGCTAAGTTTTGGAAGTTACCATCAGGGACATAAACCTTGTCTTGAAATTTCTACCCATACTTGACCTTTAAAAGTATTCTTAAGACCTTAGAATAGAATTTCCATTTGCATTAGACACTTTAGGAAACCAACAAAAACAAAACCCCAAACAAAATAAAATCTATAAAACAACGAAGTAAGAAAAAGGTTAACTAAACACATATGGTGCACCACACTTCATCAGATTACGATACCCAGATTGATAATTTTTGTAGAGCAATTTAAGACGTTAAGTTGACTAGACATTTTGGCGTTGTTGTCGGGGAAGTGTAATTAGGAGACCTTATTTCTTACATCTAAAAAAAAAATTAATAATTCTTGAGTATGCTCTCCTCCTGCACTTTGTGTGATCTAGAGAATCAAGAAAAACAATTTGTTATGTTTAAAAAAAAAAAAAAAGGAGACAAAATAAACTTCATCATTTCAATTGATTAAAAATAAATAAATAAATAAATTTTTGAAACCCAACTGCTTTGATAGGTTCAACAGTCCAAGATTAACTGGTTATGGTTTGTAGTTGTCCTCAAAACATTGTATCTTGTTTTGATAAGGTTTTGCAACTTAGTTGCAGAATGTAGCCTGATTCCCCAGCTAGTTGAGAATTCCGCAGCTGATTTCAAGGTTTAGCAGGTTACAGGCGTCCAATGAAGAAACCGACCACATGGGCATCTCCAGAATTGTCTCAACATGGATCCTATCCTACTCACCCAGCTCAGATCAATAAAAAAGCCAGCCTAAGACCTCAGTGAAAGTATTATTTTTAGCATGTTTTCTTTGAAGACTTTGCTGCCTGAAATTGAAAATAATTAATTCTTCCTATAAATTTCACAATTTCAAAAAGAAAAAGGGAAAACAATCTATGGCTATCTTGAATCCTAGCTTTCACTGTGGCCTCAACAAGAAAATCTACATCCCTGTTCAAGTTTTGGCCTTAAAACAAACCTGCAAAAACATTTAAAAAAAATAATATAAAAATCTGTAAAATCCTCCTTTAGTTGTTTCCCTGACTCTTGTAATCAGCAGCAGCAGGCCAATGTTAGTGAAAATCCTTCATACATCCAGAACATCCCAACTGAGAACATACCTACATGGAGATGCCTGCTAACATTTATGAGAAAGTCACGACCTTTATGGAGTGCCATCTCTACTAGATTGTCCATACTTTTGGAAAAAGTGTGGCTTATCTATTAGTGCTAAAATTGGGTTGGGTTTCTCTGCTGCACTACTTTTTATAATGTTGCTCTCAGTATTGTATTGGTACTTCATATGGAGGCACGGAAATGACTATGACTTTGGTCTTGGCCTACCACATGATCTTATCTCAAAGATTAAAAAAAAAACAGGATGGTTTTTTTTACTCTGAAGATCAGAACTTGAACTCTTTTCCAACCTCACATGGATTTGCATCAAATTTGAATCCACTATAAGATTCCCATCTATTTTTTTGGCAAGCGTTTGAAACAGACTTCTGAGCTACTCCAGCTAGAATAGATCTCATTATTTAGAGCACTTGCTTAATATGATAGGAAACATTTTTACGGCATTCTCTCCCTGAAACTGACTAATTCATTTGCTGTTGATTGCATCTGAAAACAATTTTTTGATGAAATCAATTTTACAGACCGAATGCAAAAACTCAAGAAAAAACATAAAATAGAGAAAAACGTCAAAATTTGGATGCACTATTTGGCCAAACGGAGGCGAATTTGAAAAAAATAAAACATGGGTTTTTTCACCAATATGGTTAATTAGATAATCCAAAAATGGTTTTTAGAAATTCATGGTGGTTTGGGAGATATCCTTGGTTATTTGGAGCACATTTTTGTTTGCCGCGCGTGAAAAAAAAAAAAAAAAAAAAAACGGAATTTCATTTAAATGAACAGGCTGTGATTTAATTTGGAAAGGGGAATTCTAATTTGATTATGTGCTGGAATTTACTCCACCACGTCTCTCGCTTTTTATTGCCACTCATCTATAACTCATTAACACCTGTAATCCCAATTGAAGACGGTTCTGTTTAGTGAATTAATTACATTGCTTGAACCAGTTGAGTACGCCTCTTCCAAACTGATCTGTCATTTTCAACCGAACTTCTCCACTCCACTTGTTTAACAGCTAAATTGTATAACTTGACCAAGTTGAATACGACTCTTTTACATCCATATTGCTTGGATTATTCATTCAACATCACTCTGTTTTCAATTGGTGATTACGGTAATGGGCAGCGTGGAGATGAATAGATCCTCTTCCAGACCCAACGGATTCAACCAGATATACTTGGAACCGCCTTATTTCCCCCACCCCGTATGATTTAGATGGTACTTTCAATTTCTCGCTGGTGAAAATGTGAATGAGGTAGACAAAATTGGCCAATTCGGATGATCATCCATATTTTACAATGGACAGGGCACAAATAATAGAAAATAGAAGCATGAAAGCAAAAGGAAATGGGTTGTTTTATGATTTAGAAACTAGAAGGAGTGGAGGTTTTATCATGATGTGCCTTTAGTTGTTTATAAAACTATAAGTTGAAGCTTTGTCGCTCATTTTCCTTAGTAGTTTTGTGTATTTCAGAAGTCTAATATAACTGCTACAATAGGGTAATCTTGGAATTTTGGTCCTGAAAATAAGTTATGATAATCCTAAATTATACACTTAAAGGCTTAATAAGTTAATCTTGTTTTTCAAGTGAGATTTTGGGACTGTTTGCATGCTAATTGTGGGCTGATCTGAATCATATCAAAGTCTGGTGCATTATAATTGTATTCTTCAAATCATTGGTTTTTGTTTGATCTTGAAAATAATCTATCATTCCTGCATACTAGCTCTTGCATCCTTTCACTCTTGCATAAGCATCTTATATATAGTCGAAGTGCTCTAAAATTGTTCCGTGCCTAATTGCTAAGTAACCAAAAGATTGAATTCATCTTCAAGGTTTATGATTCAGATGGCAATAGGAAAGTGACACTTCGGGTATATCTAAAAAAAATGAGGAGCACAAGAGTTGGTACCCTGATATTCCATTTCTATCGCTGAAACTGTTTTGCTCCATATGCCACTACCATTCAGAGTTCCTGCATGCAGACAATGAAGAAAATAACTTAAATCAGAAAACTAATGGTTGGCTGTCTTTTAGCTGCGGAAAGCAGCCTGATACGCAGCTAACTGGCAATTTCGCAGCCATTTTATTACTTCTGTAGGTTACAGGTGTCGAGAGACAAAATGAGCCACATGGGTAGCTGGGAAAATGTCAGTACATGGAGGGTGTCCTATTCATTTGATCCAATTCGATGGAAAAGACCCTGGTCAAAAGGAAGTCAAGTTGTGTGTTATCACTAAGTCACCACACTAAGTCGTCGCATGTCAAGAAAAAAAATAATAATTTTGAATCAATGAAATGAATAAGTTATTTGCTCACTTTTCTGAAGGTATTAATTAATTTTGGACTGATGAGGAAATATGAATGGCTAACTTTTTATTCGAGATTTTTAGCTACAGAAACCGTCGACATTCTGCAGCTAAAGTCCAATTTCGCAACTGTTCTCCAATTCCGCCGCTGAAAAACCTCATTGTTCAAATCAGCCTAACTTTCTCATACAAAATCAGATTTTGATGATTCGAGTATCATTGGAAAGATCTCAACAAGATCTACACAATAAGAAATCCATCATTAGAGTTTGAAATGGAAAATAATGAAATAAATTGCTGAAAAGAAGCAACATTCAACTTGGGGCACCAATTCCAAAGCAGGTATAAATTCTTTTGATTTTTCATTTAAGAACTTGTTTCATTAATACAAATACTTAGTTTTGTGTGTAAATATCATAACTAGAGAGATTGGCCATCTCTCTCCTTTGATAATCTTACATTCCATTGCAGAAGAAATATTAGTTTTATTTGCAGGTTCCAGGAGGAAGGACAAATGACTATAAGAGAATGGTGTCTCTCTAAGAGACCAATTTGTTTCATAAGAGGATGATCAGCAACAAAGAGGAAATATGTTGATGCAAAATCAGATCCAAAAACTTGAAAAATTTTCAGATACTATTGTCTCCATCACATCTATACCTCATAATAAACCATTCACCTCATTTCACTTCATACTTTTCTTCTACATTCACATACACTTTCCATCTCTTTTTGTCCATTCATAACCCACAAATAAAAGCAAGAGGCTCATTAACATGCTTATTGCCCATTGCCATTTCTACTCTCCATTGCCATCTTCCATTTTCATCTTCCATTTCTTGTCATTTTCATTCCGCAAATAAGCCCTGCTTCAATGCAAATTATTGATTCCATAGTCCTTTGAGTCTAAGTTCTTTGTAAAAACACCTTGAGGCTTGCATGCCTTAATGGAAAGTTCTCATGTTGACAAACAATGGGAATACATTAATGTCCTTTGTGCGTCAGATCTTCTAGGTGACTCGACATCGACAAAATCATTTGTACCTAGCAAGATGTGTTTGGGCATCTTGACTCTCATTGTCATCAATGGTGAGAGTTCTCGTGTTGACTAGTGGCATCCATTAATGGCCACTAAGTCAACAATTTCCTACTATTTTCGACATCATAACATCTTTTCATATAGTAGGAATTGTGCCAATGAGTTTTGAAGACATGAAGACTATTATTTTCAGCATTTTGGAGCAGATTCAGCAAGTTTTAATAGAAGCAATAAAAAGTTATCTTTTTATCCATGACTCCTCTTGTTCAGCCACTTGAAGGAAAATGTGATTAGAATTTTGCAGCCACCACATATACAACTCATCCATTCCAAAGGGTAAGTTAAGGTATGTCATTTTCTAACTTTTGACCATAGAATTCCATAAAAATCTAGAATGATAATTGTTGGAAAAACATTTTCTTCCTCATTTCATAAAATCGCCAATACCATCAGTTGGGGGGAATGCATTCATCTTCATATTTTGCCATGTCCATATCATATTCAGGAGCCCATATACTTCCAACATATATTAACTATTATATTTTTATTATGAGCATACAATGGCTTTTCAAAAAAGTGCTTAAAGGATAAATTGGATACAAACAAAATTATGGTTATCACACAAGAACCAACCATCATGCAATCCAATAAAGATATACTTTGCAACAATAATCAAAATATCATTAAGCAAAGTTCACATATCAAAATAGAATGCAACAACAACAAAAAAATTGGTTGTAACACAAGAACCAACCATGTTGCAATTCAAGTAAAACACTTTGCAAAAATATGAAGTTATCAAATGATATCATGCAAAGTTAAGCCAAAGCTCAAGGATCAAAAGAGTTAATGTAATATATTTTGCATGAGGACATGCAATAGCTTCAGTTGGGGGGTATGTTGAGTCTTGAAAATGTTATTCATTTCCATTACACTTTCACTATTATGTCCATTATATCACCTCCATTTCACCTCCATTTCACTACTATGTCACCACATTCATCCCACTTTCATTATCATTGGAACACATTTATGTTTTTCCAATATTTATAATTCTAAGCCTTTTAAGTGAATTTGTGGTTGAAAATTAGAAAATAATTTGCATATGCTTATACCTAACAAGTGGGTTGAGATTGTTGACATGTGTAAGTTAAAATGAGGCTTCTAGAAGACCCTTATGTGGCACTCTAAGGCCAAATTCGAATTTGAGTAGAAAGAATCATGGGATCATGAGGATATGTGTCACATCTCCTAATTGTATTATAACTCTAAGAAGACATGTGTCTTATCAGTTCCTATTTTGATTTGGACTCTAGAGGTAGAGGGAGAGATTCATGGACTCTCATTAATGAGATGGTTTCTCATCTTTTTGTATAAATAGGAGATCTCTCTCCTTCATTGGTTAGTCTTAGCTTGTTAGTTCGTAAGCTTGCTAGCTTGTGAGATGGCTTTGGAAAGCTTTGGAGAGTTTTGTTGTACTTTGTAATTTTGAAGAATTTGAATAAAGCTTTGATGTTCTCAACATGGAAGGAGATGTGAAGTAGATGTCATGGAGCATATTATAATGTAAGGTAGAGTATATTTCATTTTGTAATTTTGCTTTGATTTCACTATGTCATTTGATCGCTTTCAAGTTTGATAGATTAGATTCTCCATTCATGCAATTTTAATTAATGTAAGTGTGTTCAACCAGTTGATTGTAGATTAGTTTTTCTTTACATGTTTTTGCATCAAATAGTGACATGAGATTTGTCTCTCTGCTGACTTTGTTTTTTTAGTTTTTCAATTTCAGTTATGCTTTGATTTTAGTTTTACTTTTCTGCAATTAGATATCAACTTGCTCATATCATTGATGATTATCTCCGAAAGCCATAGCTTAGACTAACTGGCGAGGAATCGAACTATGAATGATGTGATTTGATTTTAATTTTACTTTTCTGCAATTAGATATCAACTTGCTCATATCATTGACGATTATCTCCGAAAGCCATAGCTTAGACCAACTGGCGAGGAATCGAACTATGAATGATGTGATTTGATTTTAGTTTTACTTTGTTGCAATTAGATATCAACTTTCTCATATCATTGACGATTATCTCCGAAAGCCATAGCTTAGACTAACTGGCGAGGAATCGAACTATGAATGATGTGATTTGATTTTACTTTTATTAGTTTGCAGTTCTTGATATGTTTGAGTGCAATAGCTTAACTTTTATTTCCGTATTTAGACAAGCAACAGAGACAGTGATTTCATGATCATTATTTCATATTTTGTTTGATTTAAGTAGCTGAATATTTACACTTTTGTTCAGATACTGATTTGATCAATAGCATGTTTTGAGATCTTTCGAAATGCTAAGTTTTGGAAGTTACCATTAGGGACATAAACCTTGTCTTGAAATCTCTACCCATACTTGACCTTTAAAAGTATTCTTAAGACCTTATAATAGGATTTCCATTTGCATTAGACACTTTAGGAAACCAACAAAAACGAAACCCCAAAACAAAATAAAATCTATAAAACAACGAAGTAATAAAAATGTTAACTAAGCACATATGGTGCACCACACCTCATCAGTTTAAGATACCCGGATTGATAATTTATGTAGAGCAATTTAAGACGTTAAATTGACTAGACAACAAGACCACAACACCTCCACCTGTTCACATGTGGACAGTTATCCAATTCCACCTGGTTAGCTGAACTCCAGTGGCTAAGTCTTTATGCTATGGTTATTTTTGGGATTTTTTAAAACAATTTTGTTCGGAATTAATTCAAGGACCATGGGATTAACCCTAGGTGTCCCTTTGTAACTAGACTGAACCTTATGAACCCAAATTAGGAAAAATTCATCCTTAAACTCAGTGAAGGAGGTTTTTATGTATTTACAGGTTTATAAAAGGTGGATTTGCTTCTTTGAAGAGATTAGAGTGGTTTTGGTTTTTCATTTGCAGTTTCTAGAGGTCATAGGCAGTTTTGTTTTCAATGTAACAGGGGCATCCGGGGTCGGTTTTGGAAACCGTAAGAAGCGTTGGAAAGTTGGTTTAGAGGGATATCTAGTGACAGTGATCAGAAGTATGTATGTACACATTCAGTTTGGTTTTTTTTTTCTCTGTGTAATCAACTTCTCATGTTTCAATCCTTATAAAGCGGTCACCCATCTTGAATGTGGACCTGGAGATGTAGCCCATCAGGGACGAACTCCGTAATCAATTTTTTTGTTTGGTATCGTTGTGTTTTTTCTGTTTATACTTATGTTATGCATCGATTTTATGTTTAGTCAGCTATCGTAAAGTGTTCTTATCAAGCAGTTTTCCTTGATTTTGCATTCTTTCAGCTAACATTCAAATCAATAATGGTTAATCAATTCTACATCAGTTTTTAGTTTATGATCATTTTAGATCACTGTTTATATACTCTCATGACTCTTCATCTACTCTATGACTATTACATCCAACTATCTACACTTGAACTTCCACTTGACAAGACGTTACATACAATCTGCACATGTAACCATTTGAGACAAAATAGGCTTGAGCAAGCCATGCAAGACATCACTATGATTCAGACAACTGTGGGAAGACCAAATCTTCGACATCCTCATGATGGTCGATGGTGGAAAACTGATTCCAAGCTTGGTATTCCTTGATGGTGTCCGTGTACTCTATGGTGACATCTTTCTGGAAACGAACTCTTGCCTCCATTGCATCCAGGAACACTACTCTAGCTCCTTTGTCCAACTCATCTAATAACATGTGCATCATTGTATTGAGTGCGGTCGAACTGGTTACATACTGATGCATGGTATCTTCACTGATCACCAAGTCTGCATTGGTGGCTATGCGCATCAACTCGTCAAAGTACGATTCAAGCTCCAGTTGGACTTGTTCCTTCGTCTTTGCCTTGGTGAGTGTCCTAATAGATGGGATCGCATGTGTGTGCACAACAACTTCCATACTCCTAAATATCCATGCATGAGAAGCCTGCAAACTAGTGATGAGATGTGGGAAATATTCATAGTTTCAGATCTGACTCCGAATGTGTGCCTTTAGCTCGACCGCTTTGGGCTTCATCATTTTGGGAAAGTGTAACGAGGCTCCCTTATATCTCATTGTCCATGTTTGCATGTAGTCAACTACAACATGTACGTTTGGAAAGATACGTGATACCATAGCACATCGCTACTGTCAACCATTGAGATGGACAACTTCCTTATGCACAGTACCAAACTTTGAATACAATGCCCACATGACTGTCTCAAGGGACGATACTTCATCGAGTATCGCCTTCTTCAACTCTACTCGGGTGGATGTTGTATCAGTTCTCCTCCCTGCTTGTCCATTTGTAACTCCTTAGCCATTCACTGATTCTCAGATATCAAGAAGCGAACACTCAAGCTAGTGGCTTTGGCATATGCTCTGGTAGCATCGGCCAATGCTGTTGGATTCTTGCACATGTCAGACACAATAACTCCTTCACAAAACCGCACAGGAGATGTGTTGTCATCTGGAGTAGATGCTCTGCGTGATTGCACAACTCTATGTTGTGACTCATCAAATGATATTTTGTGCATCTCTCCTTCCAGATTATCTCCAAGGATCTTAGTATCTCCTTGGTCGCTTGGGACTTGCTCTGCTTCTGGATCCAGTGAAGCTAGTGGGTCGACCTCTCGGTGGTAAGGCATTAGGTCGATGTATTGATCTAACTCTTGCTGCTCCATATCCATATCCATCTGCTCAAGTGCTTGTTCAATCTCTTGAGCAAAGTCTTGCTCCTGCAACTACTTACCTTGTTTGCTTGGTGCCAACTGTTCATATGAGTCTACTACCTGTACGGGTGCAATTTCATCTATCTGTACATATTGCACCCCCTGCTGTACTGTTCTTGCTACACTTCCTTCTCCTGTCTGTGCAACTCCTGTTCCTTCCGGAGTAGCTCCTTCAACTCATGCAACTCCATCACTGTTTCTTCCATCCTCTATTTTTCTCTCAGTCTTTGTGTGGTCCTCTTGTCGTGTTGTTGCCTCTTCACCTCTATTGCCAAAGATTCTTTCTACACAATTGGGTATGCTCTGAACTTGCAACTTTGTTCTGCCTCTGCGCTATCGACAATCTTTCTCTTTCCTTTGTCGCGTGTCGGTATGTTTACCTATGTTGTATTTGATGTTGGTGCTCTCCCGGATGCTGCTTCAAGATACTTCGCTAACCATTCCACAACGATGTCGACCGGTTCATTAGGCCTAGAGAAGTTGCAGCAATATCTTCATGGGTCTTCCTCTGCCCAATGACATGCCCCGTGGATCCACTGAAATTGTACTCTCACGCAGTGATATTTCACAATACAATGCAGGTCATACAGATTGAAGCTTCGGACGTCAAAAGGATATTTCTTGATCTCCTTTGTTTCGACATCCGCATGCTTGAGGTTTCGTATCTCGTACAACCTAATCCATAATGGAAGAGTGGGCCAAGGTGCCTTCTTCTTCCAATGCAACCTAGCTGGTAATCCTGCTGAGATGTGGTATGATACTTCTTGCATGAAGAGATGTCCATGGGAAACTTTGGCAAAACATGCAGAGGCTTCTCTGCATTGTACATCTGTATGAAGGTTTCGGACGGTGAGGCATACCAATCCTCTATGTCGATCATTGCCTCCATTTCTGCTCTCAACATGCAAGGTGGAACCTGCTCAAATATCATCTTGTACACCGGGGTGACAAAATGATTTGACAGTTGTGTGATAACTCCTCTAAAGCTGCATTCAGAAAATAGTTTACAATAAGTATTGACAAAGATTTCCATTGATGTCCATGCCCACTTCATGCTCGAGAACTCCTAACTGGTACAGATTGCATCCAAGATGTAACTGGACATGTATATTTCTGCTTGCTAACCTTTGGGTGGCTGTCGTGCTCCTGCTACCTGTTCCTTTAGCCTGTGAGCCAACATGTTGGACCAGTTGCATGCTTTGCCTTAACTGGCCAGTTGGTCCAATGCGATCACCCAACTCTGCGGGAAGGTCTCCGTGCTCTCTTGGCCATACAAGCGACATGCAAAGATGACCAAGTACTGATACACCTTCCGTAATATCTTCGTGTCATAAATATGGTTGGGTGTCAACCTAAATTTGGCTAGCTCCTTTACCTAGTTCTTCAAGATATCCCTGGAGTTGGCATTACTGTTGGTTATGCTGAAGGGTGTCTCCATGGTGATCACTGGCTTTGACAAATGGTACATCTATTGATAATCATGTGCTTGAAGGTAGAAATCTCTGCCTCGCTGACACTTCTCAATGTCATCGTCTCAGGATCAGTGTGTGAGATGATACAATGGATCATGTTTGTGCATGGGAATGTGGGATACTTGCATGAAATCTAGTACAAGCGGACTTGTGAATGTTCACATAGACTTGGAAGTGTTCGAGATATTCCCCAAATGTGTCTGAGAATGCATCATTGACCTCTTGCCATTTCAGCTTGATTTCTTTGTCTACGTTCAGCTTGGTGTCTTCATAGATCGGCAAACTCGTAGACACTTACTCAACTATTGCTCCAGTTGCCTTGTCATTGGTGTCCTTTGATCCTGCTCTCTTGGAGGCCATTGATCCTGAACTATTGAGAGACTGATGAACACATACTATATCTAGAGACATGGTGACATGCATGGCAAGAAATCTATCAGTTAAAACTAAAGAAAACTTGAGGGATGATATTCAACATACCTGGGGATTGACTAGCAAGGATTGCGCGATTTTAATTGGGAGGCTGGGAGACTAACTGCCGGAACTATGCAAACGGTAGTCCAAACTAACGGGAGGCTGGTTGACTGTTGGAATTGTGCGATGCGCAATCCAGACTGGCCTGTTGGGTGCTGATATTGCATAATGCGCAATTTCAGTTGGCAAGTGATGCAGGCCCAGGGGCTGCATTACGCAATTGTCTAGGATAGTAGTCACTGCCTCTCAAAATTGCAAAAGGTAATACTAGAGGGTAGTTACTGGAAAAAATTGTGCATTTTCTGGGAGGAACGCAGAGCCTTCCCTCTTAGAATTGTGCAATGCTGTCTTGGTGAGGCAGAGTCTGGTCCTAGATTTCCCAAACCCGTCTATGGGCAACTGAAAGCAAATGAAGATGTGCATCCATGGTGATACTGAGTGTAAGCAGGAGCGAATGATCATGCTTGCAAATAGTGAATGCAAGATTCAAAAAATAGAACAACATGCATGTGTGTGGAACGTGTCGTTGAATCAGCGACCGTTCGTGAAAAACAGTGTCATGCATGCGACAACAGTGAGATGCTAATGAAAACTAAAACAGTGCTTGTATAAGCTAACATACATGCAAATGAAAACAAGCATTCATAGAAATCAAATAGACAACACTCGCACAAGCCAAAATACAAAAGTTGATAGAAATGCTGCAAAAGACAAGTAAAGTGGACCTACCCAGAAATATATGAGTTGGATGTGTCGAAGACTCTTGGATGTGTTGTGGAATGTCAGAGCTCCAAGATTGATGTGAAGAATGAGCTTTGAAGCATTGAATAAATAATTTTGAGGCTCATGATGCGCATGCCACAAATCTAGGAAAAAGTGACACTTGGAGGAAAGTTTCTAAAACGATCTTTGCATGTAACCTCTAGCTGCTAAAAATAGCTCCCTAAAATCTAGGGATTCTTTTTGCATGTTGTTTTTTTCTATTTCGGGAAAAAGCAGCCCATGCATGCAAGTCAATTTTTCTCGATCCCGGGTGGAATCGGTCAACCTGAATGCGCATGAAATAGTCTGCTTGACTGAGGGATATTTTTTGCGTAATTTTTGGGAGGGGGCTGCGCTGGATTTCCAGTGGGGCTGCATAATTTTTGGGAGGAATGCTGCCTAGAATTATGAAATTTCTAGGCTAAGCTGTCCTGCTTGGAAAAATTATGCAGTTTTCATTGGGAAGGTTGTTTGACAGGATTGCACAGTTTATGACCCCAACAGGCTGCCAATCAGATTTGCGTAATTTCTGGAGGGAAGACTGGTTCCCCTCCAGAATTGCGTAATTTCCTGAGGAAGCTGGTCAACCAGTAGCTAGACCAAGTTCGGGGAAGCAACCTGTGAGGGGAGTGAATCAACCTATCATGCACAGGCTGGAAAGCTACTAGAAAACCAATGAAGCTCATGCACTTGACAATGAAAGACATGTTGTTGAGGATGGTTGGTAGGGAGGCTCCAAAACGAAGTTAAGGAAAAATTTTGGAGGGTGGTTGTAGCCGCTACAATAGCATACAAAGATTGAATTTTTAGTGTATATAGTTATAAAGTAACACATATGGACATACTTGGACATATTGCATGCTTGTAGGCAGAGAATAGTCTACTATTAGATATGAAATACAATTGTTATTATGATTGAAAGTTGCTAGTGATGGATTTTGTATCTAGTAAAATAGTTTATTGCATGGTTGGAGGTATTGATGATGTTTCTGGACATCAAGCCATCCATATGAAGACAAATGAGGATGGTAAAATGTTGAACAAGAGGTTAGTGAAGGGATTCGATGAGATTCTACAATATACCAATGAATTAGGTAGCAACAATTAAATTGATAACAATCGTGTAAGTATGCATTTGCTTGTTTACAATTTATAAAATATCAAAGGGAGTTGAGATAATAGTTTCCTCGGTCAAAATTTAGTATTTGAAATGATATGCATTATGAGCATGAGATTTTTCTAGACGTTTTTAAGGTAGAGAGCCTTAGACATATAAATACTATTTAATGTTTGAATAAAATCATGGGAAATTTAATGGCGTGATATGTTATACTGGCTATGAGTTCTTAACCAAGGTAGCTAGGGGATATACTCCTATTGTATAAAATGGATGCCAATAAAGATAGCCATATGTGAGGTTGTGATGTGGTTAGATATGTAAGGGCTATAAATATATGCAAGTGCTTAATGGTCTTCCCATTTATAATGGATGTTTGGATTGAAACCTCTTTATCGACACTAAAAAGAAAGAAATGATTATATTCTTGTTGTTGTACATGAGTTGAAGAGGAAGGTATCCAAATGATTGAATGAGTACTAGGAATAGGCTAGATGATATATCAAGGAATTGGCTATATCTTCCAATTCTCGTGGTTGAATGCATGATATAAACATATTGTATTTGGGGATCAATGTAAGGATGCATTAAGTGGATGTGACCTTGGGTATTGACACATTATTTTTTTGGTAGCATAATTGATTTCATTATGGAAAAGCTGGGTGTGTTGATATTGCATAAATAATGAAATATATCTTCTTTGATTTTAATGTAATTAATGGTTTAAGTGGTTGAATTATTAACATGTTATAATTCTAAGATCACTTCATGGGATATTGAAAATATTGCAATAAAATAATGATGTGCATGAATAGTGACAATTTGTTTAGCTAACTGAAAGTTGAAAAGACTACAGGAATAATATTCTTGGATATGGAAATTATGTAAGCCCATAAAGAAGATCCATAACTACTGTTGCGAGATCCAAACATTAAGAGGGGTCTCATGTAATGTACCCAACCATCCCTTAACTAGGTCACACTATTATTAGACATGCCCTAATAATATAAATGATGAATTTTCTCATATAATCTGCCACTATATGTAGCATATACATAACCAATATAATAATCTAAACGAGAGAAACAAATATAAAACATGAGAGCATGTACACATGGAAGAAACATAACATAACATAATATAACATAGCATCATGGAATTCAACAAAATTACAAAAAAAAAATAAAAATTAACTCATCTTTTACATGTCCACCCATTGACTACAGACTCAAAAAGTTCCTTCCAGCTACAGACTCCACTGCTTTAGTGCTCTCAATAGTGGGTCACCCTTGAGATTGGGCTATGAATCCACATGGGCAAAGGCTTACCTAAATTTGGATATGGTACATAACCAACACCAAACATGGTCAAAGTTAAGGTACCAAACCCCAAAAGCACTCCAACCTACAATTTCTCATCCCCCATCAACCTACACAACCAAAAGTAGTCCACCCCTTTCTCTATAATTGCAATACTATACTTTCAGTACATCGGTCTATGCCACTATCCTTTTACGGCTTCCAACTCAGGTTGACCAAGGAGTCTCAGATCCCTCTAGTTTCTAGGAGTTCCAATTTCCCTTCGAGGACTTCAGGTTCCCTTGAGGCTCCACATAGGTATATATATCCCTACAAATCTCCTTTCAAAGTCCCATATTTCCTCTAGGAAATCTAGGGATAAGTGAACTCATACCTAGAACCACTTAGGATCCTTAGGATACAGTAGCCAAACACATTTCTCTTCTTGGAGAAAACATAACAATCACACTAGAAAAATACCTTCATTTGAATGGTAGATGCGTAGTTATATATATATATATATATATATATATATATATATATATATATATATATATATATATATATATATATATATATATATATATCTATATATATATATATATATATATATATATATATCTATATATATATACATATATATATATATATATATATATATATATATATATATATATATATATATATATATACATACATGGTGCCCTTTGACAAGCTCTATTTTCCCTTTTTAAACCTTAGGATAAAAGCATCCTTATAGTTTTATGGAATTATATATAATAATGTGTTTTAACATAGGTTCCCTTGAGGCTCCACATAGGTATATATATCCCTACAAATCTCCTTTCAAATTCCCATATTTCCTCTAGGAAATCTAGGGATAAGTGAACTCATACCTAGAACCACTTAGGATCCTTAGGATACAGTAGCCAAACACATTTCTCTTCTTGGAGAAAACATAACAATCACACTAGAAAAATACCTTCATTTGAATGGTAGATGCGTAGTTATATATATATATATATATATATATATATATAGATATATATATATATATACATACATACATGGTGCCCTTTGACAAGCTCTATTTTCCCTTTTTAAACCTTAGGATAAAAGCATCCTTATAGTTTTATGGAATTATATATAATAATGTGTTTTAACATTAACTCATTTACCTTTATAAGTGAGGTTAATAATTAATAATAAAATAATAATTTGTTGACCTAACCCCCTTACTAAGTCCCTCTAGCTCCCTCACCTTCCCTTTTGTGGAGTCTTGGCTCTTTATACTCTTTTTGTCCCATAGTTAGTAGTTACATTATTACTTTATCAATATGAGTATGCTTACATATTACATCTGCTAGGCTCAATGGCATATTTTCACATAGGCTCTTCAACCTAACCCAAATAGGCACTTTGGACTCAATACATATCTTTGTACATTGGGCCACAAGCCCAACACACTTATAAATACCAACACTCAGGCCTCAACATAACCTGGTTCGCTGGCCTAAGTATCTTTCATACACATACACTTACAATTTTGAGATCAAGCATGGGATATCACATCTCATGCTTGGGAATTTTGGTTTCCTATATGAAACATATTTGGAATTTAATAAGTTAAACTATTGTGATGATATCTCATGATGATTGTATGTGTGTGATATAGGTGAGATAATGGCTATTGAAGTTGGAAAGCTCAGGAAGGACATTTTTATGACATTGGAACCTTATGATTTCCATAAATTATACACTACTAGTGAATTTTTGGTGGTAAGTTGGTGCTCTCTTTGTGCAAAGCCTTGACAAGATGGATGGTTTGAGGGGCTGTGTAGTAGTGAAGGGGATGCTTGAGCTTGGAAGGTAAGTATAGTGAGGGAGATTCAACTTAAAAATGCACATGACATGGTGATTAGAATTATGAGGGTGTGTCATAGGCTAAATTCTTGCCCATGGCAGCTTTTTGAACCATAGTAATAGCCATACAAATAAGCATTGATTTATGATTACAACTTGCTTTTGAATAAGTGTTACATTGCTAGTTGATAACTCTTATGGTTAAGATAAATTTTATAATGACTAATAACATGTATATTTTCTTGATGGATGCAATAGGAACAATTAAAGGAATCAAGGCATGAGTTTAGTACTTGGAAAAAAGAGCACCAGAAAGAAACATAATTCAAGAATAAATACATGGAATAAGTAATGTCTAGTGGACTTCTTACAACTTAGAAGAAAACAAAATAGGATCTAGAAGATGCAATACAAAAGGAACGCCCACAATTATTTTGAAATTTTGGAGATTTTATTATTGCAATAGGAATTCCTGGGGCCGCATATCTAAGATTTCCTTCCCAAACTATCCTGGAGTCTAGAAGGGGAGTGGGTCAACTTGAGGGACTATGGTGTATAGAAGGGGGAACACTTCCTTTGGATGTGCAAGTTGAGGGGAATTAAAGATTGTTGATTGGAGTTGTTGTAGGTGTCGATAAACTTTGAAATTGTTGCAACTGGAGTTCTTGGAGCTACAATTTTGAGACATATTAGCTGATTTATGTCAAAACCCTAGAGGGGATGAGGATTTTTTAAGGGATTTCAATGTAGAGAAACAATCTCATTCCTTGGGTTGTGCAGACTAAGGGGAATAGGAGATTGTTGGTTGGAATTCCTATAGGATTCAACAAATTCTGGAAGTACAATAGTTGGAGTTCATGAAGCTATAATTATAAGAATTCCTAGTCGGTTTGTGTTGGAGCCCTATGAAGGAAGTGGTACAACCTAAGAGACTACAAAATAGAGTGGGGGGGACACTTCCTTAGGTTGTACAAACTAAGGGAAAAGAGATATTGTTGGTTGGAATTGTTGCAAGAGAGAACTAAATTGTGAAATCATTATTTTTGTTTTGGATTGGAGATCCTATATAGATTAAGGGCTAGAGAGACTAGAATTGTATTATGTATGCACACCTATATAGTATTGTGCACTAAGGATGGTGCAAAAACAAAGGTGAGAGGATTGTAACATTGTTAATTTTAATCCTCATAAATTATGATGTAATTGTGCTAATATGATTTAGTTTGGTGAGCCAATATCCCGTAGGACAAAGCTTGTATTGATTGATATCACCAATGGATGAGCTATGTAAAATTTTTACATTGAAATTACAAATGAAATAAATCATAGGCTATGATACGGGAGGGATGGTAATTTGGGGACCCTATGATTCCACAAGAGAGTGGGCTAAAGGGGCTCTAAGAGGTTCCACATGCATATTAATCTAAGTTATTGTATTATTAATGTTTACCTCCTTTGAATTATCTACGTGAGCATTAAATAAATGTAAGAGTGGATGGTGGAAAAAGCCACCTTACTGATTTGTAAAAGCATGGGTTGAGTACAACCACCTCTTTTGGGAAGTGTGAAAGTCAAATTTGCATGAAAGAAAAGCAAATTCGAATATAAATTTTAGGGAGTTTTGAAAATATATTTTTAGATAGCATAAGGAAAGTTGGGTGTTGGAAAATAAAACCAAACATGTGTGTGGAAAAAACTGTATGGGGCATGAGCTTATGCTAAGAATTAGGCTATTTTCTTGTGATAAATAATTTGTGTCCCAGCAATTGTTAAGTTGTGTACTTGTAAGTATTTACTATTGAGGAAATGGCCCAAGATCCTTGAGAAGGCTATTGTGAGCACTCCTAGAATAGATAAGAATTCCTAGAGTCCCTAGCTAAGTGATTTCCTAGGTGATTGTGTAGTGGATCCCCTTAGATAAGTGGGATAGTTTGAGGAATTGCATGGTAAAGGAGGGGATATTATTCCTTGGGTTGTGCAAGTTGATGGGAAAGAGAAATGGTGGATTGGAATTTTCATTGGACTGACAATATGGGGTTTGGGCCTATCTGTGGACAATGACAACTAAGAGAGCTAGACCTTGTTGTTGAGTCATAGGCCAAACTCAAGGGTGGCATGCAGTTCAGAGAAATGGAAACAAGCCTATGGTTAGGATGAACATCCCTTGTCTGCAACCAATTGGTTCTTCCATTGAAACATAAGTTCTTTGTTATATATTATGTTAATTCTGTTGTATAAATGTTTACATGAATATTGTTGTGTTGCTTGAATAAGATGCATTCATGAATTTTAAAATTTTCATTTGATGCATGAGCATGTCTAGGCATATTTCTTGCATAAATTTTGTTTACATTGAATCATTTTATTTGGTTTTTAGTAGGTGGGTACTCTACATCTTTGGGTTAAAAGTTTACCTATTTTATTGCTGAAAATAAAATCTAGAGGAATATATTGAAGTGAAAAAGAATGATTATTATCAGGGCCCTTAGATAATGTAATAAGCCAAACAAAATTAAGAAATTTAATTCTTTCCTTTAACATTTGGGAGTGGGGGATCCTTAAAAAATCACCCTAAACCATCTAGTAAACTTTCACAAGCCATATATTTTGTTAATCCAAGAAAGTATGATTAATGGGGAGAATTCAAAGCATATTTTTTCTTCCATACTAAAAGATTTGTCATTTCTTTCATTTCATGTGGTAAATAAATGTGGGGGCTTAGTGACATGTCACAATTGGGCTTTCTCTTTAGAAAATTCAAGATGAAATTTTGATAATATATTTTCTCAGAAGATGGGAATGCCTTTTTTCACTCAGTATTGTTTATGGCCCTTATCTTGAAAGACAACCATTTTGGGAGGCTTTATTTGAGTTTCAAATTCTAGATAAAACAATATGTAATATTTGGAGGTGACTCCATGTTGTGGAGGTAAATCCCCTCTGCGGACAGAGGCAATCCCTACTAGCCCAAATGGGGTCTAGCAACAATCAAACAACGCTAACACGCAGGTTCCTAATTGCAAATCAAAGACCGATGATGAGGGCCTACCTGGATTCCAACACTAGTACTTGTAGAAGAGTCATCGCTCTCGTTCCTTTGCTCCGGTTGGTCACAATCCCCACGATCCTCGTGAACGGACACCTGCACATGCAAAGAACGACACAAACACAAGCATAAAATCCAATAGATGCAACTATATATCAGTCAGAAAGGATATAACTCAATCATCATTACAAAGACAATAAGAGTGGAACCATAATGATAGTCGCCTATTATTGATAAACAACAAAGAAGAATACAACCATGGTTCTGATGTCAAATCCTCCTTTGGCTGGGTGATCAGCAGCACATGCCTTGCAAAGCTTGTTGGGAATGGGGAACAAGCCTCTCTCTCCTTGGTTACTTGGACAAGAATCTCCTCACTTAAGATTTAGCCTCATGGGAATGAATAATGCTCCTTGTAGCATGAATTTGGCAATTCTCAGACTTTGAGACTTAGAATTTGGAACTTGGAGACTCTAACTTGTCAGAGGCAAAAGGACAAGCTTTTATAGATAGAGGAGAAGGAGTTAGGGTCATCCACAAGATTCATGGGATTGGCTGTATCACTAAGAAGCTTCCATGAGAGGTGGAGAACTACTTCCCTTCTATGGAGATTCGAAGCCAAACCAAACCAACTCAAGATTTAATTCATGAGTGGGTTAGGAAGAACCCTCGTAAGTTTGTTTGTTAAAAACTTTACCCAACTGGGCTGGCGCGAGTGCGACTTTGAGACAGAGCGTCAGCTGGCGCACCCTCTTTGGAGGATTTCCCCCATTGGCGCGAGCGATACACAGTGGAACCGTGCCAATGGAAAAAGGGCTATTTTTATGGGTATTTTGCAGAAGGTGTCTTCAGGGCATATGAAGTACATACTGAAGGGGATACAATGCAAGTGTTTTTAGGTTATGTCACTTCTCACAGGTCCCAAAATAAGTCCTCCAAGGTGCGGGAGAAGGGGTAACAAGGACGGTGACAAATTACTGTGTAACAGATGCCCCCTAAAGCATGAAGCCCGAGAGAGAGAGAGGGGTGAAATGCTTTACAAGAACATGTCCAACTGAAAACACTGCCGCCGGAGAACCTGCATGAAGAAGTACAACTGATATCTCAAGTACATGATGTATGTGGTACGCAGCCATCCATAGCAGAGTACATAAAAATCCAGATCCAAGGTATGGGCGCAGCCATCCAGTAAGGATCGATAAGTAGACTCAGGCATGGTCACAACCACCCAGTGAATGAGTCATGTAATGATCATAATAATCCACAAAATCGCAACCTGGATCCCAACAGACAAAATCCAGGGTCTTGCGCTCCATCTTGACCCGAACAAAGTACATGTTCAAGCATGCGAATATGGGAGTCGAATTTGAACATGCAAGAACAATGTCTGATTACTAATCAATGAACAAAACTGTTAACAGACGCGAGAGGTACCACCAATAATGACAATGGTCCTCAAGGTACTATAGGTACAATCTACGGCGTGCGAATCAGTGAGCCGGCGTCGAACACCCGTAGAATCATTCGATCGGAAGCCAATGATGAAAACCTCGCGTCAAACACGAAGAACCTGCCATTGAGGCATGCAGGCTCCAAGGCACATGAAGGGAGTCTCTAGGTCAACTTCCTGGATAATGAGCTGGAGTCGACAGGAAGGGACCTTGATCAAAGGTGGGCCATAATGTTTCCCACATCATCGACACGAGACAAAGAAGGATAAGATGTTTTGTGTGAGGTATCAAAGGGAGGTTGAGTATTCTATAGAGGTAAACTTCTCTTGAACATACTGGCGGCACGACAGTGGACTTGGCAGTATTTGACATCAAATGATCAAGGGTCATGGTGACGAGGTAATGAGCAGATGAGAGGTCAAACAGGATAACCCAAACCCATGGAGGCAAGTGTAAAAACAAGATGAGATGTCCCCACCCAGACACGAATGCAGACAAGTGCCATGTTCAAGAGCGACATACTGCCGACACGACAATAATTGTGGTTCCATTTTCCCCACCATTTCTGGCGAGTACCCCGGTTATTTTTTGATGACAAGCTTGACGGGGATAGCATATGCTTAAAAGGTGTCATTTCGACGGCATCTAATGTCATTAAATTTTAACGAGTCTGACAAAGGAAAACTCAGCGTCTTTTCATGTTTAGAGAGTTTGAAAAGACAGCAGAAAAGTAAACTCCAGGGGGGTCCTTTTTCGTAAAGTTGTGTCTCTCGAGCTCGAAAAAGTATAAAACAATGCTCGAAAGAACTGCCCGATCATTACGATCGAGGAGTACTTTTCATGACTAGTGATTTCGACCTAAAAAAGTAAAAAAGTGATCGAAACCACGTCGCTTCGTAACCGTTAACGAACCTGAAACGACAAGGGTCCGACGATCTTTTCGTCTTTACACGGTCGGAAAAGAGTTTAAAGACGACTGCCTCTAATTTACATTTAACGAGTCGAGACGAAAAACTCGGCAATCTTTCGTCTTTAAACAGTTGGAAAATATCTGAAAGTAGACCTCCATTTTTATTCTCTTTAACGAGTCAAAAAGGGAAAGTACTCGGCAATCTTTTCATATTTTACGAGTCAGAAAAGAGCTTAAAGGTGACTCATCCTAGAGGAATGAGTGGTATAAAGGGCAGCAACTGGTTCCGGCAATGGTGGAACTGCTCAAAACATGTAATGGTCAAGAGGCTGGCTAAGAAAACCACTCATCGCTGTGGTTCCTCAGAAAGCAAAACAACCAAGTGAAAGCATATGATCAGCCAAAGAGATGGTAGCAATGGAATGAGACAACCAAGGCTCATCTAGCAGAATTTAGCGGATAAAGCGGCAATCACAAGATGTGAATTAGGTATGGGTTCATTTTTACACAAGCTTGAACCATGGAGAACTCTGCTTGGATTCAGTTTCATGTTTACACAAGCTTGAAACGAAAAACTATGCTTGGTATAAGTTCGCATGCCCCCAGCATAATAACGCAAAACAAGGTACATGCCCCCAAGCTTCATTGCATTCAACAAAGTGGATGGAATGAAGGTTCACTCTTGAGATCTATGAAAGACTTGACTTGTATTTTACGAGATCTTAATCAAAAGACTCGATTTGGAAAGGGAGTTGTTTCGTTTTTTAATGAGGTTGACACAGTGAAAGAACTATCCTCATAACCCTTATTTCATTTTTTAACGAGGTCGACATAAGATCAAAACTATCCTCGTAACCCTTGTTTCATTTTTTAACGAGCTTGATACAAGATCAGGAACTATGCTCGAGACTCCTTGTTTCGTTTTTTAACGAGGTCGACACAAGATAATAACTATCCTCGACACTCCTTGTTGCATTTTTTAACGAGGTCGACACAAGATCAGAACTATCCTCGGTGACTCCTTGTTTCATTTTTTAACGAGGTTGACACAAGATCAAAACTATCCTCATGACCCCTTGTTTCATTTTTTAACGAGCTTGACTCAAGATCAGGAACTATGCTCGAACACCTTGTTTCGTTTTTTAACGAGGTCAACACAAGATCAAAAACTCTCCTCAGAACACATTGTTTCGTTTTTTAACGAGGTTGCCACAAGATCAAAACTATCCTCGAGACACATTGTTTTGTTTTTTAACGAGGTCGTCACAAGATCAAAACTATCCTCGAGACACATAGTTTCATTTGTTAAGGAGCTTGACACAGGGAAGGAACTATGCTCCACCCGAACTTCATCATAATGAACAGGAAGTCGGGGCTTCCAAGAGTGCCACTCCCGGTGGAAGGACAACATCTTGGAAGCCAGAACCCAATGCCCCGAGGACACTACGGACGACGGCAGCATCATTGGATACAGGCACGAGATAAGTGGCCACGTAGTTGATCTGTGGTGGGGCAGATACAACTGGTGGATAAAAACCAGGAGGGGATGACAACTGCGTAGGAGGCACCGGGGGACTAAAGAACGATAATTGATCTAGAGTCACGATTCTTCCGTTGTGTGGAAAGCAAACCACACGGAAGAGCGAAGAGACAAGGGCCCCCATGGCATAAACATAGTCACAGCCAAGGAGAAGACTGAAATCTAAAGCACCTTGGACAACCAGCACGTCCATATAGACGGTTTTGCCTCCCAAAGTAATAGGAAATTTTGGGAGGACCCCTAGAGGTTGACTGGTTCCCCTGTCAAATGCTAACAGATTCTGTGCGACCAGCCAAAGCTGCAGGGAACCTAAAGCTTTCCAAGTAGTGGACAACATAAGACTGATAGACGCACCTTCATCCAAAACAGTGCCAGGTACTGCCTTATCATAGGAAAGTACTGTAATCTAGAAAGGCACATGGGATGGAAGGTGGAAAGCAGTTAGGTGACTCCAGTCGAAGGAGATGGCCAAACTACTTGGTGGGGGAATTGTATGATTTCCCCCATGCTCTATAGGAACCAAAGAAGGACTTTCGGGAGCAGCGAGGATAGGAGAGTCATTCTGAGACTCAGGAGAATCTGAAGAGATGAGAAGAACATGAGAAATAGAATCATGATGCTCCTCTGGAACAGAGTAATCAACAGGTGGTGAACCCAAGTCAACACTCTCTCCGACCAATGGTTGGTCTGGAGCAGGCTTGGCACAGCCAGGTTCGGAAGGAGGAGGACAGACAAGAGAAGAATCTAAGTCGATCTCTTTGTCCACAAGGAGGGGGTCAGAAGAGAGCCTCTGATAACCAACAGGGAGTTGGGGTGAAGAAGTTGTAAGACTTTCTAAAATAGCGGAAGCTTTATCCATGAGCGGACAAAGGTGAAGGGGATGATTGCCTTCACATAGTCTACAGGGGATTTGAATCTTCCCTTTCTTCTGAATGTTGTCAGTTGATAGGGTGGCATTTCCATGAAATTCAGAGGACGATGAGGGGTGGGACGGATCGCGAGACCATACTTCTAAGATCCTGGGAATGCCATGACAATCACGAAAAGGGTGGTCATCCTTGCATAATCTACAAGGAAATTTGACCTTCTGCGGAGGAGCAGAAGGTGGCTCAACTTGAGTTGTACTTTTAACCTCTCGCTTAGGAGACTTCTTATTCTTCTTCTTCTTAGCCACCTGGTTACTTGAATCCAGACTTTCACCAAGCGAAGTAGAAGATGAGGACGTAGAAACAGGCGAAGAAGGGGAGAGGTCCACCTTAGAATCAACATGATGTTGTTCGGGTGGAGGAACTTATTGACCAGCAGTTGAGATGGTAGGGACCAGAGAGGTTGAGAACAACCAAATAGGCAACCCAACAGTTAACCCAGGAAGGGACAACGTTGCCATGTAAGGAGCACCAACGTTTCCAAAAGGAGGGAAATGTCCAGGATTCCCATCAAAGGGGATGCCTGGGTTGGTAAACTCCGGAAAAGTTTCCATCACAAACGATAATGAACCCTACTCAAGCTAACGCAAACAAGATCTAACCGGGTAAATGTGAATCATGGCCAAATAAATTTTAAGACGCAAGGACATAACTTGACCTTTTCATCTTTAAAGGGTCGAGAAAAGGACAAAAGATGACTCTAGTTGCCTTCGAATGTTTAGTGAGCCCGAAGTGACAAATGCTCATATGAGCCTTTTCTTTTAGGGAGTCCGAAAAGGATCAAAAAGTGACTACTCTGGAGAACTAGGCAAAAGGTTTACCAAACAAATCTGTAAAACTACGTATACACCTTGGCAGTCATATGAAAACCAAGGACTTTCCGTATAGCAGTCAATCTTCCCAAATGCTGTGTTCGGTGCGTTACGGCTTGTAAGGTGGCAAACACGGCTTCCTATGGATAAAGGATGATAACCTAGTGGGGTCTCCCCATATACTCGACGGTACGTGGGAGCTCAAATCCGTGCTAGACCACTATTGAGTCACGGAAGGAGGAATCACCCAACCTTGAGTGAAACAAAAGTGACTAGGTTTAACGACGCCGGAGCACGTCTCTAGCCTAGACCTCTAAATGTGTGCGTTATGTTCCAATGCGTTGTTAGATTCATTCAGTTCATTTTAAATTTGATCTTGTATTAGGTTTCAATTTTCAGGCCTTACCGTATGTAATCTCTCAAAATTCCCTAAATGCAAACTATATGCCAAAATATGTCATTTCATTCGATGAATGCTAGTTACGAGAGGGTTTGAGAGCTTTCACGCAAATGAAATGATCACAAAACAACAAAGAACTTCCCTAATGCAGCTAATGGAAATTAACAAACTTTTCTTTAAGATCACTAATCACTAATCAAAATGAAAAGTTCTAATTCTCATTAACTAATACAAAGCAAAAGAGATTTTTTCTTTTGTTGATGGCAAAGTGCATTAAACAAACTTTGAGAAATGACAACAAACAAATCCTATTCAATACCAGCACATTCAGTTCCATAAATCACAAATCAAAACTCCAAAGAATAAGAAAGATCCCAAAGACACCAATGAGCTGTGTAATCTAGGCTCAAAGTGAGACGCAACAGAATTCAAGTGAATACAAAGCAAGTCACCCAAATAATGCAACAAAACGATATACAACCACTAGACAAGTGCAAGGGAGTAATCAAAGAATTGACTGGACCACTGGAAGTTCAAAACACCTGAGGAAGGCTCGACACACAAAGCCACTAGATGCCCTAGGACTAAAAATGTGAAATCGATGGAAAAAAGCAAACACCCAAAGGGTAACGACCAAAGCTAGTCAAATCACACTCCAACACACTCAAGTAGTCTAAAAAAGGTACCTAGAACAAAAACCAAGCTCAAAGGGCTCACAGCCAAGCAAACTTCAAAAGTTTCCAGGCCTGGCGCGACTGTCAGGCCAAAAAGAGCGCCTTTCAGGGATTGGCGCGAGTTGTCAATGAGCAACTGGCGACTGTAACACTATAAAAGAGCGCCAACCAAGTTTGCTATGGAAAAACAAAAAACAAATGAGCCAAAGCTAAGTCAACAGTACCTAGGTACACCAAGGGGTAAGAAGCAACACAAGGATTCAACCCAGAAGGCTAACCAAGCAGGAGAAACCAAGAAACAACCAAAAAGCAAGACTAGCTCCTTAGTGGAGTCGCCAAATTGTTGTGGAGGTAAATCCCCTCTGCGGACAGAGGTGATCCCTTCTAGCCCAAATGGGGTCTAGCAACAATCAAACAACACTAACAGGCAGGTTCCTAATTGCAAATCAAAGACTGATGATGAGGGCCTACGTGGATTCCAACACTAGTACTTGTAGAAGAGTCGTCGCTCCCGTTCCTTTGCTCAGGCTGGTCACAATCCCCATGATCCTCGTGAACGGACACCTGAACATGCAAAGAATGACACAAACACAAGCATAAAATCCAATAGATGCAACTATATATCAGTCAGAAAGGATATAACTCAATCATCATTACAAAGACAATAAGAGTGGAACCATAATGATAGTCGCTTATTATTGATAAACAACAAAGAAGAATACAACCATGGTTCTGACGTCAAATCCTCCTTTGGCTGGGTGATCAGCAGCACATGCCTTGCAAAGCTTGTTGGGAATGGGGAACAAGCCTCTCTCTCCTTGGTTACTTGGACAAGAATCTCCTCACTTAAAATTTAGCCTCATGGGAATGAATAATGCTCCTTGTAGCATGAATTTGGCAATTCTCAGACTTTGAGACTTAGAATTTGGAACTTAGAGACTCTAACTTGTCAAAGGCAAAAGGACAAGATTTTATAGATAGAGGAGAAGGAGTTAGGGTCATCCACAAGATTCATGGGATTGGCTTTATCACTAAGAAGCTTCCATGAGAGGTGGAGAACTACTTCCCTTCTATGGAGATTCGAAGCCAAACCAAACCAACTCAATATAGATTCAGTTCATGAGTGGGTTAGGAAGAACCCTCGTAAGTTTGTTTGTTAAAAACTTTACCCAACTGGGCTGGCGCGAGTGCGACTCTGAGACAGAGCGCCAACTGGCACGCCCTCTTTGGAGGATTTCCCCCATTGGCGTGAGTGATACACAGTGGAACCGTGCCAATGGAAAAAGGGCTATTTTTATGGGTATTTTGCAGAAGGTGTCTTCAGGGCATATGAAGTACATACTGAAGGGGATACAATGCAAGTTTTTTTAGGTTATGTCACTTCTCACAGGTCCCAGAATAAGTCCTCCAAGGTGCGGGAGAAGGGGTAACAGGGATGGTGACAAATTACTGTGTAACACTCCATTTTTGTGCTTAAAAATTGGAAATTTTGGGGAGAAGTCACTTGGACAGATCCTTTTAGGGATTGCTTGCTTGAAAAAATGGGAAGTTATAATTTTTAAGATCCTAATCCTATTGAACCGGTGCCCATATGGAGAAATTCCATGTTGAACAGAGATGGAGTATCTAAATATTTAGATTGTTTTATGGTTTTAGAAGTAATAATAACTAGAGTGGATAAACATATAACATCGATTGGATATAGGGGGTTTCAAATCATGTACATGTTTTCCTACAATTTGAAAAGTATGATGGAAACCTACAATTCCTTTCATGTTCAATTCATATTGGTTAAAAGAGGATGATTTTTCAAAAAATGGTAAAGGGTGAATGGAGGAAATATGGCCCTACATATAAATGTTCAATGATGTTTCATTTTAATGAAAACTTTGGAAATAGTTAAGAAGGCACCACTTGATGGGCAAAAGAGAAATGAAATTATTCTTATCTAAACATTAATGAGGTTGAGAAGAAAATATATGCCTTGTCTTTTGTTGAAAATGCAACAAGAAATGTTGAAAATAGCATCAAGAAAGATCCTAATTTAATTTTGTCCTTGAATTAAATTAGGAATAAAATTGTAATTCCACATCTCATGACAACTTGTATTAGTTAATTCATTTAATTTGACTTACTTAGCTCAGTTAATTCGAGTTGAGGGTATAACTAGAGTCATGTAGAGTGTCTCCTACATTATAGGAGCCCTGGTTGATTTTATTTTGAGTTGTAATTAATTAATTTAGTCTAACTGGGTTAAAATTAGTTAAACTAGTTCTGAATGATGGAGGAACTAGTGGGAGGTCTAGTAGTGTGGTGCTGCTTGTAGTGATCAACTAGTAAACTGAAGATTCACTCATAAATAACTCATGCATTTCAGATCTGAGAAAGACCTAGTTGAGATTGGAGTTCAAGGACAATTTATTACCAGTTGTATGATCATCTGAATTGTACAGGTTGTGCATGCAGTTAGAGAACAATGTAACTTTGAAATTGGAACTGTAAACTCAAAATGAGAACTTTAGACAAAAAACCCCCAAAAAACATGAAAAATCACCCCAAAAACGAAAAGTGTGTTCTGGAACAATGTTTTGTCTTTTTTAGGGTTAATTTTCAACATTTTTTAAAAATGGCAGTAAAACCAAATTTTTTGTGCAAAATAAATGAGAAAAACACACTAATATTGTTGACAAAATAATATTTTTCTTTTCTGGGTACAATTTCAACATTTTTTAGTAATGGCGTTAAAGATAAAATAATGGCATTTGAAAGACATTAAAATTCCAACAATTTGCATCCATTTCGTTAAACATATAATAACATGACACTAAAAATCTCTAAAATTCTAATTGTTTTCAACCATAACATTAAATATATATAAAAAATGACAATCTTTCAACCATAGAATTAAAAAAATTTAAGTTTTCAACATATTTCAAGCATGACATTATGAACAAATTATATGACTAAATTAATCAAAATATCAATACTTGTAGATTGAATGAAACATAAATCATTTCTCTAAGTTATTGTCGCATTGAGGAGATTCTAAACAAATAAACTCATCATAATCAAAACATATAATCCAACAAACATAAAAATGACTTATAAATTCATGTAACATCATATGGAAGTTAAAATATTTATTTCAAGTTACCATGCAAACATCATTTATAGAAAATGTCTTAGACAATTATTCAAAATCACTCATATGTTCTTGCACACCATCAGAATTCACATCTTCAGATGAATGACTGGATGCAGATGAAGATGTTCCATATTATTCTCTTTCATCAACTAGTGCCCCATCTGAGTCAACATGTGTGCCCACCATTTTAGGTTTCAAAAGTCTTCTAGATCTACAACTGGGTTCAACAAACTCATGTCTCAACACTATTTCTTCTAGTAGAAACCTCTTCAGAATCTCTATCGTCCTGAAGTGAACAATTCCTCTCTTTGTTAAATTGAATTCATAAACAAGTATGTCAACATCCTCCAATTTTAAGAGGTCTGTGCAGCGACGATTTATATTTGTACCCTTTCTTTTTCTCTTTCCACCAATTTTTTTTATCAACTACCATCTCTAGCTTGTACACACCATTTAATAGGTATATTTGTGGCATACCAATGTACTTTAGCACCTGCAACATCTTCATTTTTTTGTAATGACCGCTATAACCTTGGCAACCCAGAATGGATATCCATGTGCATCTCCATCTACTAACACTAGGATCATGCAACCCTCCTTAATATCTTGTATTGAACCCTTGTAAAGGCCTTCCATGGCTTCACGTTTTGCACGAGATCTTCTGGAACCAAAATATATTTCTCTTTGCTCTACATGTGAAGAATTAATAATACCTTGAGATTGTTGTTGTCAATAATGTTTCTTTCCTCATGTTCATTTGACACATTTTGTGGCCAAATAAATGGAGTATTCAAAAGTATATCTTCATTTGTTGATCTTGAAATGATATCACTCTAATTATTGAAAAGAGACTCCCACCAAACTAAATCATGAACATCAAAGTACTCATATGTATATCTAATAGATTTTTTAATTTCTTCCAGGCAATTAGAATAGTTTATATCTATCTTCTGCCTTCGTGCATTATGAACTTCAGCGACTGATTGTAATAACAATATATTTGACGCAAATATTGGATGATCTGGAATGAACTTCAAAAATGTCAAACCTAATAACGACACCCATTCTGCAGTAGTTGAATACTTCTTTCCCCATATTAGTGTTTTCCCATCAAATTTTTTGATACGGAATTGATGTTAGAAGCTAATGTCATTAAGTTGTTCAATGAATTTATCCTCACCATGTGATCCCAGAATAAACCTTTGCATGCCAAAAATTTCTTCCAACACATGAAAAATAGGATTTAGCATGTATGATTTCTTAATACATTCAATTAATGATGGAAAGCTCCCAACATCCTTCCTCCTCAATGTGACTGAAGAACGACTGAACATTTGATCAATATGGTCATGAGTGTGCCCAAGAAGAAGGAAGCCAACCTTTACCTTGTAAAAAATCTCAATTCAACAAACATGTTTAGATATCCAAAAACAATTTGATTTTTGTTTTCACGACAAGTGTTGTCCAATTCTAAATACAAAACTTCACGAAGATTACTAGACCAATGAGAAAGTACATCCTGAATTATGGTTATTGCAAGATTTTCATCATTATGAATATTTGGAGTTGTGAAGTAAACCCTTGGCAACATTTTCCCATTCAATACCATACAATCAACCAAGTGAAACTGAATAAAATTTTCCTCCAATAAATTTTTGGGTGTGCGAACAAAATTTGGTAGAAGTTTATTCTTATGGTCCTGTTGACGGCACTGGACCCACCAACATGTTAAGGGGATCTCCTTGGTAAGAAGTCCCAATTAGACCTCAGACTGTTTGGTGTAGGAGTCCCAGCAGTGGGTCGTAAGCTAATGCCTTGATCGCAGTGTCGCACAGAGGCAAGTAGAATAACTCTGTCAGCGACAAGGGTGTGACTGTTGCAGTGAGTCAAGGAAGTTGTATGAGAGGTTCCAACACTTTGAAAGGGGAAGGAGGTGAAGGTGAGTTCCAGGTTGAAAGGGATCAATCCGAACTCAGCTAGGAACACACAACACAAAGGACATGCACAGATTCTAGCATAGCAGTCCACTCGGATGCAACAATCACATCATACAAGGCAAGATAACATGAACAACACTCACATATCAATCCAAGATGAGTGGGATGGTTGTTATAGCAAGGTTCATGTGAAAGGTTTGTCTGATGTCTAACAGAGAAGTCGACAGGGACGGTGACAACATTAACAACATATGCAACACATTAACGACAAGATTCATATAATTGCATACAAATCAGTTCATACACAATTACATAAGTTAAACAACATATATCATTAAGGAAACTGGAGCAGTCCAGCTATAATAACAACATATGCATGAAAATGTGTTGGCTCTTATTATATAAAGAAATGTAAGTCAAAACCATACAATACATCCATGTAAACATGCTAGCCCCAATAGTGGAATGTTACACCCACATCCGCCTGCTCCTCCTAAGAGATGCACTAGCTCCGTGTAGTGGAGAAGCCAAGGCACGTTACAATACCATCCAAGCCTTCTTCAAAATAGTCTTAGTAGAAGCTTGGCTGACCAAAAGCCCTTACAATGAGCTATGAGGGACTATTTATAGCAAAGGGTGGGGTGACCCTTGACATTCCCCTTTGTGATAGTTCAACTACGCTCATGACTCTTCACCTACTCTATGACTATTACATCCAACCATTGAAACTTGACTTACACTTGACATAACTTAACATTACAATGCACATGTACTCATGTGAGACAACATGGCTTGAGAAAGCCTCGCAAGACATCACTAACACTCAGTCCACCATGATGAGACAACCTCTTTGACATGCTTTTGATGGTGAAGGTGGTGAGTTGATGCCAATCTTGGTCATACATGATGGTGTGCATGCACCTCATGGTTACATCTTGCTGAAGCGAACTCTTGCCTCCGTTGCAGCCAGTGCATTGGTTTGGCCCTTTCATCCAACTCGCCGGCTAACATGCGCATGGTCTTCTTGGGTGTGGCTGAACCGGAAACACACTAATGCATGGTGTTTGTGTCGATCTTCAACTGTGTATTGGTGGTCATGCACATCAGCTTGCTGAAGTACATGTTCATATCTAGTTGGACTTGCTTCTTATTTTCACCTTGGTGAGTGTGTTGAATGGGTTGGATTGCATGCACGCGCTCAACGACATTTATGCTACCAAATCCCTTGCATGCGATCAACAACATTTCTCACCATGTCTACTCTGTGTCAGCTGCTGGGAGGGATCCTTAACTTGTACAAGTGCAGTTTCATCCATGAGTGAATGTTGCGCCCACTGTTATTCTTGTTCCTACTGCAACTCATTCGTTTGTTTGAGAAACTTCATGTTCTTCCTAAATTGTTGCTTCAACACATGCAACTCCTTCATTGTTCCACCTTCTGCCTTTGTGCGATCTTCATGTCGCGTCTTCACTTCATAGCCGGAGTCTCCAAAGTTGCTTTCATCATCAATGGATCTGCTTGAACTTGCAACCTTGTTCCGCCTCAGTGTTGTCAACAGCCCTCCTCTTGCATTCATTGCATTTGGTATGCTATCTTTAGATACTGCTAGTTGTGATGTTTTTGTTGTCATATGTTAATGTCCTTGTCTATGAACAAATTGATGTCTTTGTGGGTAGTCAAGTCCATGGACACTTGATCGACTCCATCCCTAAGCGTGCTCTAAACGGTATCTTTGTCTCTCCTTCTTGGAAACCATTGTACCTGCACTACTGAGAGGCAGATGAACACTTGCGATACCTGGAGACATGGAAACACTCATGGAAAGAAATCTATCAGTTGAAAACCAAAATTAACATGAGAACTGACTTGTGACATACTTGGGTGAATGATCATGAAGGTTGCGCAATTTCAGCCGGTGGGTCAGGAGACCAACTTTCAAGACTGCACAAGGCATAGTTTGGGCTGCTGGGAGACTGATTGACTTTTGGAACTGTGCAATTCATAGTCCAGTCTGGTTGCTGACTACTGGGATTGCACAATGCGCAATTCTAGTTGGGAAGGACTGTTGGCCCGAGCACAGATTTGCACAATTTTTTGGGCCAAGCAGCCATTGTCCTCCAAAAATGCGTAAAAAAATCCTAGAGGGTAGTACTAGGCAAGAATGCACAAATCTAGAGAGGGAGGTGAGCCTTCCTTTCCCAGATTTCGCAATGCAGCCTTGGTGAAGGCAGAGCCCCAGCCAAGGTTGGCCCAACTCGCTGACGGGAAACTAAAAGCAAGTAAGTCAGTGAATGCATGGAGACACTAAGTGATAGCAGAAGTGATCAATAGTGCATGCGAAACATGAATGAAAGATTCAGCAAACAAATCAACATGCATGTGGGTGAGGTAGTTCACTGTTTGGGTGAATGTTCGTGCATAACAGTTTCATGCATGCGACAGCAGTGAGATAGAAACGAAAACTAAAATAGAGCTAGAACAAGCTAGTATACAAGTAAATGGCAACAAGCATTCAAAGAAATCAAGCAAACAATACTCATACAAGAGAAAACCCAACAAGTGACAGAAATGCAACAGAAGGAATGGGAAGCGAGCTTACCCCAAAACAACTGAGCTGAATGTGCTGACTACTCCTAGATGTGATATGGAATGTCAGTGCTGTAAGGTTGATGTGAGGAATGAGCTCTACAACGTTCGATTGATGAGTTTTGATAACATCGAGGTTGTGACGCACATGCCACGAGGAAGCGAAACTTAGTGGGAGGTTTTATAATTGCTCCTTGCATGTAACCTCGAACTGCTAACCATAGATCCCTAAAACAACGGATGTCTTTGCATGCTGCCTTGGGAGAAGAAACCCATGCATGCAAGTTTGCTTTACTCAGTCCCAGAGGGAACTGGTCAACTTCGCTGCACATGCAAGTGACTGATTGACTGCTGGAGAAAAATGCACATTTCTAGCTGGGAGCTGGGCTAGCTACCCATGAGATTTGCACAGTTTTTGCGCAGAGCAGTTGAATGCTACCCAAATTTTCACAAATCTTGGGCTGAACAACCTGCTGCTAGGAAAATTTGTACAAATCCTGCTGGGAGGGTTGGCTGGCAGGATTGTGCAATCTTGGAGCCCAACAGGCTGTCAGAGAGGATTGCACAATTCCTAGAGGAAAGGCTAGTTTCCCTCCAGGAATGCGCAATTTTCAAGGGAAAGCTTCTCAACCTATAGTTAAACCAAGTCTTGGTGAGTAGCCTGTGAGGGGAATGGATCAACTGTGATCGAAAAGCTCCCTTTTTGCGAGGAAAAATCATGAAGCTTGAGTACTTGACGAAGCAATACAAAGTGTTGTGCAAGGTTGGTAGGGGAGGCTCCAAAATAGGCTAAGGCAAAAATTTGGAGGGTGGTTGTAGCTGTTACAACACTTGGCGACACACATGTAGAAATCCAGCTCTCTGAATGGACCTTGTTCATGAAAAACAAGTCTAACACCTCCGGAAGTATTGTTCAGCCCATAACTCATCTTGGCTTCACACTAGCTTGATGTAAGATGTCGCATCTGCGAAATTCTTGGTCGATTGACACACATTCCAAGCCAAGGCAACACAATTGTTTCAATTGGGGTTGAGGGGTATATAGGTGCACTAGCAATATAGTCATCAGAATCTTAGTTTCATCTCTGGTGTTGCTCCACTGCCAGCAAGCTTGGACAGTACCCCGGTGGAATCACATAGGAACAAAAGCATGGCTCTGCTGCCAGTGATCCTGTTCAGTACCCCGGTGAAGTTACTTGCATCACCTCCCTGTGCAAGAAGCCTTTCTCTTCTTTCTCCTTATTTATTTTTCATTTTTTCATTTTTTGACTTTTCATTTTTTTCATTTTCCACTGTGCATGGCACTTATTCATTTCAGAGGCAGAAGAGGGATCCTGACTTATTGAGAGTAGAAGAGGTTGTTCTAGTAGAGAATTAGTTTATTGTATTTATAACGTTCTTGTTAAGGTTTTCTCCCTCACCTTACTCTACTTGATTGAGTTGACAAGGGTTAACCCAAAAACAATCGAATAGAGAAGGTGACACTAGTTAGCATGCAAGCGTTGTGTTTTCACCAAGGCTTACTTCGAACACTATGTATTTTCCTTCAACGTATCATGGACTAAAAGTAAAAATTTCATCATACAGAGGCAAGATGACATATAACCAAGTAGTGATAGTTGTACGATCTCTCTTGCATTTTACCCAGCTCGTTTCATGAGTCACACATGGTTTCATGCAATCTAACCTACGAATGAAACAAGTGAACGAACTAACAATCAACAAAGAAAAGCAAGAGCAGAAAAAAAAATGAAAGTGAAGCAAGTAAACAAACAAGCAAGCAAATAAAGCATGTAAGCAAACAAGCATGCAAGCAAACAACTAAAAGAAAACACTACTCCTACTCCTACACTAACGGTGCATGGGCCTGATCATGTGAAGTGATACTTCCAATGCAACCACCGACGCATTGGTAGACCCATGTTGGTGAAGGCTTGGTCCACGAGAAACCCAGTTGTCCGGACCAGCAACCAAGAAAGATATAACAATGAAGACAACCACACTTCATGTTTCAAAGTGTCCACAGGACATAAGTGAGTGCATGTGCATGACGGGTAGTCTGCGGACTTATCGTGGTGATGTGTGACACTACGTGCAACTTTGAAGCATAAGAACACTCTTGACTAAGACATGCAAGAAAACGAAAGAAACAAAGATAACTTGCATCGCACACGAGTTCTTGCAATGTAAGACTCCTCCAATGCATGAGCAATGGGATCGTGTAGTTCGAGTGGAGGAAGTGTGATCTACGTGTGAGATGGATATTTAATGCATACAGATGAGTGATGAGGAGCCTTGGGTGATTGAACAATTTCCTGATTAGGAGTGAAAACAACCTCAGGAAAGCGAGGGCCTGACATAACCATCAGCTCGGGCTGAAGTGCCTCGACAGCCTGTGGGGTTTCAACTTCGTTGAAAGATGGATCTTCATAGACCAGTTGCTTAGACGGATTAAAAACGAGTGAATCAACATCGTGATCGGATGATGAGGTGAAGAGATCATGTCAACCAAGATCGAAAAAATCAAAATGTTGGTCGAAATCCTCATGATTTGATGAATCACACAAAGGGGTAGATGATAAGGAAGGATGTTCACCCTCTACATTTCTAGAAAGAGTAGATGAAGGATCAAGTGGATTTTCAATGAATGATTGGTCCTCTCCATTGTTGGATGATGGGCTAACATACGGTGTGTCCTGTGAAAGATCAACAATGGGTGCATCCATAGATGAATACACACATGAAAAATCATGGATGGAAGGTTCACCAATGGTGTTAGGAAAGAACAGAGGGGCCTCGGACAGAATGGATTCATCCTTCGCCAAGTGTTGATGCTCAAGCTCCCACTCATACTCTTCATGAATAACAATGCATGTTGGTTGTGCAACACCAACTCCGTCAGTTGGTTGTTCCTCATTCACAACAAGTGAAGAGTCAAGAATGGATGAACACAAGACATCATCATCCAGAGGAACACCCGGGTGCAAAGATGGAAGTCATAGAAAAGAAAGCCTATGAGAGCTCGAAGGACTCACAACCAAATCTATGAAAAAATTGAGTGGAGTGTTGTTGGGAGAGTGTGAAGGTTGAATAGGTGTACAAGCAAAATCCTTAGCATCACTAGGCAATGGTGGAGCTATTGAATGAGAGGGAGGCAGACAGTCAGTTGAGATAGTGCCCACTCCCACATGAGATTGTGCAGCTCCATCAATGAAGAAGGTTGAGTGAGGCTTGATCTCAAACTTTCTCTTGGGACGAGCATATTTCTTAAGACAATACTCGAACTGATCCCAAAGATAAGAAAACTTCATCTAGCTCCTCAGAGCTTGAAACTGCAAGTCACGAAAGTGCTACCAAAAATCAATAACGGATTCATGTGGAGCCCTCCATTACTGTAACAGTTTCTGGTCAAGATTGTTTGGTTAAAAATGATAGAACATGTGTTCAATAAGATCACAAAAGTGCTCACATGAGTGCACAGTGTCAGCCGGTAGGCTGAGCACCCAATGAAATGGATATTCGCGAAGTGTGTATGCAAGCAACAAACCGGCATGTTCGTCAGTAAACTCATCTTCCTCATAAATCATGGAAAGAAAGTTATGTAAGTGCTCAGGCCAGGCCACTTCGCCTTCACCATCATATGTGTGAGTGGACAAGAGATTGAAAAGCTTCCTCGAGATAGCTTCCCCAAGATGGATACATCTTCACAATTCAAAAAACACCTCAAGGGAAGAAGAGTACAAGACTCCATGAAAGATATGCAAAGGTTAAAAACTGGATGAAAGTACACATCTTGTCATCAGGCCCTCCTTCTAGCGTTAGAAATGTTGACAGCGTTGGACCCGCCAACATGTCAAGGGGATCTCCCGGTAAGAAGTCCCAATTAGACATCAGACCGTTTTGTGTAGGAGTCCCAATAGTGGGTTGTAAGATAATGCCTTGACTAAGGTGTCACACAGAGGCAAGTAGAATAACTCAGTTAGCAACAAGGGTGTGACTGATGTAGTGAGTCAAGGAAGGTGTATGAGAGGTTCCAACACTTCGAAAGGGGAAGGAGGTGAAGGTGAATTCCAGGTTGAAAGGGATCAGTGCCAACTCGGCTAGGAACACACAACACAAAGGACATGCAAAACTTCCTGCAGAGCAGTCCACTTGGATGTGGCAGTCACATCATACAAGGTAAGATAACATGAACAACACTCCCAGATAAGTTTGAGATGAGTGTGACAGTTGTTATAGCAAGGTTCATGTGAAAGGTCTATCTAATGTCCGATAGGGCAGTCGACACGGACGGTGACAACATTAAAAACATATGCAACACATTAACGACATGATTCATATAATTGCATAAAAATCAGTTCATACACAAGTACGTAAGTTAAACAACATATATCATTAAGGCAATCGGAGCAGTCCAACTACAATTGCAACATATGCATGAAAATGTGCTGGCTATTCTTGTATAAAGAAGTGTAAGTCACAACCATACAATACATCCATGTAAACCTACTAGCCCCAATAGTGGAATGTTACAGCCACATCCCCCTACTCCTCCAAAGAGATGTACTAGCTCCATGGAGTGGACAAGCCAAGGCGCGTTACAATATTGTCCAAACCTTCTTCAAAATAGTCTTAGTAGAAGCTTGGCTAATGAAAAGCCCTTACAATGAGTTATGAGGGACTATTTATAGCAAAGGGTTAGGTTACCCTTGACATTCCCCTTTGTGACAGTTCAACTACCCTCATGACTCTTCACCTTCTCTATGACTGTTACATCCAACCATTGACACTTGCCTTACACTTGACATGACTCAACATTACAATGCACATGTACTCATGTGAGACAACATGGCTTGAGCAAGCCTTGCAAGACATCATTGACACTCGGTCTGCCATGATGAGATCAACTCTTTGACATGCTTGTGATGGTGAAGGTGGTGAGTTGATGCTAAGCTTGGTCATCTGTGATGCTCTGCATGCACCTCATGGTGACATCTTGCTGAGCGAACTCTTGCATCCGTTTCAACTAGTGCATTGGTTCGGCCCCTTCATCCAACTCGTCTACTAACAGGCGCATGGTATTCTTGGGTGTGGCTGAACTGGAAACACACTAATGCATGGTGTCCATGTTGATCTTCAAGTGTGTATTGGTGATCATGCGCATCAACTTGCCGAAGTACATGTTCAGCTCCAGTTGGACTTGCTTCTTGTCTTTGCCTTGGTGAGTGTGTTGAATGGGTTGGATTGCATGTGCGCGCTCAATGACATGCATGCTGCCAAATCCCTTGCATGTGATCAATAACACTTCTCACCATGTCTGCTCTATGTCAGCTATTGGGATGGATCCTTAACTTTTATAGGTGTAGTTTCATCCGTGAGTGTATGTTGCGCCCACAGTTGTTCCTATTCCTACTACAACTCATTCGTCTATCTGTGCAGCTTCATGCTCTTCCTAAGTTGTTGCTTCAGCACATGCAACTCCTTCTTTGTTCCATCTTCTACCTTCATGCAATCTTCATGTTGCATCGTCACTTCATAGTTGGAGTCTCCAAAGTTTCTTTCATCATCAATGGGCCTGCTTGAGCTTGCAACCTTGTTTCGCCTCAGTGTTGTCAACAACCCTCCTCTTGCATTCATTGCATTTGGTATGTTGTCTTTAGTTGTTGTTCATGATGTTGCTCGTTGTGATGTTGTTGATGTCATATGTTGATTTCCTTGTCTACGAACAAATTGATGTCTTTGTGGGTAGTCAAGTCCATGGACACTTGATCGACTGCATCCCCAGGTGTGCTATGAACTGTGTCTTCATCTCTGCTCTCCTCGAAACCATTGTACTTGTACTGCTGAGAGGCATATGAACACGTATGATACCTGGAGACATGGAAACACTCATGGCAAGTAATCTATCAGTTGAAAACCAAAATGAACATAAGAACTGACTTGTGAAATACCTGGGTGAATGATCATGAAGGTTGCACAATTTCAGCCAGGAGGTTGGGAGACCGACTCCCAAGACTGCACAAGGCACAGTCCGGGCTACTAGGAGACTGACTAACTGCTGGAAATATGCAATGCATAGTTCAGTCTGGCTGTTGATTGCTTGGATTGCGCATTTCACAGTCTAGTTTGGCTACTGCCTTCTGGGATTGCGCAATGCACAATTCCAGCTGGGAAGGACTGCTAGCCCAGGGATAGATTCGCACAATTGTTTGGGCCAAGCAGCCATTTTCCTCCAAAAATGCACAAAACAGTCCTGGAGGGCAGTGTTGGGTAGGAATGAGCAAATCTGGAGAGGAAGGTGAGCCTTCCTTTCCCAAATTGCGCAATACAACCTTGGTGAAGGCTGAGCCCAGGCCAAGGTTGGCCTGACTCGTCGACGGGCAACTGAAAGCAAGTAAGTTAGTGAATTCAAGGCAACACTAAGTGATAGTAGAAGTGATCAACAATGCATGCAAAACATGAATGAAAGAATTAGAAAACAGATGAATATGCATGTGGGTGAGGCAGTTCACCGGTTTGGTGAACATCCGTGCAAAATAGTTTCATGCATGCGATAGCAACGAAAACTGAAACAAAGCTAGAACAATCTAGTATACATGTAAATGACAGCAAGTGTTCGAATAAACCAAGAAAACAGTACCCATACAAGAGAAAACCTAAAAAGTGACAGAAATGCAACAGAAGGCGTGAGAAGTGGGTTTACCCCAAAAGAGTTGAGCGGAATGTGCTGACTTCTCCTAGATGTGATGTGGGATGTCAGAGCTACAAGTTTGATGTGAGGAATGAGCTCTACATCATCCAGCTGATGAGTTTTGATAACATTGAGGTTGTGACGCGCATGCCACGAATCTAGGAGAAGTGACACTTGGTGGGAGGTTTCGGAATTGCTCCTTGCATGTAACCTCCATCTGCTAAAGATAGATCCCCAAAACAAGGGATGCCTTTGCATGCTACCTTGGGAGAAGCAGCCCATGCATGCAAGTCTTTTTTTCTTAGTCCTGGAGTGAACTGGTCAACTCAGCTGCACATGCAAGAGACTACTCGATTGCTGGAGAAAAATGTGCATTTCTGGCTAGAAGCTGGGCTGGTTGCCCAGGAGATTTGCGCAATTTCTAGGTAGAGCAACTGACTATTTCCCAGATTTGCACAAATCCTAGGTTGAACAGCCTGTTGCTGGGAAAATATACTCAAATCCTTCTAGGAGGGTTGGCTTGTAGGATTGCACAATCCTGCCAGCCCATCATGCTAATAGAGAGGATTGCGCAATTCCTAGAAGGAAGGTTGGTTTCCCTCCAAGAATGCACAATTTTCAAGGGGAAGCTACTCAACCTGCAGCTAGACCAAGTCCTGGTGAGCAGCCTGTGAGGGCAATGGATCAACTGTGATCGACAGGCTGCCTTTGCGTGAGGAAAACTCATGAAGCTTGAGTACTTGACCAAGCAAGACAAAGTGTTGTGCAAGGTAGGTAGGGGAGGCTCCAAAATAGGCTAAGGAAAAATTTTGAAGGGTGGTTGTAGCCACTACAATGGGTCCATACCATCAACTATCAAACCCAAATATTTATTTGGATTATCATAACACTTATTTCTATGCTTGTGAAACTTTTTCCTTTCACTTGTTTGTTGTTCGCAATGCTCTTGAAGTGCTTTGACAATGGAATCTACACATAACATAAAAGAAATATATTAATAAATAAGTTTTCATAGTTGATGACTATACAATTTTAAAAAATAATGTTATGAATGCTTACCTCTTTTTGCCCCTTGACATTTATCCCTTTTTTATTTAAGATAAGCACATGTAATGCAAACCCCCATCCTTGTCTTCTTAGGAATACAAAATTGTTGAATTCTTTCTTCCATATCTTCAAAAAATATTGATAAGTAATAAAACGACCATTTCCTTCAACACCTTCCGCATATTCTTTGTATAAGTTGTAGATTTCTCTTCTTGAGAAATTATCTGGAATATGTATTGTGTCTTTATTTGGCATACACTCTCCATGATTTGTAAAGAAGTCTTTCATCCATGACATTGCAGTATTTGCTAATGTCCCAACCTCTTGTTTATGATGTACTTCTGAATAAAATGTGGGATCTTTTTCCAATTTTTCTTGGATTCTTGACAGACAAAAATTACCAATTGAATGAAACATTTTGAAATCCTTTCTACAAAGAAATAAAGACCCTATATGATAATCATAACCTGAAAATGTATATTGCATGCACCCCACTAAATATGAATTTTGTGTGTTTTTATTCATTAACAAATATATCTTCCTTTTATCCAATGCAAACTTGAAATCCATGTGTATCAAACAATCCTTTTGACAAAATTCACTTGAAATGAGATCACTGATAGAACTTCTCATGAGATATTTTGCTCTACCCCTTTTATAACTAGAACATCTTGGATTGATACGAAAAGGTCTACTCCTACTCCTAGATACAATATTTGTTGGCAACGTCTCCATCATTTCATTATCATTTGTATAAGCATTTTCATCATCATTAGGAGGAATATTATCCTCACTATAATAATTTTGAACATAGTTAGGAAATTCATCACCATCATTGTTTGAAAAATATTCATTACCATCCCTAGTTTCAGGAAATTTTTCGCTACCATCATTTGTGCTTTTGAAACACTGACTTGGAGGATATTATTCATCATCTTCATCCTATCCTTCATCAGTGCTACCCTCATAGTCCTTAGAATTAGGACTAAGTGAAAAATTTGACTCTCTATTTACTGGATATTCTTCATCCCACACTTTTTCAGTGTTGCTCTCATAGTCCTTAGGATTAGAACTACGTGGAAAATGTGACTCTTTATTTACTGGAAATTATTCATCCTGCCCTTCGTCATTGTTTCTCTCATAGTCCTTAGGATTAGGACTAAGTGGAAAATGTGACTCTCTATTTACTGGAAATTATTCATCCTGCCCTTCGTCACTACCACTCTCATAGTCCTTAGGATTAGGACTAAGTGGAAAATGTGACTCTCTATTTATTTGAAATTCTTCATCCTACCCTTCATCACTATTATTCTCATAGTCCTTAGGATTAGGACTATGTGGAAAATGTAATTCTCGATTTATTGAAAATTCTTCATCCTGGCCTTCATCGTTGCTACTCTCATGGTTCATAGGATTAGAACTAAGGGGAAAATGTGACACTCTATTTATTTGAAATTCTTGATCTTGCCTTTGTCAATGCTGCTCTCATAGTTCTTAGGATTAGGACTAAGTGGAAGATTTGACTCTCTATTCATAGTGAAAGAATTTTTTGTTATATTCATCAATATGAATAGAGTTGTTACGCAACGAAGATGTTGATGCTTCACAAAGAGAAACTTCACTATTAGAAGAATCCAAGACTTTCAAACATAAGATGTTGAATGATACAAATGCACTCTCTCCTAATGATAATATATAGCTTAAAGAATGAAAATTCCCTTCCAAAGTTTCCCCCAAAAATTTCGTTTGAAGTATTTCCCTCCAAAATTTTCTTCTATAATTTATTGAAAATTTTCTACTAAAATTTTCTCTTGAAAATTTTGACCCTAATTTCCATTCAAATTTTCCACACAATTTTCGTTTAATACATTCCTTCAAAGTTAAACAAATCTTTTACTTAAATTATATAACATTTACTAGACAATTGATTTTTGTTTTTATTTTTATTTTTATTATATCTTTTATCCCACATGTAACATAAATTAGTGTATCGTCATAATATTAACTATATATTAAGTTTTTTATAATTTTATTTTTAATACCACATTCAAGAAGCGATAAAACAATTTTGTAACTTTCGTTATATAATAATTTTCCTTATCACTATTCCTCACATCACATGAAGACTTCTCGAGGTTTCATTAAAACGTTTGGAGCAGTTTTGTGGAGCAACTACATTTTCATAGACAACACATTCAACATGAGATTGTCGCATTTCAAAGGTTAGTTTCCCTTCTACTTTGACCATTCAATGAGAAATTTTGGGAAAATAGTTTTTTATATTCCAACAAATCATTTTCTTTTAAATTTATTTTTTTTGTCTTGGGGAGCAACTCAATTTATTAATTCGAAACTTAGGAAGTTTTTGAAACTAGGTGGACTTATGTTCAAATCCCACTTAGTGAAGGTCTTAAAAAAAAACCCATTCAATTTTTTTTAACATTTAGTTAATGAAACATATATTCCTTTTCAAAATAAAAATAAAATAAAAAAATCACATGCGTCAGGCTTGCCCGACGGTGTCCTGGCAAGCAGGAGGCCTCTATGTCACTAGTGGGCATGGCGTGCCCGCTCGTGACACAGGAGTCTTGTGCCTTGGGTGGGCATGACCATGGTTGGGTGTGCTCACTCAGGGCACAACGACCCCCCAGCAGGCAGGGGGTCGTTGTGCCTCGGGCGGGCACACCCACAAGCGGCACAACGGCCCCCTGGCAGGAGGGGGTTGTTGTGCCCTAGGCGAGTGCACCCACCAGTGGCACAACAGCCCCCTAGAAGGCAGGGGGATGATTCTGTGTTGCTTGGTAGGCTCAGAATCAACCCCCTGCCTTCCAGGGTTTGTTGTGCCTTGGGTAGGCATGCCCACCAGTGGCACAACAACCCCCTAGCAGAATTGGCAGGCAGGGGGTTGTTGTGCCTTGGGCGGGCACGCCTGGCCGTGGGAGTACCCACTCGCGGCACAACAAGTGCACACGACCATGGATGGGAATGCTCACCCAAGGCATAGGAGTGCACATGCATGGTGTGCCATGGGCGGGTTCACCCATGGCCGGGCACACTCGCCCAAGGAAAAAGACTACCTATACCTTGGGCAAATGCACCCAATCGTGGGTGTTCCTGCCCATTGTGCTGCAGACAAGGCATGTCACGCAGACACACCAATGGTCGGACGTGTCCGCATAAAGCACAGTGGCTGCCTGGTAAGAAGGGGGTTGATTCTAAGGCAAGGGGTTGATACTCAGAATCGACCCCTGGCAGGCTAGGGAGTCAATTCTCAAAATCGACCCCTACCTTCTGGGAGGATGATTCTCATAATTGACCCCCTTGTTCCAGGCAAGCACGCCCACTGTGCCACGGGCGGGCATGCCCACAACCAGGAACACCTACCTAAGGAACAAGTACTCATGTTCCTTTGGGTGAGCGTGCTCGTCCATGGGCATGCCCACATGTGAAACAACGGGCGTGCACACACGCTCACCCAAGGCACAAGCACACCCTTTTTTTCGCAAGCAGGCACACCCACGGCTGTGTGCACCTGCCCAAGGAAAAATGCCTCAGAATTGACCCTCTGCCTACCAAGGCTTAATTCTCATAATTGACCCCCTGGATGGTAGAGGCTAATTCTCATAATCAACCCCTGCCTATCAGGGGGCTGCTGTGATGCTAGTGGGCACGCCTTCCCGAGGCACAACAGCCCCCTGGCAAGTAAGAGGGAAATTCACACCACTCAGGGCATAATGGCTGCCTACCTGCCAGGGGCTTGCTATACCGTGACACACTCGTTATGCCACAAGCGGGCACACCCACAGTCGGGTGCGCCCACGCAAGGCACAGGTAGTTCCTGTGTCTTGGGTGGCCGCGCTTGGCCGTGGGCATGCTCGTCTAAGGCACAACGCCCCCCCTGCCTGCCAAAGGTCCATTGTGCCCCAGGCTGGCATGCCCAACAACAGCACAACGGCCCCCTAAAAGGCAGGGGGCGGCAGAAAAATGTAAAAATAAAAATTGAAGGAATGAGTTTTTTTTTTTCGAGCTAATGAATAAAAATCTAGCAAGTGGCTCCTCAAAGGAAAAGAAGTTGGTTTCTTACTGGAATAAATCACAAGAAGTGAAGCATACAAATTTTTTGTGGTTTGTGAAAGATAGAGAAGGCGAAGAAGATCTGCAGATATATCTATATGCTGGTATGATTTACAATGGTGGAAGTTATGAGGTGTTGGGAAAAGTACTAGACATATGTTTGATGTCGAATATTGAAGTTGTTTATGTACTTACAAAACCGCCCAAGTCACATGACAAGATTGGATATTAGTTTTCATTGTCGATGTATGACACGATGGATGATTCTACAAAGATATGTGAACAAATCATAAACAACATTGCATAAAATATCATAAGTATTGTTATTTATATTTATGTGTTTTGTGTTATTGTAACTGTATCATTATATTTTTTATAACTTAGTTATTATTGACATATTATATTTTGTTTGACAAAATTTTACTGAGGGTATTTCAATTATGTTGGGGGTAATTTATTTTATAGAGCGAGATATTATGAATGTTGTTGGCAGTTTCTACTCAAGGTCAAAAGAAGATATGAAAAACAAGCAAAAAAAGGTACTTCATGATGCTACATTACTACATACAAGGGATCAACAAAGAATGTCTATAGTGGATAAATCTAGCAAAGCTAGACATCTCACTTTTGAAGATGAGGAAACTGAAGAATATGTTGTGATTATTGAGGATGAGATTAGAACTAATGTTAGAAAGGAGAAGAGCCATAAAAGACCAAAAACAAAAATTCCCAAGAATGTCTCCCTTCTAGTTGATGAGGAGGATATTTCTTATGTAGAAGAAAATATGATAATGGATAGGAGGAAGAAATTAAAAGTTGATCATTCTGAAAAATGATGGCCAACAGTGAAGATCATAGTGAAAACTCAAAAGGAAGCAAGGAAATCATTACACCAAGAGATGATTTAGAGGATGGAATTATTAAAACAAAACAAAATTCCATTTGACATCAGTTGACGAAGACAAACTTAATTGAGGGTGGTTGTACATTTCAACTTAATGTTAGCCAAATCTATAGGCCAAATGAAGGAAAATTTAAATATCAAATTAGAAAGCCACACCACCTACATGTTCACAACTTGGAAACGTTGATGAGGTATAATCCATATGCTCATGTGGTTGATTATGTGCTTCTTGTTGATCCAATTCAAGTTTCCAACAAAGAAGCATTTGACAAGTCAAAATGTTTTGAATACAAATATTATGTACTTGGCGGGGAACCATTTTGTAGAAGCTCAAAGGAAATTTTTGGAGGAATATCTCAATAACCCGCGTTTTGAAAAAAATGAATTGTATCATTTATGTTGGTTTAACAAATACAAAAGAAAACTTATTAGCATGGGATAATAATACATATAATGAGTATATGATGTTTATGAATTTCATCCAAAGGGTTAGATTTATTCATAATAAATTTGAAGAAAAATGTGGTTGGGATAAGACAAAGGTTAGTCTAGCCTTTCAGAAGGAATGTTGTATGGAAATAGGTTATCAAATTGAGGAAAAATCCAATTCAAAAGGTGGCAAAGTAAATTATGAGAACATTGGCATAAAAAACCAGAAGGTCAAAAATTTTAAACCATTGCTATGTAGCAGCAATAAATCAGGTCCTGAAAAGAAGCTCCTTCTATAAGATATGACTATCACACCTTGGAAATCATTGCAAGGATTGAAGGATGAAAAGCTTGTCAAAACAATATTATCTTGTGTGAAGTCAGGGGAATTGACAAAATGTGTGAGCAATTTCGAAAGTAAGTTTGTTGAATTATTTTGACTTATTTCTATATTATAAGTTTCTTTTAAATATAACACATTGTTGTTGGTAGTATTTGTTATACATATCATTATATTAATAGTTTTTACTATATTTATTCTGTCACAAGGTTTATATGAGAATACAAGAACAAATGGTTAAATTGTTGAATGAAGATAGTTGGGATGATGTTGTACACAACTACCCAGATTCAAGTTCTACATCAGCACTAAAAGATTTTTATCTTGCATTTAAAAGGGTGTGTTAATTTATACGTTCATTTTTATTCATGTGTATACTATTTTTATTTTATAACTTATACATATATTTGTTTATTTCATTAAAGATGAAGAAGGATGTAAATGGAGCACCATATAGTTTTAGAAACTTTATTGAAAAAATCAAGATGGAAAGATTGAGAAAGCAACGTCATAGTAAAGTTGAACTTGATCCTAGTCTTACTAAATTCATTTGGAATGGGCTCAAGACTCCCCAATATCAAATAATACAAGGTGATTGTGAATAAATTACAAAACTCATACCTAAAAGGGATTATTCCCTAGTTATTGTAGATATTCCCCATGGTTTCAATATCCCAAACATTGAATATGATAGTGACCTTTATACTTATCAAGCTCTTAGTAAAGTGGTTGCGGGATTTGTAGAAGTCACAACATCAGTGCCATTATGGAGATTTCTAACATTTGATTCAGACACACAATTTGCATTGTTATTGACAAGATTCAAGGGAAAAGAAAACTCAAGGTTGCAACTTACATGGTAAGATGTTGAAATCATTTATGTACAAGTTAATTGAACTTTTACTATTTCATGTTACAGGAAAAAGTCAAATCTTATTAACCATGAATATCAACCAATTACAAGTGATTGTAGTTCATCCATGTTGAATGTTGGACTAAAGATGATAGCTATAAGTTTATGCTTTTGACTCGGGTAGATGGAAAGAGTCATAGCCAAGTACTGGTTCATGATGTTGTTATAAAAAACTAACATATGAAGATAAATAAGAAAAAGGAAAGATAGTTAACATTTATCAAAAACCACAGTCATTGATTAACTATCTTATAGATTTATGTTCAAATGAAGGAGATTGGGTTTTGGATTTATTCTCAGGCTCACGTAAGTTTTATTATATAAAATTGAATTTCAATATTCTTTTTTATTTTTTATGTGTTTATACTAATTTATTTCATTATTTATTTTATACTTGATGATTAGGTACAACACTAGCATGTTTCCTACAAAAAGGAAGAAATTACATTGCCATTGAAAAAGGCCCATTACATTGCAAATTTATTCAGCAAAGAATTAATGCTCTTCAATTTCTTCTAGATGCAATGCAAGAAGTTAGTTTGAGGAAACGGGATTTTAATGAATCACGTGTGAAAAAAAAGGCAAAGGAACTTCAACCACCATTAAATGGAATGATTAGAAAGACATCCATTGGGAGATTCACAGACATCAAAGATCCATTAGAAGAGGAAAATGACCAAATTTGAGCATAAAATATTATGGAAGAAAACAATAATGAAACTCTAGAAGATGAGGAGTATAGATTACTTGATATTATTGATTAAATTTAAATTATGCTTGGAAATCAAGCTCATTTTTTGTAACTATTATTTAGTTATACTTGTAATGCTTTAACTTTGAGATTTTATGAGAAGAATAAGTATTTAGTTATTGTTGTTATATGTTTAATATTTGTATTATGTGATTTTCACTTTAATTTTTATGTGAATCATTAATTTTTGTAAAAAATTGTGATTATTATTATTTTTTGACATGAAATTCATAAAAAATGTTATTTTTTAACCATTTTTTGTTAAAATTTTCCTATAAAAATTGTTTATTTGACATGTCGTTTTTAGCAAAAACGTCTCAAAATGTGTACATTTTTTGTTATTTCTATATTAAAAATGTGTATTTTTATGTCAACTGTTAAAAACTATTGTTTTTTTGGTGACAATTATTTTATGTGCATTGAAATATTAATTAACGATATATAAATATATAGAAGATCGAAACTTTAAAATATCGACCTTTTTTTAACTATGCAAAAAAATAAAGTTCTCACTAAAAAAATATGAAAAGAAAAACAAAAAAATATGAAGAAGACGACTACTTCAAAAATTGTTAAATTTAGAAAATAATTATTCACACTTAATACATTAGAAAATTTAAAGTCAAAAAATTAGTCTTATAAAAAAGGGGTTGACGTTGCATCAATACTTTTCAAAATTAGCATGGAAATCACTAACATTTTAAAAATAATGTACATAGGAAAATTTGAAGTGTCAAAAATTATGCATCTATATATATATATATATATATATATATATATATATCTATATATATATATATATATATATATATATATATATATATATATATATATCTGAATCAACACTTTTCAAAATCGGTAGATTCTTATGCTACCTGAAAAAAATGGGTAATCAGTACAGTTCTCGTTTCAAAGTTTATATTGTTAGAGGAAGGTCTATGAGGATTATGCAATTCCAATTGAGGAATTTCCCTAATTAATAGGGGGTTAATTCCTTGAGGAACAACGCAAGGAAGTAGGAGCTTGAAAGGCTAATAAATTGGCTAAGTGTTGGCCAGAGTCAGCCTAGGAAGTTGTGAGATAGAGAGAGATAGTGTAGAAGTTGCTTGGGCTTGAGAAAAGCATTGTAATATTCTCATATTTTATGACTAATGCAATATACAGATAGCAGGGGTTTTTAGTTGTGGATTTCCCCAGGAAATCGTTGTGTTAATGTGTTTATTTAATTCTTTCTCTTGTATGCTTTGTGATTCCGCGATCGTTTAATTGTTTCCGCTCATGAGTAGAGTAGATTCAATTCTATTGTTCTAGCATATTACAATTAGCAGTTTGAATCTACAAGGAATTTCTACATGGTATCATAGCATAATTTTGTTTAGAAGAGGAGAATATGAGTTTGTCTTTTGCAGGTGAAATTGAATTTGCAGCATCATACTTCAGATCCAGTAGGATGTCATTCTACGGATTGAGACTCAAATATTCCCTTGAGGGTAGTTTGAACTATATTTCTTTAAAGGACAGGATGGAAGCAGTGTTGTAAGACAACATGCTTAAGGAATGGACAAAGGTATTCCTAAGCCTCCAACAACTGATTCTAAAGATTTGGCAAAGTGGAGAAAATGTGTAGCAAAGTCAAGAATGATTATCCTAGAGGGAGTTTGAGATCATATTGTCTCCAACCTCCACGGTAAGGAGACTCCATATACAATGTGGAAGGCCTCGATAGACCTGTTTCAAAACAATAGTGACCATAGGAAGTTAGCATTTAAGGACAAGCTCAGAAAAATCAAGATGGAGAATGGTGACACAATGCCAAAGTATTTGACCAAGTTCACCAAATGTCAGGATGAGCTTGGAAGTGTCGATGTTATAGTTGTTGAATATGATCTGGTCAGCCTAGCACTTATAGGCCTTCCCAAGAGCTAACATAGCTACCAGGACTCAATAAATGGGAGGGAGAAGCTACCAGAGTGGGAGCGTTTGTGGTCTGACTTGATGCAAGAAGAGATTTGGCAAAACACTAGAGATGGGACCTCATCCAAAGAAGTGGAATATGATTTTGCATTAGTAAAAAAGAAAATAAATCCAAGGGAAAGAAGTCCCAAGGTGAGGAGGGAAAGAATAAATACTTCTCCAACATCAAATGTTTTCATTGTCACGAGTTCAAGCATTATGCCATGAAATTCCCAGAAAAGAAAGCAAGCAAGAAGGAGCCTGCAGTAGCAGCAGCAAGTAAAGCTCTAGCTTCACAATTCGAACTTGATTTTACTCCCATTGCATGTATGGAAAGCACAGTAATGGGAAGCATGTGGTATCTTGATAATGGTGCCTCATTCCATATGACGGGGAGTAAAGATCTCTTCAGTGACCTAGAGGAGAAAGACCTCAAGTATAACATAGAGTTTGGAGATGATGGGAGGTATATCGAGACCGGTATCAGTACAATTACTTTTCAGAGGGAGTCTGGCTCCCCTCTTAGACTCACAGATGTGATGTATGTTCTAGGACTAAAGAATAATCTTGTTTATGTTGTGGTATTGGAAGACTATGGCTACATTGTGATATTTAGCAAAGGAAAGGTTTTCCTTAAACACATCACCACGGGACAGGTGAAGTAGATTAGTGTGCGAGTCAAGAACCTGTATGAACTTGAGGTACAATATGCATGCAAAGCCTTGAGGAGAAAGGAAAAGGTTAGAGACTTGGTGGTGGAGATGGAGCATGAATTACCTCTCAACATGCAACCTCAGAAGCAGCCTCAACAAGTTGTGGAGCAGCCACAATTGGAGAAGTAGAGAGGAGGCTGAGTGGAGACATACACTCTAACAGAGACCTCCAGTAGGGGAAAATTTTGAGCCAAGTGGGCAGAGGGAGCACATGCAACCATACCTCTAGGTGAGAGGTGGGACGATATGAAACCTTAGTCCAAGAGTTTCATAAATTGGGCAGGGTCCATTGAGGTGTGTTTGTCTCATGGATCATTACCTTGCTACAGGGACCCATAGTATTTAGTAGTAGGAGGATCAATGTCAGTTAGATATTGACGAGTGCAAAGCAGAAGGCTCAATAGAAGAGTCAACATCAATGTACTTTTTCCCAGTAGAGAGTTGTAGATATAGTTGATTTAGCTTATTTTATTTATTTTTGGAAGCTTTTCAGTTGCAAATGTTGCAGTAGCAACAACAACAGTGAGAAGTCTTGCATGCAATACATTCCAAAGGTACTCTATTGGGATAGATGTGAATCCCTTCCTTTTTTAGAGGGAGCGTTGAAAATTTCAACAAGAAATGTTGAAAATAACCTCAAGAAACATCTTGCTTTAAATTTTTTCCTTGAATTAAATTAGGATTAAATTTGTAATTCCACATCTCATGATAGCTTGTGTTAGTTAACTAAGTTAATTTGACTTAGTTGGTTTATTTAATTCGAGTTGAGGTCTAACTAGAGTCATGTAGAGTGTCTCCTACATTATAGGAGCCCTGGTTGAGTTTATTTTGAGTTGTAATTAATTAATTCAGTCTAACTAATTTAAAGTCAGTTAAACTAGTTCTAACTGATGGAGGAACTAGTGGGAGGTTTAGTAGTGTGGTGTTGCCTGAAGTGTAGTGTGATGTTGCCTAAAGTGCAATGTGGTGCTACTTGTAGTGATCAACCAATAAATTGAATATTCACTCATAAATAACTCATGCATGTCAAATCTGAGAAAGAACCAGTTGAGATTGGAGTTCATGGAAAGTGTATTATCAGTTGTATGATCATTTGAATTGTATAGGTGGTGCATGCAGTCATAGGAATTCTTATGAGGATTACACAATTCCAATTGAGGAATTTACCTAATTAATAGGGGGCTATACCTTGAGGAACAATGCAAGGAAGTAAGAGCTTGGAAGGCTAGGAAATTGGCTAAGTGTTGGTCATAGATAGCCTAGGAAGGTGTGAGACAGATAGAGATAGTGCAAAGGTTGCTCGAGCTTGAGAAAAGCATTATAATCTTCTCATATTTTCTTAGTAATGCAATATACATATAGCATGGGGTTTTAGTTGTGGCCTTCCCCAAGAAATCATTGTGTTAATGTGTTGATTGAATTCTTTCTCTTGTATGCTTTGTGATTTCACGATCATTTAATTGTTTCTACTGATGAGTATAGTAGATTAAAGTCTATTGTTGTAGCATATTACAATTAGCAATTTGAATATACAAGGAATTTCTACATCTTCAAGTTGAGTTTTATTTATTTGAATGGGAAAAGATGAAGTGAAGAATGAAGAGTAGAGTGTTGTGGTTTACCTGAGAGGAAAACAAAAATTTTATTTTATTTATTTATTTCAAGATTTTTCCAAAGATAGGAAATTAAGGAATACCATTAGTGAACTGTAAAAAGACGATGGTAGAAAAGCTTCTACTTTTACAGAACTAGTGGATTTCACAGTTTATTACTTCAATTTTTTTTACAGGAACTAGAAAAATCAAATGTTGAAAAGGTTATTAAGATTTTTGAGCTCTTTCCACATTTTTTGCATTAATAAGTAATGACAATCTATATGCTTAGGTGTCTAAAGAGGGACTTAAAGCAATTATATATTTTCAAAAAGAAAAAATGGAGGAGTAAATAGTTGGTCCATAGGTTTTCTTTGGGGGTTTTGTAGACGAATGCAAGATGACATTTTAGTTGTGTTTGAAGAATTGAAATTGTTAGAAGAGTTTGAAGGCCATTAAATGTAATCATTTGGCCTTTAGTGAAAAAAAGGATAAACCTTCCTCCTTCGATGATATTATACCTATATCAAATGTAGCACAATATAGTACACGATTATCTCGAAGGTGCTTGCATGTATGTTGAAGCCAATTATTTATGAAGTGATATGTCTAGAACAATTAAGGTTTCTAGAGGATGGTAGATCTTTGAGATTGTCAAATTCTCTCAAGAAGGTTTGCATTCTATTAAAAAAAAAAATTCCTTAGTGGTTATTAAATTGGACTTATCCAAGGCTTATGGTGATATTGGGTGGTGTTGACGGTGTTGGACCCGCCAACATGTCAAGGGATATCCCCGGTAAGAAGTCCCAATTAGACCTTAGACCGTTTGGTGTAGGAGTCCCAACAGTGGGTCGTAAGGTAATGCCTTTACCGTGATGCTGCACAGAGACAAGTAAGATAACTCTATCAGTAGCAAGGGTGTGACTGATGCAATGAGTTAAGGAAGGTGTATGAGAGGTTCTAACACTTCGAAGGGAGAAGGAGGTGAAGGTGAGTTCTAGGTTGAAAGGGATCAGTCCCAACTCGACTAGGAACACACAACACAAAAGGACATGCACAGCTTCTGGCGGAGCAGTCCACTCAGATGCGGCAGTCACATCATACAAGGTAAGATAACACGTACAACACTCATAGATTAGTTTGAGATGAGTGCTACAATTGTTACAAAAAAGTTCATGTGAAAGGTTTGTCTGGTGTCCGGCAGAGTAGTTGACACAGATAGTGACAACATTAACAGCAAGATTCATATAATTGCATTTGAATTAGTTCATACAAAAGTACATAAGTTAAACAATATATATCATTAAGGCAACTGGAGCAGTCCAACTATAATAACAACGTATGCATGACAATGTGTTGCCTCTTATTACATAAATAAGTGTAAGTCACAGTCATACAATACACCATGTAAACCTGCTAGCCCCAATAGTGGAACATTACAGCCACATCCACCTACTCCTCCAAAGAGATGAACTAGCTCCGTGTAGTGGAGAAGCCAAGGTGCATTACAATACTGTCCAAGCTTTATCCAAGAGTCTTATCATAAGCTTGGCTGACCAAAATCCCATACAATGAGTTATGAGGGACTATTTATAGCAAAGGGTGGGGTGACCCTTAACATTCCCCTTTGTGACCATTCAACTACCCTCATGACTCTTCACCTACTCTATGACTGTTACATCCACTATTGAGACTTGACTTACACTTGACATGACTCAACATTACAATGCACATGTACCCATGTGAACAATGGCTTGAACAAGCCAAACTAGACATCATTCAGACTTAGACAACCATAGAAGTCCAACTGCTCGACATCCTCATGCTGATCAACAATGACATATTGATGCCAAGATTGGTAGTCCTTGATAGTGTTTGTGTGTTCTGTTGTGACATCTGTCTAAAACCTGAACCTTGCCTCCATAACATCTGGGTACACTGCTCAGGCTCCTCTATCCAACTCGTCTGAGAGCATGTGCATCATTGTCTTCAATGTGACCAGACCAACAACGTACTTTTGCATGATGTTTGCAATGGTAGGCAAGTCTGGGCTAGTGGTGGTGCGCATCAACTCATCGAAGTACGATTCAAGATCCTTTCGGACCTGCTTCTTTGTCTTTGCCTGGGTGAGAGTCCCAAGTGATGGGATCGTGTGGGTGTGCACTATAACATCCATTGTCTTGAATACTCATGCATGGGAAGCCTGTATGCTAGTGATGAGTTGCAGTGGGTCTTCATAGTTCGGGATCTGATTTCGGAGATGTGCTTGCAGCTAGATCACATTGGCTTTCATCATCTTTGGCAAGTGAAGCGGGGCTCCCTTGTACTTCATCGTCCATGCTTGAATGTTATCAACAACAACATGTATGTTCTTCAAGATGTGTGATCTTCTCACACATCGTCGTTGCCATCCGTGGAGATGGACGAATGCTTGGTGCATAGTACCAAACTTGGAGTACAATGCTTGCATAGTTGTATCCAGGGACAATACTTCATCTTGTATTTCCTTCTTCAGTTCGGCTCGAGCACACATTGTCACCAAGTCTCCTCCTTGTTTGTCCACCTGCAGTTACTTCGCCATTCACTCATTCTCAGCTATGAGGAAATGAGCACTTGAGCTAGTGGCTTCAGCATACACTCTAGTTGCATCGGCCAAAGCAGTTGGATGATTGTGCACATTAGTCACGACCACTTGTTCTTCAACTTGCGCACGGGATGTTTGTTCCTCCGAAGTTGGTAATCTCTGAGACTGCACAAATCTGTGATGAGATTCATAAAAGGACATGTTGTGCATCTCTGCTTCCAGCTGACCACCAAGGATCTCAGTGCCCCCTTGGTCATTTGAGACTTGCTCATCATCAGGATGTAATGAAGCAGGTGAGTCGAGCTCTTTGTGGTGAGGCATGAGGTCAACATCCTGTTCCAACTCCTGCTTCTCCATGTCCACATCCAACTATTCAAGCGCATGTTCTATCTCATGAGAAAAGTATTTCCCCTGTGATGGTTTACCCCATTCACCTGATGCCAGCAGTTCAGATGAATCAACTACTTGTACCGGCGTTGCTTAGTCTGTCTGCATGTGATGCGCCCCCTGCTATATTTGTTGTTGTTGCGCTTCCTTCTCCTATTGGTGCAAATCTTATTCTTTCTGAAGTTTCTCCCTTAGCTCATGCAACTCCTTCTCTGCTTCTTCCATTCTCTTCTTATCCCTCTGCCTTCACGCGATGCATTTGTCATGTTGTTGCCTCTTTTCCTGAATAGCCATAGCTGCTTGTTCTACAAATGGATCTGCTCGAAACTTGCAACTTTGATCCTTCTCCATGTGGTCGACAATCTTCCTCTTCCCTTTGTCACGCATAGGTATTCTTAGCTCTACTACCTCTGTTGTTGCAACTACTTTTGTTATTGTTGGTGCTCTATGTGACGCTGCTTCATGTTGTTGTGATAACCACTTTACAATGAAGCCGATTTGTTCATTGGGTCTGGAGGAATTGTAGCAATACCTCCATGAGTCTTCCTTGGCCCAATGAAATGCCTCATGGATCCAATTGAATTGAAATCTCATGGAGTGATCCTTCACAATGCAATGTGGGTCATACGGGTTGAAGCTTCGGAGGTTGAACGGGTACTTCTTCATCTATTCCGCTTTGACATTCGCTTGCTTGATACTCTGGATCTCATATAACCCAATCCAAAATGGAAGTGTGGGATAAGGGGCCTTCTTCTTCCAATGTAGTCTAGTTGTCAATCCTGCTGAGATATGGTACGCTACTTCTTGCATGACAAGTACGTCCAAGGCAAACTTTGGCAGAACATGCGGAGGCTTCTCCGCACTGAACACTCAGATGAACGTGCTAGATGGTGAGGCATACCAATATGCAATGCAAATGCCTTCATCACTTCCTCTAACATGTAGGGTTGATCCTATTCAAATATCAACCTGTACACTGGGGTGACAAAATGGTCGGACAACCGTATGATCACTCCTCTAAAGCTGCATTCGGACAACAACTTGAAATATGTGTTCACACAGTCTCCGCCGATGACCATGCCCACTCCAAGCCCGAGAACTCATGTTGAGCACAGACAACATCTAGAATGTAAGCACACATATAAATCTATGCATGCATACTCTCGGGTGACTTCGATCCTTCGTGACTTGTTCCTTCAGCTGGTGAGGTAGTATGTCGGACAAGTTGCATGGTCTTCCTTCTCTAGCCAGTTGTCCAATGTGATCACCCAACTTTGAGGAAAGGTTTCAGTGCTTGCTTGGCCACTCAATTGACATGCGAATATGACCAAGTATTGGTACGCCTTCCTCAATATCTTTGTCTTGTATATTTGGTAGGGTGTCATCCTGAAGCGAGCTGGCTCCTTACCTAATCCTTCAAAATGTCTTTGGAGTGAGCTCTGTTATTGGGAAAGATGAATGGAGGGGTCATGATAGTCATGGGTTTGGCCATCTGATACATCTCATCATAATCTTGTGCCCAAAAGGTTGCAAGCTTCATCCCAATGACACTACTCAAGGTCATTGTCTCAGGGTCAGTGTGAGAGACGATCCAGTAAATCATGTTCGTGCATGGGAACGCGGGGTATCTACATGCAATCTGGTACAAGCTGGACTTGTGAATATTCACGTACACCTCACAATCTTTGAGGTCTTCCCCAAAAGTTCCTATGAATGCTTCATTAACCTCTTGCCACTTCATTTTGATGTCCTTGTCTAGATACAACTTCGTATCTTCATAGATCGACAGATCAAAAGACTCATGTTCAGTTGCTGCTCCAACTGCAATACCATCAGTGTCCTGAGATCCTGTTCTCTTGGAAGCCATTGACACAGATGAACACCTGAAATATCTAGAAACAAGCAGCATGCATGGAAAGAAATATGTCAGTTGAAACAAAGAAAATCCAGGAGAGGACACAGCATATACCTGGGAAGCTAATGAGCAAGATTGCGCAAATTTTACTGGGAGACTGGGCAACTGACAGCCATAACTGCGCAAAAGGCAGTCTCGACTATCTGGGAGGCAAGGCTAGCTACTGGATTAGCGAAATGTGAAATCAAGTTAAGCAGCTGGCTCCTGGGATTGCACAATGTGCAATTCTAGCTGGGAAGGATTGTTGGCCCAAGGACAGATTTGCACAATTTCTTGGGCCAAGCAACCACTGTCCTCCAAAAATGTTCAAAACATTCCTAGAGGCCAGTTCTGTGCAAGAATACACATTTTTAGAAAGGAAGGAGAGCCTTCCTTCCCCAGATTATGTAATGCAACGTTGGTGAAGGCAAAGCCCAGGCCAAAGTTGGCCCGACTTGCCAACGGGAAACTGAAAGAAACTAAGACAGTAAACGCATGGTGACACTAAGTGATAGCAGAAGTGATTAACATTTCATGCAAAACATGAATAAAAAATTCAACAAATAGATCAAAATGCATGTGGGTGAGGTAGTTCGTCGATTGGGTGAACGTCCATGAAAAATAGTTTCATCCATGTGACAGCAGTGAGATAGCAACGGAAACTGAAATAGAGCTAGGATAAGCTAGAATACATGTAAATGACAGCAGGCATTCAAATAAATCAAGCAAACAACACTCACAAAAGCAAATACACAAAAAGTGACAGAAATGTTGAAAAAGAAAAGTTGTAGGCCACTTACTCATGAATGTGTGAGTCAGATGTGTCGAAGAGTCCTGGATGTGGTGTGGGATGTCAAAGCTCCAAGATCGATGTGAATGAATGAGCTCTAATGCGTCGAATAAATAAGTTTGGTCTCATGACGTGCATGCCACAAATCTAGGAAAAAGCGACACTTGGAGGGAAAATTCTAAAACAACTTTGCATGTAACCTCTGGTTGCTAAACATAGTTCCCTAAATCATGGGATGCCTTTTGCATGTTGTCTCTTTCTATTCCAGGAAGACCAAGTCATGCATGCATGAAAGTCAAGTTTCCTCGCTCCCCGGTGGAACTGGTCAACCAGACTGTCCATGCATGCCAGTGCTCAACTACTTGGGAAAAATGTGCATTCCTAGCTGGGAGCTGGGCTGACTGCCCAGGAGCTTTGCGTAATTTCTAGGTAGATCAGTTGACTGCTGCCTAGATCTGTGCAAATCCTAGGTTAAAGAGCCTGCTGCTAGGAAAATTTGTGCAAATCTTGCTCGGAGGGTTGGCTGGCAGGATTGCACTATCCTGGAGCCTAGCAGACTGTAAAAGAGGATTGCACAATTTCTGGAGGGAAGGTTTGTTGCCCTCTAGAAATGAACAATTTTCAAGGGGAAGCTACTCAGCCTACATCCGGACCAAGTCCGGGTGAGCAGCCTGTGAGGGGAATGGATCAACTGTGATCGACCGACTGCCTTTGTTCATGAAAAACATTGAATCTTGAGTACTTGATGAAGAAAGACAAAGTGTTGTAACAGGTTGGTAGGAAGCCTCCAAAACAAGCTAAGGAAAAATTTTGGAGGGTGGTTGTAGCCACTACAACACTTGGCGACACATTGGTAGAACTCCAGCTCTCTACATAGACCTTGTTCGTGGAAAGCAAGTCTAACACCTCCGAAAGTATTGTTCAGTTCTTAGCTCATCTTGGTTTCACACTAACTTGATTGTAAGATGTAGCATCTGCCAAGCCCTTTGTTAATTGACACACATTCCAAGCCAAGGCAACACAGTTGTTTTGATTGGGGTTGAGGGGTGTATAGGTCCACAAGCAATATAATCGTCAGAGTCTTAGTTTCATGTCTGGTGTTTCTCCACTGCCAGCAGGCCTGGATAGTACCCCGATGGAGTCACATAGGAACACAAGCATGGCTCCGCTGCCAGTGAGCCTGGTCAATACCCCGACAGAGTTACTTGCATCACCTCCCTGCGCAGGAATATTTTCTCTTCTTTCACCTTATTCATTTTTCATTTTGATTTTTTTTTTTGACTTTTCATTTTCATTTTCACTGTGCATAACACTTATTCATTTTAGAGGTAGAAGAGGGATCTTGACTTATTGAGAGCAGAGGAGGTTGTTCTAGCAGAGAGATAGTTTATTATACCTATGACATGCCTGGTAAGGTTTTCCCCCTCACCTTAATCTACTTGATTGAGTTGAAAAGGGTTAACCCAAAAACAACCGACTAGAGAAGGTGACACTAGTTAGCGCGCAAGCATTGTGTTTTCACCAAGGTTCACTTCGAACAATACGTATTTTCCTTCGATGTATCATGGAATAAAAGTAACAAGCTCATCATACAGAGGCAAGATGACAGATAACCAAGTAGTGATAGTTGTACAATCCCTCTTGTAATTTACCTAGCTTGCTTCAAGAGTCATACATGGTTTCATGCAAGACTAACCTACGAACGAATGAAACGAACTAACAAACATCAAAGAAAAGAAAAAGCGGAAGTGAAAGTGAAAGCAAAGCAAGTAAGAAAACAAGCAAGCAAACAAACAAGTAAATAAAGCATGTAAGCAAACAATCATGCAAGCAAACAACTGAAAGAAAACACTACTCCTACTCCTACACTAACGGTGCATGGGCCTGATCATGTGAAGTGATACTTCCAATGTAGCCACCAGCGCATTGGTAGACCCATGTTGATGAAGGCTTGGTCCATGAGCAACCCAGTTGTACAAACCAGCAAGAAAGAAAGATATAACAATGAAGACAACCACACTTCATGTTTCAAAGTTCCCACGGGACATAATTGAGTACAAGTGCATGACGGACAGCCCGTGGACTTATCATGGTGTTGTGTGACACTACATGCAACTTTGAAGCATAAGCACACTCTTGACTATGACATGCAAGCAAATGAAAGAAATGAAGATAACCTGTGTGGCACATGAGTGCTTACAATGTAAGACTCCTCCAATGCATAAGAAATGGGATCGTGCAGTTCGAGTGGAGGAGGTGTGATCTATTTGTGAGATGGATCTTAAATGCATATAGATGAGTGATGAGGAGCCTTGGGTGATTGAATAGTTTCATGATAAGAAGTGAGACTAACCCCAAGAGAGCGAGGGCCTGACATAACCATCAGCTCAGGCTAAAGTGCTTCGACAGTCTTGGGTGTCCCAACTTCATCATCAGGTAGATCATCATACATTGGTGGCTTCAAAAGATCAATTGTGATAGATTCATGATCATGATAAAAAATGGAAGCAAATGGATCACGATCGCCATGCTCAGAAAAATCAATGAATTCCTCGGCATCCTCATAATCAGATTAATCAAACATAGGGGTAGATGAAAAGTGAACAAACTCATTCTCCGTGTTTCCAAAAAAGACAGATGAAGGATCAAGTGGATTTTCAACGAGTAAATTATCCTATCCATTGTCGAATGATAGAAAAACATCTGGTGGGTCCTACCAGTGATCAACAATGGGTGCATCCGTGGATGAAGAAACACATGCAAAATCATGGATGGAAGGTTCACCAAAGAGGTTAAGAAAGAATGGAGGGGGATCAGATAGAAGGGAGTCATACTACACTGAGTGTTGATGTTCAAGCTCCCACTCATACTCTTCATGAATGACAATGCATGTTGGTTGTGCAACACCAACTCCGTCAATGGTTTGCTCCTTGTTCACAACAAGTGAAAATTCCGGAATGGATGAACACAAGACAACATCATCCGAAGGAACACCTAAGTGTGAAGATGGAGGTCGAAGAAAAGAATGCACATGAGAACTCGAAGGAATCACAACCAAATCTGAGTGAAAATTGAGTGGAGTGATGTTGGGAGAGTGTGAAGGATGAACATGTGTGTGAGCATGATCCTCAACATCACTAGGCAGTGGTGGAGCTGTTGAATGAGAGGGATGCGGGCATTCAGTTAAGATAGCTCCCGCTCCCACATGAGATTGTGCAGTTCCATCGATGAAGAATGTTGAGCGAGGCTTGATCTCAAGCTTCCTCTTAGGATGGGCAGATTTCTTAAGGCAATACTCAAACCGGTCCCAAAGATAAGTAAACTTCATCTGGCTCCTCGGAGCTTGAAATTGTAAGTCACGGAAGCGCTACCAAAAATCAATAATGGATTCATGCGGAGCCCTTCATTGTTGTAACAGTTTCCAGTCAAGATGTTCTGGATAAAAATTATAGAATGTGTCTTTAATAAGATCACAGAAGTGCTCAAATGAGTGCACGGTTTCAAACGGTAGGCTGAGAACCCAACAAAATGGAGATTTGTGAAGTGTGTATGCAAGTAGCAAAACAGTCTGCTCATCAAAAAACTCATCTTCCTCATGAATCATGGAAAGAAAGTTATGTAAGTGCTCAGGCCAGGCCACTTTACCTTCACCATCATGCATGTGAGTGGACAAGAGATCGAAAAGCTTCCCTGAGATGGAGACCTCTTCACGATTTTAAAAACACCTAGGGGGAAGAAGAGTGCAAGACTCCATGAAAGATATGAAAAGGTTCAAAACTCGATGAGAGGACACAACTTGTCATCAAGCCCTCCTTCTAGTGCCAAAAATTTTGACAGTGTTGGACCTGCAAACATGTCAAGGGGATCTCCCCGATAAGAAGTCCCAATTAGACTCCTGATCATTTGGTGTAGGAGTCCCAGCAATGGGTCGTAAGTTAATTCCTTGACCATGATGTCGCACAGAGGCAAGTAAGATAACTCTGTCAGTAGCAAGGGTTTGACAGATGCAGTGAGTAAAGGAAGGTGTATGAGAGGTTCTAACACTTCGAAGGGAGAAGGAGGTGAAGGTGAGTTCCAGGTTGAAAGGCATTAGTCCCAACTCGGCTAGGAACACACAACACAAAAGGACATGCACATCTTCCGGTGGAATAGTCCACTCGGATGTAGCAATCACATCATACAAGGTAAGATAACACGTACAACACTCATGAATCAGTCCGAGACGAGTGCTATGGTTGTTACACCAAGGTTCATGTGAAAGGTTTGTTTGGTGTCATGCAGAGCAGTCGAGACGGACGGTGATAACATTAACAACATATACAACACATTAACAACAAGATTCATATAATTGCATGTGAATCAGTTCATACACAAGTACGTAAGTTAAATAACATATATCATTAAGGCAACTAGAGCAGTCCAACTACAATAACAACATACGCATGAAAATGTGCTAGCTCTTATTACATAAATAAGTGTAAGTCACAATCATACAATACGCCATGTAAACCTACTAGCCTCAATAGTGGAATGTTATAGCCACATCCACTTGCTCCTCCAAAGAGATGAACTAGTTATGTGTAGTGGAGAAGTCAAGGTGTGTTACAATACCGTCCAAGCTTTATCCAAGATAATCTTATCAGAAGCTTGGCTGACCAAAAGCCCATACAATGAGTTATGAGGGACTATTTATAGCAAAGGGTGGGGTGACCCTTGACATTCCCCTTTGTGACCATTCAACTACCCTCATGACTCTTCACCTACTCTATGATTGTTATATCCACTATTGAGACTTGACTTACACTTGACATGACTCAACATTACAATGCACATGTACCCATGTAAACAATGGCTTGAACAAGCCAAACTAGACATCATTCGGACTTAGACAACCATTGAAGTCCAACTGCTCGACATCCTCATGCTGATCTACAATGACATATTGATGCCAAGATTGGTAGTCCTTGATAGTGTTCGTGTGTTTTGCTGTGACATCCTTTTGAAACTTGAACCTTGCCTTCATAGCATCTGGGTACACTACTCGGGCTCCTCTGTCCAACTCATCTAAGAGCAGGTGCATCATTGTCTTAAATGTGGCTGGACCAACAACGTACTTGCACATGATGTCTGCGCTGATAGGAAAGTTTGGGCTGGTGGCGGTGCCCATCAACTCGTCGAAGTACGAGTCAAGCTCCTATTGGACTTGCTTCTTTGTCTTCCACTAGGTGAGAGTCCCAAGTGATGGGATCGCGTGGGTGTGCAATATAACATCCATGCTCTTGAATAATCGTGCATGGAAGCCTGTATGCTAGTGATGGGTTGCGATAGGTCTTCATGGTTCAAGATCTAACTCTGGATACATGCTTGTAGCTCGACCGCATTGGCTTTCATCATCTTTGGCAAGTGAAGCGGGACTCCCTTGTACTTCATTGTCCATGCTTGCATGTTATCAACAACAACATGTATGTTCTTCAAGATGCGTGATCTTCTCGCGCATCATTGTTGCCATCTGTGGAGATGGACGACTGCTTGGTGCACAATACCAAACTTGGAGTACAATGCTCGCATAATTGTATCTCGGGGCAATACTTCATCTAGTATTTCCTTCTTTAGTTCGCCTCAAGTGGACATTGTCACCAAGTCTGCTCCTTGCTTGGCCACCTATATTTCCTTCGTCATTCACTTATTCTCAGCTATGAGGAATGAACACTTGAGCGAGTGGCTTCATCATACACTCTAGTTTCATCGGCCAAAGTAGCTGGATGCTTGTGCACATCAATCATGATCACTTGTTCTTCAACTTGTGTATGGGATGTTTGGTCTTCCAGAGTTGATACTCTCTGAGACTACACAAATATGTGATGAGATTCATCAAAGGAGATGTTGTGCATCTCTACTTCTGGCTAACCACCAAGGATCTCAGTGCCCCCTTGGTCCTTTGATACTTGCTCATCATCAAGATGCAACGAAGTGGGTGAGTTGACCTCTTTCTGGTGAGGCATGAGGTCAGTATCATGTTCCAACTCATGTTGCTCCATGTCTGCATCCAACTTTTCAAGCACATGTTCTATCTCATGAGCAAAGTCTTGCCCTTACGATGGTTCACCCTGTTCGCCTGATGCTAGCTGTTCAGATGAATCAACTACCTATTTGGGCGTTGCTTCGTTTATCTACACATGATGCACCCCTTGTTGTATCTGTTGCGTCTGCACTTCCTTCTCCTGTTGGCGCAACTCTTTTTCTTTCTAAAGTTTCTCCCTTAGCTCATGCAACTCCTTCTTTGATTCTTCCATTCTCTTCTTATCCCTCTGCCTTCGCATGATGCGCTTGTCGCGTTGCTGCCTCTTTCCTGAATAGCCATAGCTGCTCGTTCTATAAGTGGATATGCTCGAAACTTGTAGCTTTTCTCCTCCTCCATGCGGTAGACAATCTTCATCTTCCCTTTGCACACACAGGTATGCTTGGATTTGTTGCCTTTGTTGTTGTTGCTGCTACTTTTGTTGTTGGTGCTCTCTGTGATGCTGCTTCATGTTGTTATGCTAACCACTCTACAACTAATCCGATTTGTTCATTGGGTCTGGAGGAATTGTAGCAATACCTCCACGAGTCTTCCTTGGCCCAATGAAATGCCCCATGGATCCAGTTGAATTGAAATCTCATGCAGTGATCCTTCACAATGCAATGTGGGTCATATGGGTTGAAGCTTCGGAGGTCGAACGGGTACTTCTTCATCTGTTCTGCTTTGACATTCACTTGCTTGATACTCCGGATCTCATATAACCCAATCCAAAATGGAAGTGTGGGATAAGGGGCCTTCTTCTTCCAATGTAGTCTAGTTGCCAATCCTGCTGAGATATGGTACGCTACTTCCTGCATGACAAGTACGTCCAAGGCAAACTTTGGCAGAACATGCGGAGGCTTCTCTGCACTGAACACTCAGATGAACGTGCCAGACGGTGAGGCATACCAATCTGCAATGCCTAGCAATGCCTTCATCGCTTCCTCTAACATGCAGGGTGGATCCTGTTCCAATATCAACCTATACACTGGGGTGAAAAAATGGTCGGACAGTCGTATGATCACTCCTTTGAAGCTACATTCAGACAACAGCTTGACATACGTGTTCATAATAGTCTCCACCGGTGACCATGCCCACTCCAAGCCCAGGAACTCATGTCGGAAAAAACTGCATCTAAAATGTAAGCAGACATATAAATCTCTGCATGTATACCCTCGGGTGACTTTCAATCCTTCGTGACTTGTTCCTTCGGCTGGTGAGCCAGTATGTCAGACCAGTTGCATGGTCTTCCTTCTCTAGCCATTTGCTCCAATGCAATCACCCAACTCTGGGGAAAGGTTTCAGTGCTTGCTTGGCCACTTAGTCGACATGCGAATATGACCAATTATTGGTACGCCTTCCTCAATATCTTTGTCTTGTAGATCTGGTTGGGTGTCATCCTGAAGCGAGCTGGCTCCTTTACCCAATCCTTCAGAATGTCTCTGGAGTGAGCTATGCTATTGGGCAAGCTGAATGGAGGGGTCATGACAGTCACGGGTTCGGCCATCTGATACATCTCATCATAATATCATGCCCATAAGGTTGCAAGCTTCATCCCACTGACACTGCTCAAGGTCATTGTCTTGGGGTCAGTGTGAGAGACGATCCAATGAATCGCGTTCGCGCATGGGAACGTGGGTATCTTCATGCAATCCAGTACAACCCAGACTTGTGAATGTTCACATACACTTGGTACTCTTCGAGGTCTTCCCCAAAAGTTCCTTCGAATGCTTCATTAACCTCTTGTCACTTCAGTTTAATTTCCTTGTCTAGATACAACTTCGTATCTTCGTAGATCGGCAGACCAGAAGACACCTGTTTAGCTGCTACTCCAGCTACAATACCATCAGTGTCCTAAGATCCTTTTCTCTTGGAATCCATTGAGACAAATGAACACCTAAAAGATCTGGAAACAAGCAACATGCATGGCAAGAAATATGTCAGTGGAAACAAAGAAAATCCGGGAAACGACACATCACATACCTGGGAAATTGATGAGCAAGATTGCGCAAATTTTACTGAGACGCTGGGTGACTGGCAGCCAAACTGTACAAAAGGAATTCTAGGTTGTTTGGGAGGTAGGACTAGCTGCTGGATCAATGAAATACGCAATCTAGTCAGGCAACTAGCTGCTAGGATTGCACAATGCATAATTCCAGCTTGGAAGGATTGCTGGCCCAAGGACAGATTTGCACAATTTCTTGGGCCAAGCAGCCACTATCCTCTAGAAATGTGAAAAATAGTCCTAGAGGCCAGTGTTGGGCAAGAATTCACATTTTTGGAAAGGAAGGTGAGCCTTCCTTTCCTAGATTGCGCAATGCAGCCTTGGTGAAGGCAGAGCCCAGGCCAAAGTTGGCCCCACTCACTGATGGGAAACTGAAAGTAACTAAGACAGTAAATGCATGGCGACACTAAGTGATAGCAGAAGTGATTGACAGTGCATGCAAAACATGAATGAAAAATTCGGCAATAGATCAAGATCCATGTGGGTGAGGTAGTTCGCCAGTTGGGCAAACATCCGTGCAAAACAATTTCATACATGCGACAGTAGCGAGATAGCAACGAAAATTGAAACAGAGCTAGGAGAAGCTAGAATACATGTAAATGACATTAGGCATTCAAATAAATCAAACAAACAACACTAACACAAGCAAATACACAAAAGTGACAAAATGTTGAAAAAGACAACTTGAGGCCACTTACTCGAGAATAACTGAGTTGGATGTGTTGAAGAGTCTTGGATGTGATGTGGGATGTCAGAGTTCCAAGATCAATGTAAATGAATGAGATCTAATGCGTCGAATAAATGATTTTGGTCTCATGACGCACATGCCACAAATCTAGGAAAAAATAACACTTGGAGGGAAACTTCTAAAACAACTTTGCATGTAACCTTCGGCTACTAAAAATAGTTCCCGGAATCATGGGATGCCTTTTGCATGTTGTCTCTTGCTATTCTAGGAAGATCAAGTCATGTATGCATGCAAGTCAAGTTTCCTCAGTCCTGGGTGGAACTGGTCAACCGGACTGTCCATGCATGCAAGTGTTCAACTGCTTGGGAAAAATGCGCATTCCTGGCTGGGAGCTGGGCTGACTACCCAGGAGAGTTGTGAAATTTCTATGCAGAGTAACCGACTGTTTCCCATATTTGTGCAAATCCTGGGTTGAATAGCCTGCTGCAGGGAAAATTTGCGCAAATCCTGCTGGGAGGGTTCGTTGGCAAGATTGCGCAATCCTGGAGCCCAACAGGCTGTCAAAGAGGATTGCACAATTTCTGGAGGGAAGGTTGGTTTCCTTCCAGAAATGTGCAATTTTCAAGGGGAAGCTTCTCAGCCTGCAGCTGGACCAAGTCCGGATGAGCAGCTTGTGAAGGGAATGGATCAACTGTGATCGATAGGCTACCTTTATACATGAAAAACACTGAATCTTGAGTACTTGATGAAGCAAGACAAAGTGATGTGAAAGGTTTGTAGGGAGGCTCCAAAATAGGCTAAGGAAAAGTTTTGGAGGGTGGTTGTAGCCGCTACAACAGGTGGTCATTTCTTAGACTCATTTTAACCCACACAACATGTTTGCTTCCTTTTATTAATTGGATTGAAGGATGTTTGAGTTACTCATCTTTCGTTGTTCTTATAAATGGCTCCATTTTAGTTCCTTTAAGCCTTACAATGGACTTCTCCAAGGTGGTCCACTCCTTTAATGGACTGAGTGATAGGCATGCAAATGATATCATACAGATCCTACCTTTTTAAGCTATTGTATTCAATAAAGTACGAATGTGTTTGGATATGATCCTAAATCCTAATGATTATGGCACAAGATATCACCTTCTTGTTATACCTAAAGGTGGAGAAAAATATCACATATTGGTGCATCAAGTGGTTTTTTATTGAAGTTCCTCTATGAAGTGCCATGTTCTAGGTGACTGTATTTTACTTTATCTTAACATTGATATGGCCTTATGGAACATACATTGTGTAAACACACCCCTCCTAACCCATAAACCCAACCAGAGTTAGAAAGAGGTGGTTACTCTACTGACCTAGCTCCCAAGGCACAACTATGGGAATGGTATCTAAAATTTTTTACTTTTTTAAAATTTTCTAGAATTTCAAATGAACAACATCTTTGAATTTGTCTCATTGAGACTATTCCAATGATATAAATTTCACCTCAATCTGACTTACAAATCAAAAGATAAGGCCCTTTAAAGATAGACCATAATCACCTTGCCTCATCATTATGACTTCCATGTGGCGGCCCCACAAAGGTCCATGTGGTAGGTGATTAGTCTGTACTCCACCATGACGAACCCACGTGGCACTTGATGCATGACCACTGTGGATGAGCCCACGTGGCATGTAGTATACCTAAGGGGGATAATATGGGGTACAAAGGGAGGTACCCAAGGGAATAATGTAATAATGAGATGGGCCATAGTAATAAATAAGGTGGTTAACCTGTATCATGTAAGGGACCACAAGTAGTTAGCAATAATGTAAGAAGCCCATGGTATTATATGGATGGTATTGAGGGAACCATGGTAATGACCCATGGTATTTTATGTATGAGACCTATATAGAGGCTAGAGACTCCCCATTGAGAGGTGTCAAGGAATATTGTATGAACAAGCATATGGCTTGTGGAGTGTTCTCCTTCCATAAGGAGTGAATGTATGGTGTTGCCCTACCTTAAGGGTTTGATCAATAAAGAAGAATTTCTATCTATTTATATCTTGTTATTTCTTGGGTATATTTGTATTTTCATATATTTTCATATTAGATCTATAACAAGTGGCTTCAGAGCTATAACAAGTGGTATAATAGCACTTTCTTGGCAAAGTGGAGAATTTTTTTTATTTTTGCAGGAATTTTTTGGGGCGGCGAGTTTGCAGATCATATCTGTACATTTTGGTGCAAAATCTGCAAAATCTAATTGTAGATCTAGATTGTTTGTGAAAAAATACCCAAGTTCAAAAAAAAATTGGCCGAATCGGAGTCCGGATGAGGGAGATATTGCTTATTTAAAAATCAGTTGGGTTGCAGACATTTTTTGGGGTAGCGAGTTTGCAGAGCAGATCTATATGTTCTGGTGCAAAATCTACAGAATCAAATTATAGATCTAGATTTTTGGTGAAAAAGTACCCAATTTGAAAAAAAAAATCGGCCGAATCGGAGTCGGATGAGGGAGATATTGTTGATTTAAAAATCAGTTGGGTTGCAAACATTTTTCAGGGCGGCGAGTTTGCGGAGTAGATATGTACGCTTTGGTGAAAAATATGTAGAATATAATTGCAGAACTAGATTTTTTGTGAAAAAATACCCAAGTTCAAAAGAAAAATTAGTCGAATCGGAGTCCGGATGAGGGAGATATCGCTGATTTAAAATCAACTCTTTTTTTAGAATTTTTTTTGTGATGGTGGGATAGTTACAGCGCGGATATGAAATTCCAGTGCCTAGATCAAGATTTCTACCACATGAGAAGATGCAGAATGGTTGTTCCATTTTCGAAAATAGGTCATAATAGGGATTCTGAGCAATATTGACGGAATTGTGGCCATTTCAAATTTTAGCCAAGTACATGAATTTTTTTCCAAACCTTCTTCATGGCTTCTAGCAAGGAATTTTTTACAAGGAACGATGAGGGTCCTACTATTGAAGAATTTATAAAATATCACAAATCTCGACGCAAACAATTTTGGACAAGTCCCCTGCTATTTAATCTAAAAGATGAGGTTGTTGAATGGTGGGACTCACTTGACAATTCAGTGGTGCGACTTCCTCATGAAAAACTAGAAGAACTTCTTTTAGAAAAATGGTCTCATGCTAAAAAACAAGATAAGGAGAAACATGTGGAGTTATTTCCTACTGGTATATCCTTATTGCAGGTTCATGGATTGATTCAGAAGGAGAAGATCATTGTGTCTATAAATCCTAGTTGCAAGGAAAATCTCATAAATGTCAAATTAGCAAAAACATTACAAGTGCCAACAAAACACATGGAGCACACACAGGTTAATAATGAGTAGGTTCAAGTTTATAAATATTTGAAGATTTCTCTGGACAAGTATGTATTGCATTCCGATTTTTATGCTTCAGATATGGCTAATGAGGATGTTGTTTTGGGATACCCTTGGATGGAATCGGTGGGTACTATAAATATTAATGTGCAGAAGAAATTCCTGAAGCTCTGGTATAAAAAGAAGAAAATTACATTACAGGATATTTCCATCAATAAACAGGTAGAGTCCAAGGAGGCTGAAGCAGAAGATGTTCCAGGGACTGACATATCAGATGATGAGCCATTGATGGTCGACAACCAAACACAAACATCAAACCAGGTACCAAAAAAACAGGTAGAGTCCAAGGAGGCTGAAGCAGAAAATGTTACATTAGATGAGGACTCAGTGGTTGAAGTAATATTGGAAGATAAGAAACAACAGTAGGCACCACAACATGTACCAGATACCAATTAGGCTCCATTAGGTGGTGAATTAAATAAAGATACACCGTTGGTTAACACTTCAGCATATCACCACCCACATCACCCCGTAATAAAAAACCAACAAGATGGCAAAGAAATAACCACAGGGACAACAACCCCTGCATGACAGATAGAGAGGGGCGACGATCCACCTACTATGCATCAACACAGAAGAGCCGCCAAGGTTAACCTCCATCTCAAGCGAGCGAGGCACCACCTAGATCGAGAGCTCACCTTTCTCTGGGATGGCTAGACGCACGTGCATGGTACCAGTGGACTACTCTTTTGACTAGATCTTATTATTTGTGTTCTTCCCATGTTTCAGGGATGAAACATGTTAAGGGGGGTGGAATGTAGTATACCTAAGGGAGGTAATATGGGGTACAAAGGGATGTACCCAAGGGAATAATGTAATAATGGGATGGGCCATAGTAATAAATAAGGTGGTTAACCTATATCATGTAAGGGACCACAAGCAGTTAGCAATAATGTAATAAGCCCATGGTATTAGATAGATGGTCTTGAGAGAACAATGGTAATGACCCATGGTATTGTATGTATGAGGCCCATATAGAGGCTAGAGACTCCCCATTGAGAGATGTCAAGGAATATTGTATGAACATGCATATGGCTTGTGAAGTGTTCTCCTTCCTTAAGGAGTGAATGTATGGTGTTGCCCTACCTTAAGGGTTCGGTATTAATAAAGAGAAACACTTTCTATATTCAGATCTTGTTATTTCTTGGGTTTATTTGCATTGTCTTATATTTTCATATCAGATCTATAACATGGTAGACACACATCCCAAGGGAATTTGGGGTCGGCCCTTTCCCACTGGTGATGCATTTATAATTTTAAAAGGTTGGGCCAGACCCTCTACCTCTTACTTTTGTCGGGGTTGACCCAATTTCCTCGAAATTATATTTCATTTGGGTTGGGGTTGGACCGACTCCCGAATCCCCAACCCCTCTGACCTCCCATCCTGTGGGTCATGGAGAGTTAGGTCAACCCACTATGGGTTGGGGTGGTAGCCTACTAGAGGTATGACCTTTTGGTCAACCTACCAACCTCCAACCTAGCCAACCTGCTATACAAAAGTTCAATTTTAACTGAACTTTTTAGCAGTTTCCAGCACTTCAACAAATCTATCCTTTTTCTAACTTTGTAGGGCTTTCAAGCATTGCTTCCAGCACTTTATGACCATTCAACTCATAAGAAATTTATGCACAAACTTGAGAAACAATCAGTCATAATCAACATAGAAAATCAATAGCATTTTTAAGTGTATTTCTTCAAAAAATACAGGGATTTGTAACAGCTTATAACAAAGCATAAAACTTTCTCTCTTTGGCTCAACAACCCTATCAGCTGAGCAATCAAGTGAATGAGACTCATCATCTCATGCATGCTTAATTAAATTACAAAATGCAACTATAAGGGATGGCATCAATGCTCTCCTTCCCTCAATCGTGAATGTACCAATTAGCATGCAACAAGTCTGCCAAAACTTATATGACAATTTAAACATGCAATCAACATAAGATTACCAATCATTCAACGATGTCCATTGAGACTACTAAGCAATCACTTTTACCAATGCAACCCATCACCATCATAATGAAATAATCCTTGCATCTAGGATGTTAGTGTAAAACCATGCATCTCATGAAATTACTCATTCACATCCTCACGTAACTTGTAATCCAAAATTTTACACACAGTAAACATGCATAGTCCTACAATTATTACCTTTAAAACAATGACAACAACACATTGGTCAATCATATAGACAATGAAATCATAAACCATGCCATCAATAATAGCATCTTTAGACCAACAATATATGTGTGTGTGTGTGTGTATTTCTTCTCTCATGAGAATATGAGAGATACTTATCTCAAAACTAATGGGCAACTTAGTATGGGACTATAACTCTCCACCAAACCATATACAACTACAACCAAGTCTCACTTGTAGTTGTCAACCCTAAGACAGATTCGAGAGGTTGATGGATCTTTTTCTTTAGGGATTAAACACATCGATTAGTTCAACCAAGGACTCTAGATATTGATTCACCTCCACCCACCAACCAAATGGAAATCAACAAAATGCACAAGGATTCTAGAGACCAACTATCCCCACCCTTCAAACTCAACACTATGGTTCCACCCAATTTCAAGGATTCTAGAACTCACAATAAAATCAAATACAACAAGGAAACATCCAAAAATCCTATAGGAATTTTCTAGGATTAATTCATCCACCCCATCCCTTAGGGGTTTTCTAAGAAACACCATCTCCACTCTCTTGTCCAATGGGAACTTGGGAGGCAATTAATTCCTCACCTGGTGGTTTCTTCTTTCTCCCTTACCAACTGAAAAACTTCATTCCTTTTGTTGTCCATTCTTCATTGGCATTTGATTTTCTCTCTCCTCCATAAATGCATGTTCTCTTCCCTTTTCTTCCAATCCTCTCTCTCTTGTTTTTTCCTATGATCTCCTCTTTTCAAGCTCTCTTCCTCTTGTTGGTCCAATTCCTCTAGCAATTAAAATTCCTTTTCCCTACTGCATTATCGCTTGAATGTTCAAATTCCTTGTTGTGTTTCCTTATTTCCAACAGTTTGATTTTTCTCTTTCTCTTGCCTCCTCCTGATAGTAACTCCTACCGGCAATATCTTGTTAACCAATGCAACGTTTTCCACTTGTCCAGTTATTACCTGGGTTTCTTAAATTCAGTTTTTGTTTCTTTAGTGAGTGACCTGTATTTATTGCTAGTTAGCATCCTTCCCTTCTTCATTTTAAATTTTTTGTACATTAATATTATTCCCAACAAGTAATCACCATAACCCTCTAGAATCTGTGTCCCATTACTTAGCCCACATTTTTATCAAAATGTTTACCTTGCATACATAAATGTAACTAATTAGTGTTGTCACAAACCCCTCCCCCTTGGGGGAACATTGTCCTCGGTGTTCTTTGTCCATATGCAACACAAAAGACATGCTTAAAACAAACAAATGCTATTTATGGAGTTTTATATACACAACTTTGTACAATATTTACAATTATATACATTTGCTTCAACCAACAAACAAAAAATGACATACTACCCTCATTGAATTATCCATTTCCAAAGTGGCTTCCTTGGGCCCAAAGTGTCTCCATTGCACTTTGACTTTCTCTATTGATCCATTCCAGAGTGTGACGCTCCTCTAGTCTGGGATATATAGTGGCTCTGGCTGGAATTATCCCTCTTGTTCCATCTATAGCACAAACCAATCAATCACATGATTAGAATCTTGTACATATATTTTAAGCAAAGAAACGTGGAAAACATCATGGGTTTTGAATGATGGACATAAGTCTAGCCTATAGGCCATTGATCCTATCCTTACAAGTATCTCAAAAGACCCACAAAATTGTAGTGCCAACTTGGCACATGGCCCAATATTCAAGGAACTTTTCTTGGGTTTAATTATCAAGTAAACATGTTTCCCCAACTTGGAATTCCTTATCCACCCTATGTTGATCCACATAGCTCTTTTTCATATCTTATGCCACCTTTAAATTCTACCAAATGATTTGCTTTTATTGCTCCATCTGTTTTAGCATATTAGGCCCAATAAGGAGTCTATTCACTTAATCACTCCAACTGATATGAATATTATAATGTCTTCCACACAATGCCTCACATGGACTCATCTTTAGAGACTCCTAGTACCCATTGTTGTATGCAAACTCTACAAGTAGAATATACTCTTCCCACTTATTTTTTTGGTGCATCACATACATCCTCAACATGTCTTCAAGGATTCTATTTGTCCTCTTTGTTTTCCCATCTGTGTGTGGATGATAAGTTTTACTAAAAGGCCAACTTTGTCCTCAATCCTACAAGCAATTCCTTTTAAAACTTGGAAGTGAACTTGGAATCTCTATCTAAAATAATTTCTTGGGAACTCCATGCAACCTCAAAATATCCTTTATGAAAATTTGAGCCACCTCACTAACAAAATTGTTGGATTTAACTGCTACAAAGTGAGCCACCTTTCTCAACTTGTCAATCACCACCATAATTGCATCATGCTACCTAGAGGTTCTTGGAATTTCAATGATGAAGTCCATGGAGATCACTTCCCACTTACATTCTATAATGTGAATGGGTTGTAATAAACCCATTGGATGTTTACATCTGACCTTCACCTGTTGCCATTTTATGCATTTGGTAACAAAATCAGCCACCACCCTTTTCAAACTAGGCCAATGATAAAACTTCTTCCTGGTCATGAGATTCTTTTGGTATCCTGGGTGGATGAAATATTGATTTACATGGACCTCTCTCATTGTAAGCCTCTTCAAATCATCATTATTTGGTACATAGATTGTTTTCTTGAATATAATTATACCCTCATTTGTGAGATGATATCCCTCATCCTCACCATATTACTGCAGCTTATCTTGCACTTGTTGATATTTCTCATTATGTTGTCCAACATGCTTGATCCGTTTTACTTGGTCCACTCCAGAAGAACTTATGATTTCCATGTGATTCAATTGAATTCTTCTATTGATTGCATCTGCAACCTTCTTCTCTTTGCATTTTATGTACTAGATCTCAAAGTCAATTTCGCTAAGTATAGCTAACCACCTAGCTTGTCTCACATTCAACTTAGGTTTATCAAACGAATATTTGAGTACACCGTGATCTATCATGAGCATGAAATTTCTGCTGAGGTAATGCCTCCACGTCTTCAATGCATGAATAATGTTAGGTAACTTTAGGTCATGAGTCACATAGTTTTTCTCGTGTTCATTTAATTTTCGTGACTCATATCAAACTACCTAACCTACCTACATCAAGGCTCCATTGAGCCCTTATTTGCATGCATCTGTACAAATCACAAAATCTTTGTCCAGATCTGCAATCCTCAACATGGGTGCATTAGTGTGTAACTGTGTTAACTTCTTAAAGTTTGTTTCACATTCAGTTGTCCATTCAAACTTCTTTCCTTTCTTCTACAAGGATGTGATAGAATGGCCTATCTTGGAGAAGTTTCTAATGAACCTCCTATAGTAGCCTACCAATCCCATGAATGATCTAATCTCATTCACATTTTTTGATGTTAGCCATTCCATGATGGCCTTCACCTTTTCTAGATCAACTGATATACCCTCCTTGGAGATAATGTGCCCCAAATAATGTATCTATGACTGGAAGAAATCACACTTGTTGAGTTTTGCATAAAGCTTGTGTTCCCTCAATAGTTGTAGTATTGCAGTTAGGTCCTTTTCATGCTCTTCTTCAATATTTAAGTATACTAATATATGATCAACGAAGCTAATCACAAATTTTCCAAGTAATGATGCAACAAATTGTTCACTAAACACATCAAATTGGCAAGGGGCATTAGTAAGCCCAAAGGGTACCACTAAAAATTCATAGTGCCCATATCTTGTTTGGAAAGCAATCGTATGGATGTCTTCTTCTTTGGTGTGCACTTGATGATACCTAGACCTAAAATCCAATATCTTGGAGAAGATCGTTGCTCCACTCAACCAGACAAATAGATCATCAATTTGTGGCAATAGATACTGGTTCTTGATTATCACTTTGTTTAACTGCCTATAATCAATACAAAGTATGTGTGTCCCATCCTTTTTCTTCACAAATAATACTAGAGCTCCCCACAGTGATACACTTGGTCGTATGCAACATGTTTTCAAGCATCTCCTTTAACTATATATTTAACTCAACCAACTCAAGTTTACTCATTCGATATGGTTCCTTGGACGTTGGTGTTGTTCTAGGCACTAATTTTATAGAGAAATCAACTTCACTATGAGGAGTTAGTCCCAAAATATAAGTTGGAAACATGTCTTTGTATTTTTTGGAACACAAGGCACCTCTTTAGCACTTCAATTTCCTCTTACCGAATGTTTTCATTGGCTTTTCCATCATTGAAAATTTGTACAAAAAATAATATGTAGTTTTTTTGGCAACTACACTTCGCTTGCATGGATGTAATCAATGTCATTGAAGTTGGCTTTTGCTTACCCTACAATTTTTTTCTTTCTCCAACATCATTTAGGCATTCAATTACCTTTTCAAAATAGCCAACTTTAGTTTTGTGCATGTATAATAGTCCATTCCCATTAACATGTTGTATGCACCCAATGACAACAAATTTAAATGTGTTGTTGGTATGTCGCTAAGCTCAAATGCATACAATTTCATCCAATAACTTATTTTTGTCTTTGTTCTTATTTCCAACTAAACTAACCATGGTTTTGCATGCAATTCTTTGGCCAATTTTAATTTTCCACGAGCTCCAAACTGATATAATTTTAATTAGAATTGGGATCAATTAAAATAAAAATAATCTGACTACACAACTTACCTTCCATCTCAATTATGGATGCCTGGTGGTCTGCCTGGTAGTTATCTAAAGTTACGTAAATTTTGGACAGACTCTGTACCACATCCCCCATAGTACGAGCTTATTGGGTGTTGTAAATTTTTGGACTTGCATTTTTTGGGTGTGGGCAATCCCTCTTTCCGTGATTTTCCCGATAAGTCCAACATTTCAATCACTCTTTATTTTCAAACCTGTGTTTCTCTCCTTCCGGTTGATGCAAACTACCCTTAGAAACTGGACCAATTTTTTGTTGAGATCGATTTGCATTGGTTGTGTGAATTCATTCCTTCTTGTCCATAATTTTCTTGGGTCATTTGTTCTTATCCTTAATTTTGCTCCTTGCTTTCCAATCAATTTTAAATTATAGCCTATGCTTTGCTTGTTCATAGCAGTGTTTTGATTTCTTTATGGCATCATCTAAATTTTTAGGTTCATAAAACTCAATGCAATCTTTAAATGACATGGGAATTGAACTGATAAATCATTAAACTTTTGTCTTCTCCTCCTTGATATATCGCACATATCTCAACAATTCTAGAAATCTAGTAATGTATTCTTCATATGATGGTTACCTAATTTTTAGCCCATAAAATTCCATTGCCTTGCTATCATAATATCTTTCTGATAAATATTTGTCTTTGAAGAAGCCTCCAAACTTACTCTGTGCCAACCTTTCTTCATTTATGATTTTGAAATTCTTGAAATATTCCCACCATATGTCTATTTTTCCTTTCAAACTATAGGTGGCCACTTTTGCTTTCATATTTTCATAGTAGTCATGAATTCTAAAGAATTTCTTTATGCCAAGAAAACATGTTTCTACATCTTCAGATTTCTTCATCTCTCCATCAAATATGGCTGGTTTTTCCTTCTTAAATTCTTTAGGCAATAATCCCTTTCTCTTTTCCTCTAATGATGATGGTGAGAATGGTGATGATACCTCCTGGTAGCAGAACTAGAATGTCTACAGAGTGATGCATCTTCTCTCATAGTGTCCTCACATTCCCTTCCGTGACTCTTCCTAGACCTACCACCATCTGCTCCATTTGTTTTCTCTTTTGAACCCAAAGAGTTGTGTTTGCCTCTATGACTAGTCCCTAGCTCATGCCGCCTTTTCCTCTACAATTCTCAGAGGCTTTGTAGTATGACTACATTCACCTCAACTTGCCTCTCCTAGACCTTTATCAACATTTCATTATTTCCTTTGAAGATTTAGATCTTAGCCTTTAAGATTTGCAAGGTATCCATCCAGTTACGATATTTTTCCCCTCCCCCTTTTCCAATTGATCTTTCTTCTTCATCTACCCTTACTTCTTCATACCCATGCTATGACTAATCAAAATTGTATTGTACCATTCCTATCCTCATTTCTTTGTCTTTCCCTATCTTTTGTTGCTTATGATGTGTTGTCATTCACATGCAATTGTTAGATACATGATAAAGTAAATAAATGACAATAAATCATGCCATGAGTTTACTTTTTGCAAAGTTGTTATAATAAGGCCAGTTGTAACAATGATCCATGTTAGCACCATAATATCAATTAATCAACAAATAATTAGCATCAATATACTTGCTTGCATCGCAACAATTTATATCTGTCAACACAAATGGTTAGCCATCAATAACAATGAAAACATATTAATTACTAGCCCATGCTACTGCATAAATCACAAAATGAGAATATCATTCATGCATGCCATCAATTAAATACAACCCAAATTTTAACACCTAAATGCTTGTCTTATTACTTGTCGATGATAGAGACCATCCAGTATGAGTGTTGAACCTGGATGCTATGATACCACCAATAAACACACCCCTCCTAACCCATAAACCCAACCAAAGTTAAAAAGAGGTGGTTAATCTGTTAATATATCTCCCAAGGTACAACTACGGGAACGAGATCTTTTTTTTTTTTTACTTTTTTCAACTTTTCTGTTAGCACCAAGTTTGTACCTTTCCTAAAGGTCCAAAAGTTATTATTATCAATTCATTGTGCAAGGGGTAATGTAATGGCCTATGATTTTTTTTTTGAAATACAAAATAATCTTAGGAACATTTCTAAATAGTTATTTCACCTAATCCTAAGTGTTCCCTAAGTTTTTGCAGCAAAATCAACCTATCAGAAGTCTACAGGTGGTGCTACGAAAATATTTTGTAGCGCCCATAGAAAGTTTAAAAATATGAGTTTCCAAACTATTTTTCAAGGACCTTTACCCTTATTAAACCTTTATATGAGATTAGGAAGAGTTTTCAAGCCTAAGAGAGATTTTAAATTAAACCCTAAAATGATAGTTTTCCCTAAATGACAGTTTCCAACATTTTTCTTGTTTTAGTCACTATGTTCAAACACATATTTCAAATAAGTGGTGATGAATTTTAAAAAACCAAAAGACATTCTGTTTTGCAACAATATTATTTACCAAAAACTCTTTTAGTTTTGTAACATGTGTCACGGTTTTGAAATTACAAAGGAATATTTGAGGCTTATTTTCCAGATTTTGTAATTCTGTTATTTTCCTGTTTTATTCATTATTTTCAAATGCAGTTTCCAAACATATGGAGATGAATTTATAAAAAATAAAAGAGGTTTTTTTTTATAGCATAACAATTAAAAAAAAAAACTCTCATTTTTGACCCAGCTAGCATGGTTTAAATGATATGAAGGAATATTTGCAACCTACTTTTCACAATTTAAATATTTAATTATTTCCGGTTTTAGCCATCCACTTTGGGCACAGTTTTCGAGAATATGGAGATGAATTTTCCAAATGTGAAATAGGTTTATGTGAGGAATGACAGGATTAAAAAGAAATTCTTTCTGTTTTTACAAATATGTCATGTTTTGGGAGATATGAATGCATCTTGGAAGCCTATTTTTTAGAAATTTGCCAGATTTTTCAAAATTCTATTTCCTATAAAATTGTCAAGTCAACAGCTGAAGGCCACCTCATCAAATTCGACTTGGGGATCAGACTAAAGATGGGTGCATAGGTTTTTAAGATCCAATTTTTTGTGTCTTCATGCTTATTGTAATTAATACTTCCCCAAACATTGTGGATCTCATATTTATGTATTTTTCCTAGATACTAAATGAAAAAGAAGGAAGAGAGGTTGTACTTTGAAACAAAGTATTATTTTGTTTTGTGTGTGATCAAATTATTCATATTTTCAAGTTCCAAGAGGACTAGGATATTATGTTCTTGATACAAAAATTCTTGTGATGGTATGCTCAATCAGTTTTCTTCCATGATAGTTTCCTTTCTATTTGATATCATTTATCTGTTATCTTATGGTATTTAAATGAGATTATGTGACTGAATTCATTAGTTTAATGCTCTGGTTCATATGATTTAGACATATGCACTATTTCTCCTAAAGCTTGCAGGATTCAGGTTTCATTCCCTGCTATAGTGGATTTTTTTCTCCTTCTACTACCATTCAGATGATGTTTGATATGTATACAATTTTCCATCTATCCTGCATCTGTTCCTCTTGATTCATACAGTCAAGATCTTGGTAGCTACATCTAAAACTTTATTCTTTGACCTCATTTCCCAATGGATTAATTGCTTCATCCCAACCACCACACTCAAAATCCAAAAACCATACTGAAGATCTAGTCATTATTTGAAGACACAACTAGTTGCTAAGCTTAGTGATTAGGTTGTCAGAGAGAGCCCTCTCTGGATTGAAGGGGCTCGCCTTCAATCTAAAAGCTTGGTTTGAAAAGGTTACCTTAGGGAGTTTTCTATTCAAGAAAACTTGCCGAGAGATAACATTTTCCATATTTTCAAATTAACATCATTGCATTCGTCTCATAGAGATGATTCCAATGATATAAATTTCATCTCAATCTGACTTTTTGATCAAAAGTTATGGCCCTTTAAAGATAGACCATAACCACCTTGTCATATCATCATGACCTCCATGTGGTAGCCCCATATAGTCCCATGTGGCAGGTGATGAGTCCATACCCCATTTTGGCGAAACATGTGGCACCTGATGCATGGCCACCATAAACAAGTCCACGTGGCAGGTATGAATCCCAAGGGAAGTTAGGGTTAGCCCTTTCCCATCAGTGACACAATTATAATTTGAAAAGTTCAGGCCCAACCCCTAACCTTTGACCTAGGTCAAGGTTGGCCCAATCTCACCAATGTTATATTGTGTTGGGTTGGGGTCGACCTGACTCCCGACTGGCTGACTTCCTAACTCCCCTACCCTCCGACCTCCCAACCTGTGGGTCGCGAAGAGCCAGGTCAGACCACTTTGGGTTGGGCAATAACCCGCCAAAGGTCCGACCCTTTTCCCGACCACCTGACCTCTGTCTTGGCCAACCAGCTATACAAAAATTCAATTTTAACTTAATTTTTTAGCAATTTCCAACACTTCAACACAACTATCATTTTTCTAACTTAGCAGGATTTTTAAGAATTTCTTCGAGCACCTGATGACCATTAAAATCATAAGAAATTTATGCACAAACTTGAGAAAAAATTAGTCATAAGAATAATAAAAAATAAATAACATAAGTGTATTTCTTCCAAAAATATAGGGAGTTGTAGCAGCTTATTAACAAAGAAGAAAACTTGCTGGCTTTGCCTCAACAACCCTATCAACTGAGAAATTAAGTAACTAGACTCATCAGCTCATGCATGGTTAATTTAATTACAAAATTAAACTAGAAGAGATGACATCAAGACTCCCCTTCAATCATGAATATACAAATTTGCATGCAACAAGTCTGCCATAACTTATATAGCACTTTAAACATGCAAGCAACACAAGATTACCAATCATTCCACGATGTCCATTGACACTACTAAGCAATCACTTTTACTAGTGCAACCCAACACCATCATAATGAAATAATCCCCACATCTATGATGTTAGTGTAAGACCATGCATCTCATGAAATTACTCATTCACATCCTCATGTAACTTGCAATCGACAATTTTACACACAGTAAATTGTTGATGGAGCTGGACCCGCCAACATGTCAGGGGATCTACCTAGTAAGAAGTCCCAATTAGACCTCAAACCATTTGGTGTAGGATTCCTAGTAGTGGGTCGTACTGTATCACCTTGACCGCGGTTTCGCACAGAGGCAAGTAAGATTCCCTGTTGGTAGCAAGGGTGTGACAGCTGCGGCGAGTCAAGGAAGGTGCATGAATAGTTATAACACATGGAAAGCGGGGTGAGTGTGCCCCTTGGAAACCTGTAATAGTATGCAACTTGGAAGGGAACACACAAGCGAAGATGCATCACCAACTGGAAAGCAAGTTAGCGAGAAATCCAAAGTGATGTTTAAACCAATTATCACATTTCAGTAAGATTCATACATACTTATACAAAATAGTCCATATATGCATGCGTTAATATCATTTAGAGTAAACAAGATAGTTGGAATACAATATGACATATGCATGAAACGTACTAGCTATGTTATATTAAGAAGTGTAAGTTTCAGTCATACAATACATCCATGTCCAACCACTATCTCTCATAGCGGAACGTTATAGCCACAACCGCTTGCTCCTCCAAAGAGATATACTAGCTCTGCATAGTGGAGAAGCCAAGGCTCGTTACAATATTGTCCAAGATTTCTCTAAGATACTCCTATTGGAAGCATGGCTAACCAAAAGCCTATACAAGCTTTTGGTGATGGTGTCCGTGTGCTCAATGGTGACATCATGCTGAAAGCGAACTCTTGCCTCTACTGCATCTGGGTACACTGATATGGTCCCTCTGTCCAACTCATTTGATAGCATGTGCATCATTGTCTTGAGTGTGGCTAGACCAGCAACATCCTGATGCATAGTGTTTATGATGATCTCCAAGTGTGTGTTGGTGACCATGCACATCAACTTGTCGAAGTACATGTTTAGCTCCAATCGGACTTGTTTCTTGTCTTCACCTCGGTGAGTATGCCAAATGGGTGGGATCAAATGCGTGTGCAAAACGACATGCATGTTGCTGAATTCCCTTGCATGTGATCAACAACACTTCTCACCTTGTCTGCTTTGTGCCAGCTGCTAGGATGGATCTATAACTTGTACAAGTGTAGTTTCATCCGTCTCTGCATGTTGTGCCCCCTGTTGTACCTGTTCTTGTTGCAACTCATTCTCTCATCTGTGCAGCTCCTGTTATTCCTTAAGTTGTCGCTTCAGCATATGCAACTCCTTCTCTATTTCTCTCTCTTCCTTTTGTGTCGCGTCGTCACCTCATAGCCTCAGTCTCCAAAGTTGCTTTCATCACAAGTGGATTTACTTGAGCTTGCAACTTTGTTCCACCTTTGTGTTTTCAACAACCTTCCTCTTGCATTCGTTGCGTGTAGGTGTGCTACCTTCTGGTGCTTTTGATGGTGTTTCTTGGTGTGACATTGTTGCCACTTCATCTTGAATTGTCCATGAACAACTTGATGTATTCATAGATAGGCAAGTTCATAGACACTTGATCGACTGCATCCCCAAGTGTGCTCTGGATGGTGTCTTCGACTTTGCTCTCCTGGAAGCCATTGTACCTGAGCTGCTGAGAGGCAGATGAACACCTGTGATACCTAGAGACATAGCAACACTCATGACAAGCAATCTGTCAGTAGAAAACCAAAACAAGCTTGAGGACTGACTTGCAACATACCTGTGTGATTGATCGTGAAGGTTGTGCAATTTCCACCGAGAGGTCGGGAGACTAACTGCCAAAAATATGCAAGGCATAGTCTGGGCTGTCGGGAGGCTGACTGACTGCTAGAACTGCACAATGCATAGTCCAGCCTAACCTGCCGAGGAGTGAAATTGCGCAATACACAATTTCAGTTAGCAGTGGCATGCAACCAGCAAACTACATTGCGTAGTTTCTAGGGCCAGCAGGACATTGCCTCCAAGAATTGTGTAATGCAAGCCTGGAGGTCAATTTTGGGCCAGACTTGTGCAATTTCTGGAGGGAATCTAGAGCCTTTGCTTCCAGAAATGCACAGTGCTAGCTGGGGAAGGCACGGTCCAAGCCAAGGTAGCCCAGACCGGCCGACGGGCGATTGAAAACATGAGAAGTATGAATGCATGATGAGATGAGTGAAAACAAGAGTGAATGATCATACACACAAACAACAAGTGCAGGTTTCAAAAAACAGGAAAGCATGCATGTGTGTGAAGCGAGGCGCCGCAAAGGCGATCGTCCGTGCAAAAACAATGTCATGCATGCAACAACAGTGAGATGCGAATGAAAATTGAAATGGTGCTTCTATAAGATAAAATACATCAAAACAAAAGTAAGTGCTCACTGAAATCAAGCAAACAACACTCACACAAAGCGAAACACCAAAAGCGACACAAACGTCGCGCAAGACATGAAAAGCGAGCTTTTCCCGAAACAACTGAGCTGAATGTGTCGACAACTACTAGATGCAATGTGGGCTGTTAGAGCTACAAGGTTGATGTGAGGAATGAAATCTGCAGCGTCCATTTGATGATTTTTGATAAAATCGAGGTTGTGACGCGCATGCCACAAATCTAGGAAAAGTGACACTTGGCGGGAGGTTTCTAAAATGATCCTTGCATGTAACCTCCAACTGCTAAAAGTAGATCCTTGAATCAAGGGATGCCTTTGCATGCTGCCTTGGGAAAAGTAGTCCATGCATGCAAATTAGTTTTTCTCGGTCCTGGAGGGAGCCGGTCAACCTGAAGGCACATGCATCGGTCTGTGAGCCTGGGATGAAAATATACGCAGTTTCTAAGCTGAGCAGAAATGGTTGTCCTAGAGGGATTGTGGAATTTCTAGGAGGAACAGGTGACTGTCTCCCAGGATTGCACAATTTTTTGGTTGAGCAACTGTCCTGGGTTAGACCTAACAATTTTCTCAAGGAAGCCTATCTTACTGTATTGCGCAATTTCTGAGCCCAGCGGGCCACCCTAAGTGGATTTTCACAATTTCTGCTAACTATTGGGCTGGTTGTCCCAGAGGGATTACGCAATTTATAGGAGAAACAGGTGACTTATGCCTAGAATTGTGCAATTTCTGGGCTGAGCAACTATCCTGGGATGAATTGCACAATTTTTTAAAGGAATAATGTCAAGAATAATTGCGCAATTCTGGAGCCCAGTTGGGTTTGCGCAATTTTTGGAGGGAAGGATGGTTCCCCTCTAGAATTGTGCAATTCCCGTAGGGAGCTACTCAACCAACAATTGACACTAAGTCTGGAAAGCAGCCTGTGAAGGGGGTGGAACAAACTTGCATGCACAGGTTGACAAGACTCTATGAAACAGATGAAGTTGATGTGCTTGACAGTGCAAGACATGCTGCTGAGGATGGTCGATAGGGAGGCTCCAAAATGAAGCTAAGGCAAAATTTTGGAGGTCCGGGTGTGACAAAGGACCCTTCCAAGACCTTTTACTTTTGTGATGTGTTAAATTACATTTTTAAGAGAACATAAATGAATACATATGCACACTGTAAAGAAGAGGAACATGACATTCATCAACGCATGAAAACATAAGCCATTGATAACGAAGTTCGTCCAGGAGGGGCTACGTCTCCAGGCCCTGGTGTCAAGATGGTATAGGCCACTGCATTAAGTGTTGTCAATAGTGATGATGTACATAAGAGGTGATGTCACTATCATACAAGGAAAATTCCCTCACGCAGGAGTGGCTCCAAGAGATGTTCTACTGCAGGAACTCTTATTCAAAAAGGACTCCTATTAGTATGACATAAACTCATTCATGATGAGCATCACGCCAAAATGGCATAAAAGGGATCTAAATGCAAACATACATGGCAACACATGAGTATCCCATCAACATAACGATAAAGGGATCTCAAAAGAAACATGATGAATCATGAAAACAAGTACATACCACAAATGATTATGCCTCACATCAAGCAGTAATCATGAAACGAGTAAGAAAACCAGATCCCACATTAATCATCATACAGGGATCTGTGCAACACAATGCATAGAAAAAGAAGTACATGAACGCACTGCATATACCTCACATCCTGAGGCCATCTGAAGAAGAGGATGTCAAACTACTGAAGTTGGTCGTACCATCAATCTCGTTGAAAACTGCTCGCACATGGATGCTAACACCTGCACTCCACTTTGAAAAGTGGCTGAAAATGAAATGATCAAATGGAAAATCTAAATGCACCATCAGATTTGTGGCATTGAATAGTGCAAAATCGAATGTCAAATTTCTGAATTTTGAGAAAGTAAAAATCTGGGGCTTAAGGAATCTTTTAGATTCTCCCTAAGATTCTTCAAAGATTCCCTCCTCTGAGTCCTCTGCAAATCGGCTACTCAGATCAGGAAACTGACTACGCCATCAGGTTCGTGTTGTAGAGAGGTGTAAGATGGACATAAAATTTGTCCAATTTGGACACTACAAAAATTTCACCCTCTTGGAAATTTTGCCCAATCATGGTTCCACTTGCAATAAATTAATTAAAAAAAATTGCGTCTCGGTTTTCATGCCCGCACCTGGTTCCTCCATGCTGCCTCAAACTACGTGCATGCTCCTCCTCTACCTGGGTGCACTGATGACTGAGTTTAAATATAAAAAAGGTGGGCAAAGTTTACAAACACACTGTTGGCAAGTTGGTTATGGATCCACTTGTTGTGGAGGAGGTCGAGTGGTCAAACCCCGCCCCCTCCTTTTTTTACATAACAAAACTCTAATTTTAAAAGGGGTCAGGCTAGGCCCTCCTTGGGCGGCCCACCCACCCCACCTGTCGCCGGCTTCGTTTCCTTATTAAATGGGCGGTGGCTTTGAGGTTGGGTCCGTGCCCCAAGGGTCGGCCACCTTTCTGCGTATGCACGGTCTTTTGCCCGCCCAAAACATGTGGTTCCAAATATGGTGGGAGGGGTCGCGGGTAGTGGCCCACCCCTCCAATATTATGCATAGTTGATAAGGGTTGGGGTGGCGGGGTTGGTGGCCCGCCACCCTTTTTTTAATAATTTTTTTTTATAACAAACAACATGGCCATTTTTTAAAATCCTGATTTTAGGCTGAAGGAGACATTTAACAAGGTGACAATTTCGCCCGAAATCCAGCCAGAGTTGGCCGGATTCTGTTCGCCTAAAAAGGTCCAAATTGTGTCTTCATTAATCTTGCCTAGCCAACAAAAGTCAACCAAAACTTTGACTGCCTCTATCTTCCTCATTCGAACTCAGATTGATGAACCGTTCACACCACCACGATCACGATGATGAGATATTTAACATGAACTTGGTTTGAGCATAATCCAAACACTTTGATTTTTTACCCTTCCTAAGTCCTCTTAGACTTTTGCATGTGTTTGGAGCCACCTAGATCAATCCTCCCCATTGAGGAGCTTTTGGTCCTCCAAAAGCATGAAAAATAATCTGCAACTTTTATGTACCTTGTTTGCATCACAAGCGTCCTGAAAATGTCTCGATTCCATCTCCTTCACCTTTGTTCTTCGGAGCCTTAAGCGATGAGGTGACACCTGCAACCTTTGTAACCTGTAGTACATTGTTTTTCAAATTATATGCTTGACTTACATGACCAACTAATGACCCAAGCATCCCATACTTGCCACGAGTTTATAACACATACTCGGTGGTCAAGTTTACATCAAGATGGACATAATACCCCAACTACGAAAACAAGGCCAACATATCATTGTTGCTTCAACAAGTGATGGAAAACACATCATCACTACAACACATGATTTACAACAATAAGGCCAAACACTATTTTGTTTTGACAAGTGATGGAAACACGACATCACTTTCATAGTTCATCATGCAACTCAGAATAAGACCAAACATCATTGTTGCTTAGCAAGTGATGGAAACACATCATCACTTTTACATTTTAAAATGCAACAAATGATTTACAAAAGCACGACCATGACAAGCTAACATATCTAGAAACCATTTTTCACTTATCAATGTGAATGGGTTGCCTCCTTGTGGTGGTTTTGCTTGTCAAACAATCGTTTCACTTGGTTCATGCACCAACACTTTGTCTTTAAGGCGTTGCTCTGGATGGAGCCTCCAAAAAGTGACTCTTTGATGGCCACCTCTGTTGCAATGACTGCAATACATCTTCTTCCTCCATATTTGCTTAACATGTTTCTTTACATGCTGTTGAGAGGGTCGTTCATGCCTCATCCTTTTTTGTGCTGCTATTCTTTTACAACACTTCAAAAATGTATGGTTATGTAATCCACAAAAGGTACATGTTTTTCAATGCCATGTTTTACGCTCATCATTAACAACATGATTATAATTGAAATGAACATTCGAATGTCGGGAGTGGTTATACCTTTCCTTGTTGTAAGTATGGCGATGAGAGCTTGCCTCAGCTCTTTCCCTGCAATGGAAACTACCATGGGATGATGGGAATGGGTTCCCATCATTCTCTTTCCTCGACGATTTTGATGAAATCTCAGAAGAATCTGACACCATCGAGCATTCTCCCTCGGTGTATCTCAAGCCTGCAAGTTGAGGTCTCTGCACAACCTCCAATGGTTGAGTTACACCTTGGTTATTAACACCAAGTTATTTTTCCTCCTCGTGCCTCATCCTGGTAAGGAGCCTCATGTTTGTCCCTGTAATTGGGATCTCCACATCTCCAACAGAAATCATACTATGTGAAGACAAAACCGAAAGGAAATCAACATCTTTTACCTCCTCTGTTGATTTGGAAAGAACTGATGAGGGCTTCTCATCATCTATTGTTGGTGGTTCGCTAGCTGTCTCAGTGCATTCCCCAACTTCCTTTCTGACATACCCAAGTCCTGCCTGACGGGGTAATTCTTCTACTTTGATGGGGTTGACAATGCCTTGGCCATTAACGCCCAAGCCTTTTCCTTCATACCCCATTTTCTTCAATAGTTTGGAGCCAATTCCTATGGTATGATTTTCAAAAACAACGAAATCATCATCAGGACATATACATGAATTCAGAGAATTACATTTTACCTCACATGGGTCACGCTGTAGCTTTTCCAAGGCCTCATCCTTTGCTTGCAGCTGTCGTAGCAAACTATGTTTTTCCTCTTTCTCTTCATGTAGACACATCTTCAATTTAGCATTCTCTGTTTGAAGGTTTTGGTTGTTGTGCTTCAGTTCTTCCAAGGCCTCTTCCATGGCTTGCAACTGAAGCTGCAATTGCTCCTTTTCCTCTGTCTCTTTCTGTAGAGTTTCATACATTATTTCCACTCTTTTGGAAATTTGAGCATGGTCTCATACATCGCTTTTTCATTCTTTGTCACTGCACATTCTATTGTTCATGCTTGCAATTCACATTCACGCAAAGACCGCTCTGATACCACTTGATCCGAGTCCGAGTGTGACAAAGTACCCTTCCATGAACTTTTACTTTCGTGATGTGTTAAATTGCATTTTTAAAAGAACATAAATGAATACATCTGCATGCTGTAAATAAGAGGAACATGACATGCATCAACACATGAAAACCCAAGCCGTTGATAACAGAGTTCGTCTAGGAGGGACTACGTCTCCGGGCCCCGGTGTCAAGATGGTGTAGGCCGTTGCATTAAGTTTTGTCAATAGTGATGATGTACATAAGAGGTGATGTCGCTATCATACAAGGAAAATGCCCTCACGCAGGAGTGGCTCCAAGAGATGTTCCGTTGCGAGAACTCTCAGTCAAAAAGGACTCCTATCAGTATGACATAAACTCATGCATGATGAGCATCTTGCCAACATGGCATAAAAGGGATCTCAATTGAAAAATACATGGCAACATATGAGTATCCCATCAACATAATGACAAAGGGATCTCAAACGAAACATGACGAATCATGACAACAAGTACATCCCACAAATGATTCCGCGCCACATTAAGCAGGAATCATGAAACAAGTAAGAAAACAAGATCCCACATCAATCATCAAACAGGGATCTATGTAGCGCAATGCATAGCAAAAGAAGTACATGAACACACTGCATATACCTCACATCCTAAGGCCATATGAAGAAGAGGATGTCAAACTGCTGAAGCTGGCCGTACCACCAATCTCGTTGAAAATTGCTCACACATGGATGCTGACACCTGCACTCCACTTTGAAAAGTGGCTGAAAATGAAATGATCAAATGGAAAATCTGAATGCACCATCAGATTTGTGGTGTCGAATAGTGCAAAATCGACTGTCAAATTTCTAAATTCTGAGAAAGTGAAAATCTGGGGCTTAAGGAATCTTTTAGATTCCCCCTAGATTCCCTCCTCTGGTCCTCTACAAATCAGCTACTCAAATCAGGAAACTGACTGTGCCACCGGGTTCGTTTGGTTGAGAGGTGTAAGCTCGACATAAAATTTGTCCAATTTGGACACTACAAAAATTTCACCCTCTTGGAAATTTTTCTCAATCATGGTTCCACCTGCAATAAATTAATTTAAAAAACTGTGTCTCGATTTTTGTGCCCACTCCTGGTTCCTCCATGCTTCCTCAAACTACGTGTGCACTCCTCCTCTACCTGGGCGCACTGATGATTGAGTTTAAATATAAAAAATGCGGGCAAAGTTTACAAACACATTGTTTGGAAAATTGGTTATGGATCCGCTTGTTGTGGACGAGGTCGGGTAATCAAACCCTACCCCCTCCCTTTTTTACATAACAAAACTTTAATTTTAAAAGGGGTCAGGTTGGGCCTGCCTTAGGTGGCCCGTCCACCCCACCTGTCGCCGGCTTTGTTTCCTTATTAAATAGGTGGTGGCTTTAAGGTTGGGTCCGTGCCCCAAGGACCGGCCCACCTTTCCGCGTACACACGGTCTTTTTCCCACCCAAAACAAGTGTTCCAAATATGGTGGGAGGGGCCGGGAGTAGTGGGCCGCCCCTCCAATATTATGTATAGTTGATAAGGTTTGGGGTGGCAGGGTTGGTGGTCCACCACCCTTTTTTTAATAAATTTTGTTATAACAAACAACATGGCCATTTTTGAAAATCTTGATTTTAGGCTGAAGGAGACATTTTAACAAGGCGACAATTTCGCCCAGAATCCAGTCAGAGTTGGCCAGATTCCATCCTCCAGAAAAAGTCCAAATTGTGTGTTCATTAATCCTGCCCAATCAGCAAAAGTCAACGAAAACTTTGACTACCTTTATCTTCCTCATACGGACTCGTATTGATGAACAATTCGCACCACCGCAATCATGGCGACGAGATCTTTAACATGAACTTGGTTTGATCATAATCTGAACACTTTGATTTTTGACCCTTCCTGAGTCCTCCTGGACTTCTGGATGTGTCTGGAGCCACCTAGATTAGGAGGGTGGTTGTAGTCGCTACAACATAAACATATACAATCTTGTAATTAGACAAGAATCATATCACTGCAATGGGAAATATTTCCATGTTGGTTACTACAAGTACATGATCAATATTGCCACATGTTGTTCCAGTACATTTAAAATAGTAACAACAACGCATTGTTCAATCATATAAATAATGAAATCATAAACCATGCCATCAATAACATCTTCAAACCAACTATATATATATATATATATATATATATATATATATATATATATATATATATATATATATATATATATATATATATGTATATGTATATGTTGTCTCTTGAGAACATAGGAGATAATTATCTCAAAACTAATGGGAAACTAGGTCTGGCACTATGACTCTCCACCCAACCATAGATAACTGCAACCAAGTCTCACTTGCAGATGTCACCCCCGAACCTGATTCCAGAGGCCAAGGTATCTTTTGCTTTAGGGATTAAACAAATCCATCAATTGAACCAGGGACTCTAGAGATTCATCCAACTCCACCCACCAATCGAATGGAAATCAACAAAATGCACAAGGATTGTAGAGACTAGTTGTCTCCACTTTTCAAAACTCAACACTGCAGTTCCACTCAATTTTAGGGATTCTAGAACTCCCTATAAAATCAAGATATTGCAAGGAAACATAATCTTATAGGAATTTTCCAAGATTAATTCCTCCACCCTAGCCCTCAGGGATTTTTTTAGAAATGCCATCTCCACCCTCTTGGCCAATGGGAACTCGAGAGGAAATTAATTCCTCACTTGGTTATTTCTTTACTCCCTTTCCAAATCAAAAACATCATTCCCTTTGTTGTTTAATCTTTTATTGGCATTTGATTTTCTCTCTCTTCCATAGTTGCCTGCACTCTTCCCTTTTTTTCTAACTCTTTGTCTTGTTGTTGCATGCACTCTCCTCTTTTCCAACTCTCTTCCTCTTTCTTGTCCAATTCCTCCAGTAATTCAAGTTCCTCTTCCCTGCTATGTTGTTCCTTGACTGTTCAAATTCCTTGTTGAGCTACCTTATTTCCATCAATTTGATTTTGCTCTTTCTCTTGCCTCGTGCTGACAATAACTCTTCCTCCCATTACATCTGCATGGAAGAAGTCAAACTAGTTAGAAAAGAAGACCACTATCTTAAAAGGAAAATCAAAGAAGCCATTGAAATAGAAAAAAGGAAGAACAACTTGAACCGGGACGATGGATTAAAACTAAGCAACACTTGGAAACCTTTACTTGAAATCTTAAAAATCAATAATTAACTCTTATCTCTTAACATAACCTATTCCCTCCTCCCTTAAAAAATCAATATAATAATTAACAAAAACATCTATTATATAACATCCTCCTTAAACAATAAAACAATTAACAATCATAAACATAAATTAGTAATTGATTACTTCACACATAATCATTTGATAACATTTAAATATAACTAATAAAAAATCTAAACAATTAAAAATTAACTCTAGGAATGATAGATAATATTATAGCAATAACTCACCAAATCTATAAGGATTAATTAATTAATTAATTAAATTAAATAAATTAATCAAATAAAACAAATTAATCAAACAAAAATAAATAAATAATTAAACAAGAAATAAATACATAAAATTAAATTAACAAACAAATTAACAAATAATAAATAATAAAATTAATAGATTAATCTATTCTTTTAATTATTTAATCAAACAAATTAGATAATTAGTTAAAAATATTAATGAATTAATTAATCAAATTATTAAATAATTAATTTTACATAAAAGAAATAAACATAATAATTAAATCGTTGAATTGAGGCTTCTGTGATCCATAACAATTATAAGAAGAAATTTCGACGTAAATCACATTCAGAAAATCATTGTGCGTTTCGAACCAACTAGTGTGGTTCATTGTCAGGACAAGTTGAAAAATCAGATCTATCTTTGCCAGTTAAATACTTAGAGTAGAGCTTCCAACTTAGAGTAGAGCTTCCAACGGCTAACTAGGACAACAAACAATAAAATTAATTAATTAATTTATCCCTTTATCTTATTAATTAATTAATTAATTAATCAAATTAATAAAGAATAAATAATAAAATTAATTAATTAATCAATTCTTTTAATTTATTAATCAAACAAATTAATTAATTATTTAAATAATTAACCAATCAATTAAACCAATTATTTAAAATAATTAATTTTATATAAAAATAAAATTAATAAACATAATAAGTAATTCTCTAAATAATAAAATTATTGAGGGAAGTTTGTAAGGAAGTTAGTTAGTGAAATGGGGATTTCAGGGCTGGGAAGACCTAGAGAGGACCTAAAATCCTTCCTCATGCTCTATGGTTGGGGTTTCACGGGTGAGTGATAACCCGCTGAATTGGCATTTGCGTGCGTTTTATCGCCACTTTAGCCACACGTTGGGGTATTCATAGGCATCGGTATCCTCCATCTCATCTAATTTCATTAAGCAGCCTACCTTCCTTCCTTATTTGGTTGGAGGGAGGGGGATAGGTTTCATATTTAGCATTTATAACATCCGTATTTACCTTTTGAAGCCTACTGCCATTACCTTTATGTGCAACAGCAACCAACAGTCTTGGATCCTTGGAACCGCTTGGATGATTTCAAAACTACAACAGCCAGACTTCAGAGATCTGGAGCGCTTGGGTGCATGGGATGGGCACTTACTGCTTTGCTATTAACTTTAGATGCCTAATGAAAGGAAAGACTTTCAGTTTCACAGCTCAGTTCTTGGATCGTCGGATCGGAACTGCCCTATGGAGGATTCATTCATTACTGCCAGAACTTATGATATGAGATTGGGGTCAGCAGACCAGGACTATGAACTTGAGATGCCGGAAGGACTACTGGGCAGCTACTAACAACAGTCTTGGATCATTTCATCGTTGGAACTGCCTTCTTTTCTTTGATTGAAGAACTTAAGCCTGAACTTAAGAGAGATATCTTATGGGTGGGGTGGGCACTTGATCCTTTGGTATTTACCTGCCCTGCCGCCTACACCCAGACTTTCTTCTGTTCGAAGCAACCAACTCACAACCTGGTATCTGTACAAACCTTGATAGACTGGCTTACTTACTTTAACTTTGAGATCTTACTGGTGGCTTGGTTGGCTTGGTTGTTGGCACTTAGAACCTTGACTATTGATTTCACTCTGCCTACTCGCCTGAACTTATGTGCATCATCTCTATGCGTCAACAACCCTTTATAGACCGGCTACCTCAACTTAGAGCTTTCCACGGGCGTTCAACTTGCTGATATATTCTTACTTGATACGACACTTAGCTTAGACCATTCATTTTTATTACCTTTAGAAGCAAGCCTACTTTAGGAATGAATGTTGGTTGGACAGGTTGGATCGTCGAAACTACCTTCTTGGATTGAGGAACTAAAGCCTGAACTTAAGAGAGAGATCTTATGGGGGTGGGCACTTCGACCTCTTGTATTCCCTTTCTCAGCCTACTTGCCTTTAAACTGTTACCACCGATCCACCACCTTCTTTACCAACCTAGAGACCTTACCCAACTTACTTATCCAAAACCTATTGCTTCAGGCAGAAATGCTTAGTGGAGGGAGTAGGCACTTTTCACATCGGCGGCTATTAATAAGTTATCCCTTTAACTTATTAATAAATTAATTAATTAATTTATCCATTACACATATTAATTAGCTAATTAATTATTAAAAAAAATTAATTAAGTAATTAAAATTAGTTAATTAAATGAAAAACTAATGGCCGACCTATTTTCTTATATCTTTTCTTTAATAACCTATATATATAACCTAAATATAGCTCATGGATACATCATTAAGATCTGGAGAATATCTATTGACACATCCCCTAATGATGGACTCACTTGGTAGTCCGAAACGTTGGGTTCACAAAACTCTATAACAGGCCATTCCTCCTCTATCTAAAAAACTATCCTTACATGTATGGATTCATTATTTAATAACTCCTTCCAGCAAGATCTTGTCAGCCAATGCAATATTTTCCACTTGTCTAGCTATTCCCAAGATTGTTTAAATGCAATTTTTATTTACTATAATGAGTGGTCAACATTTCTTGCCAGCTGGGAGCCTACCCTTCTTCATTTTAAGTTTTTTGTACATTAATATTATTCACAACAAGTAATCACCACAACCCATTTCTCTTTTTATCAAATTGTTTACATTGTATACATAAATGTAACTAATTGGGGTTGTCACAAATTATTCTTTAAAGACCTCAAGTCGAGGATCCTGTTATTTTTACTATTATTATTAAGGATGCGATGATGATTGTGATGGATCAAATTGATGTTATTATTGGTTGTGATGATGTTGGTGATGCACCTATTTGATGATTACATGTAATCATGATGATGACTATCTGCGTGGTTCCAGTTAGCATTATTTTGAAGATTATGTTATGCACAATCATGATGATTTTAATTCTGATCTTCTAGCATGTGTAAATATGTTAATGATTAACCTTATGACAAGATGTTATTGATGGTTATTTGAGTGTGGCATGAAACTATCTAGAGGCTTATGCATGGGATGAATCAACAACCCCTAGTTTGATCAATATTAATACTAGAATTTAATTTTTTAAATAATATTCTTCTTACCTAAATATTCATTAATTAAACATCTTTTACACACAAAAATTATACTGATATAATAACATCATTTACATCCAATATATGTTACTCATATAAATTGATTCTCATAATTAAATTAAAAATATTTTAAAAAATCTAGATTAAAATATTATATTTCCTTAACTATTTCCTAAAAAACTAAATACAAAATATTATTACCATATAATTCCAATTCAAAAAAAATAAATTCTTAAACCAAATTAAAAAAAGCAATGTAAACAGTATTAATAAAAACAACAATTTATTAATTAAGCTTTTATTAATTAAGCTAAAATAAAGAAAAAAAATAAATAAAAATAAAAAATAAAAATAAAAATAAAAATAAATAGGACAACCCCTTAAATTTGACATTCTCATATTACAAAGCTCAAAAGAAAGTGGCAGAAAGTAGTTAATGAGAATTAGAATTAAAATAGAGAGTTTACTAAAATAAAGTTGAGCTTTTTATATAGAAAATGATTTTAATGAACTATGATAAGTTTAAAGAATTTTAATTTTAATTGAATGAGGGTAAACAATAATGTTCTCATGAAAAAAATTCAAAAGCTATATTTAGAAATGGCACTAAGAGAAAATTAAAAATATATATTAATAAAAAATAATTATATTTCAATTAAAAAACAGATTAATAAAAAATAAAAAATAATTAAAACACATTAACAAAAAATAATGATATCCAATAAATTATAGTAAATAAAGGGAATCAAATTTCAAGATTATCTGAAATTAAATACATCCTGGCATAATAAATATGCAATGGCTAAACAATTAATCATTACTCATAATTTACAATGAGACCAATCCAGAAAGATATATAAAGAAAGGCCTTATATAATATCTGAAAAATGTTGAAGTTGGAATTAAAACTATTGCTTTTTTCGGGTTGCACCATTTACTCATACATTATCTATATATATATATATATATATATATATATTATTATTTTTTGTCGTTGGTGTAGTATTATATATATTAAAAAATATTAAAAGTGGCATTTAAGAAGATTAGGAAAAGATATTTCAAAAAGATTAAATGATTTAGTTAGTGTAATGTTGGATAGAAAATATAAAAAAAATGTTAAAGAGTTTAATAAGATAATCAATATTTACAATATATTATTGAGTGGGTTAAATGATTAAAAATATGTGTTTCCACATAAAAGGTCATAATTCAAATTTAGAGGTGGGTAGATTATGTACACCTCCATATACATTAGTAGTCAAACCATTGTGTGGAAGGTGGCTCCTTTGTCTCACAAATAAGAGGGCCTCATACACAGGGTTTCATACCAACTATGTCCACCTCCATAAACTTTAGCACTGAAATCACTGTGGAAGGCCATTCCATTGTTCCATAGACAAGAGGATCTCATACACAGGGTTTCATATACCAACTATGTCCACCTCCATAAATTTTAGCAGTGAAATCACTGTGTGGAAGACCATTCCGTTGTTCCACAAACAAGAGGGTCTCATAAACCAATTTGGTGGCTCCCTTGTCCCACAAACAAGAGAGGGTCTCATACATAGGGTTTCATATACCATGTACACCTCCATAGGCTTTAGCAATGAAATCACTATGTAGAAGGCAATTCCCTTCTCCCATGAACAAGAGGGTCTCATACACCAATTTGATGCCTCCCTTGTCCCATGGAATAGAGGGTCTCATATATCAAAGAGTGTCACATACAAGGTTTCATATACCAATTTGATGTCTTTTGTGATAACCATTTTTGCTAATCCCTCTAGTAAATATTGCTATGAATTATAATTCATGTAAATAATGTGGAAATGTAACACATTGACTAGCTGAAGGAAGTGGAAATGGATTCAATGGAATAAGGAGGAGGAGTTGTTTATAAACTCAAACCACTGTATTTATTTCACCACCTTTATCCCTGATAGATTTATGGCACTACTAGTGTAACATTGACTTGAGGGAATGGGCTCCCTAAGTAAAAGACAGACATGTAATCTTGGTTCTTGTAGAGATGTGGGCGTGGTCAACACTTGGAAATGTACGAGAGGAGAATCCCAATGAGGAGAAAAGGGAAAAGACATAGATATTCAAGCATTAGGATTCATTCAGACAAGTGAACAAACAATGCAGTAGTCGAGAAAGAGAGAGAGCTCGCTAGAAAGGACAATACAAAGTAGGAATTGGAAATTCATATGAATCCACTATGAAGATATAACCTATTACAGCATGTGTTATGCTTTGGGATGGTATTCCCTATGTTTACTGAAGCACATGAATTGATTGGACAAAGAGAGTTCAATGGAGTTGTGACACTCATGTGCTAGCCAAGGTTGATAAACCAATCTAGTGCTTACAGAGAGAGTTGCTAAATACTTGGGTAGTGGCTAACCTTGGAATTGATAAACCACAAGGATATACACAAGAATTAGTTGAAAGGTCACATAAACACCTAAGTGACTTTCCTTGGAATTGATAAACCACTTAGGTACTTGCTCAGTAAGATGATAAATCTCCTAGAAGTGGACTCTTTACTCTTGCAGTACTAATCTAGCTAATAAACCTCCCTTTATACATATATATTCCTTCTCCTAGAACTGAGATGAAATTCACTAAGCCTTGGATGAACCCTTGTGTTTGATGCTCTACTAAATAGAGAGTAAATGTGGTGTTACAATCGGGGGTTGTTGGGAAATCACCTGAGAAATGGACTCTACATTTACCATCTATTGACTAGTTGATGGTGAGAACATTCCTGAGCAATTACCTCCTCAGACCCTTAATCCAACTTGGGGGTGGTCAATTGCAAGAAAGATTGCAGTGTGGATTGGGTGGAGAGTTGAAGTCCCTCCCTCATTTGCCAGTTGTTTAACTAATAAGATAAGTTGTTTACTTGTATCTTTTGCATGTTAATGCAATACGAATGATGATGATAATGGGTTTATCAACACTATTAATGAGGATATGTATTCTTGTATATTCCAGTGTTAATTGTGATTGATTCTCATGGTTGAAAGAGACTTGTGGATCCCTGTAACGTTGATATGCTCTTAAATGGCAAGTTACTTATATGCTTATGTTTGGTTGTTGACATGATTAGCTAACTATAGTTGTATGATTTCCATCATATGTTATGTGTGAATATCTTAAATAGATGTTGTGTAAAGGTTGTTAAGGTATGTGGACAATATTGTGTATAATTTGTTTAATAATACCCAGCCAATTACCATGGTGTGTGTCAAATTTCATGGTTGAGTATTTTACTCACTAAGTCTCTGTGTTACAAAAGTAAAAGGTTTCATTGTTGGATGAGCTGTATGAGGCTTGTTATGAATCAGCATGGATCTCCATCATGTTTGATTGATGGTAATGTCCTTACTCATGGAGTGATTATATATATATATATATATATATAACATTTGGTATTATTGTGGTTTAACCTCACAAAGAGTTATGGCCATGGATTGGTTGGGCATCAGGTCTGATCATAGTTGGACTTGCACCTCTATGAGTGCATTTTATTAACGGTCAACACTTGAGTTTGTTGTGCTCGGCTTGAGGATATAATTTTTGTTACTTTGTATGTTTCAGGCAAAACCATGTTCCCTGGAGAACCTTGGTCAAATCCTTGAAATACTTAAAGAAACCCAGAAAGTCATTCTGGTTCGCTAAGGTAGAAAACACTTGTATTTGGAGTTCGAACTTGGGCTAGTCTAGACAGGTCCGAAAAATCGGGCATTTGGGAGTAATAGAAAGTGTTACATTATTGTGGGTCTGGATTTTGGATGGGTTGGGTATAGTTGGATGTGGCAGTTAAATGGACCACAAAAGGAATATTCGGTGTGGGGCCCTTCAGGGTTAGGGAGTTTTGGTGTTTGGGGTCGGATCCCATCTCAACCCAAAACTCAACAAAAGTCTGAGTTGGGGTCTTCTAATGGAATAGCTGCACGGGACTAGATGGGCATTAGTCCCAAGGTCTAGTACATCTGATGCGGGAGCATTCAGCCAAGGGAAATTATTGTAAATAATAGACATAGGGGGGTCATGCATTTCAGGAATTAATTTCCTAAGTAGTATTTTAAGTGTGATTTAAATTAGATGCTCTCAAATAAATAAATAAGAGCATGAGTATTCCATGATTCTAGAAGTAAGGGAGAGCTTTTAGGCATAAAAGAAATAGATGTGGATAAGGAGGCTTTTCTGTTTTAAAACAGAGAAAAGATAGAATAAGGCCTCAAGAGGCTTTTTACCATATATGCACGCATGTAAAAGCTTTAGCCTTTTGATACCAATGTTTATTATATATATGAATGTAAGCCTACGGGCAAGGGGGAAAGAAAGCCACCAGAGGAGAGAATTTGGCTTGTGAGAAGAGAGCCACTAGAGTGGAGAATTTGGCTTGTGAGAGGAGAGGCACCAGAATTGATAATCGGGCCTGTGAGAGAGTGCAACATTGACTGTTAGGCCTGCGTGCTTGTATATGTGTGTGTATGTATGAGACCGAAGTCTCAATATAGATTTATTGCTTTCAGATTAATATATGCATAGTTTCTAATGGAGGTGCACATATGAAGTGTCTGCCTGTGATTATTTATGGTATGGATAAGAATTAATGGTTCTGTTAATGTGCATGTATCGAACATCTTAATTACTGTATATTGAAAGTATTGGAAGTGATTTATTTCCCTGCATAATGTTGGGTTGGAGCCTTCATGGCATTTCCATTAACTGTTGCTTCCGTGGATGAAGTTCTGTGTATATCTCTATTTACACAGAGGATTAATGATATTCCCTTAAGCGGGACAGAGTGGCGGACGTGAAGTGATATTAAAATTGGTCCAGACCCATATCGGGTCCAGAACTCCAGCATCGCATTGGAAAAGTGGCTTTGGAACTGTCTTGCGAAAGCTCCGAATTACCGGAGCCGAAATAATATTAAGCAGAATCCGAAAGCATATCGGGTCCGCAACATGCTATGTATGAAGAGCAAGGGAGGATCGGCGTGTTGGCGATTGCTTGATGTAGTTTTTAATCTCTGTTTTAATGAAAATCGTGAATATTCTATGTCCAATGCCGTTCTGGCGGTACTGTAGTTTAAAGCCTGAATATCATAGAAGTGACGAGCTGCAAGACGGAGTTCCTATTGGAAAGCCGACTCCATATTTGGAAGCAAGCAATTTAATGGGTTTATTTTACAGTCAACACCTAGGGCCGAAATTGTAATTGAAATTTGGCCGATTCACTGGAAAATCGTTGAGGGTGGGAGCATATGTTTTGCCTGGCACGTGTTTAATTATTTATTGTGGCAACGTTCTTGTTTGACAATCGTGTGTTGAGGAGACAGCCAGGACTGAACTCCAAATGAAGACCGTGAGTAGTCCAAATTACAAGGCCACGTGATCTATTTTAAAGTAGAAGCGCTTTTTAATTGCGATGTAATTTCCAGTTGAACCACAGCGATTCCGATTGGATTGCAATCGGAATTCCATAGAGAGAAGTGCAGAATCGATATCGCTTAATCGAACTTCCATTCAAATGCTTTACTGTACGACAAAGGCACATGTTCATTCGATGGCAATGGTTGACATCCTGTTTAGGATTCGTGTTTGAAAATGCATGCGTTGATAGAGTCGGCATCACCGATACAGAGTTTTATATGTGTGGCGGGTTGATTAAAGCGCTCAGTGATGGTTGATTAAAGGCTCGGTTGGTGGCTTCCGATGGTTGATTTGAGCGCCGATCAAAAGGTGGCTTCTGATTCTAAGTAAGTCCATGGTTATATAAGGCTGAAAGCCTAAAGATAGCTTCCGATAGGACTTTGTGGCCATATCCACAGGTCCAAGGTTTGGGTTTTATTTAAGAAAGGGGATTTTGGGCTTGTACCAAGATCGCTTTTCATCAGGTGGTATCAGAGCGGTGTTACACAGCAATTTGTCACCGTTTGTCACCGTCCCTGTTACCCCTCTCCCGCACACTGGAGGACTCATTCCGGGACCTGAGAGAAGTGACATGACCTAAAACCACTTGCATCATATTCCTCTAAGTATGAGCTTCATATGCCCTGAAGACATCTCCTGCAAAATACCCATGAAAACAGCTCTTTTTACATTAGCGCGGGTCCACAGTTCACTGCCTGCGCCAATGAGGGAAATCCTCTAAAAAGGGCGCGCTATTGGCGCTCTGTCTTAGAGTCGCACTCGCGCCAACCGAATTGAGTAAAGTTTTCAACCAACAAGCTCCCGAAGGTTCTCTTCAACCCATTCACTAATTGAATCTATGTTGAGCTAGGATGGTTTGGCTTCGAATCTCCATAGAAGGGAAAGTGGTTTGCCACCTTTCATGAAGTTTCCAAGTGATAAAGCCAATCCCATGAATAACGTGGTTGATCCTATCTCTTTCTTCTCTATCTATAAAAGCTTGCCTCTATGCCTTGAGCAAGCTAGTCATAATAGTCAGTAGTTCCAGGAGTTCAAGAGTTTGAAGCTGCAAGAGCCTTCTTTGCACCCATAAGGCCAAATCTAAGTAAGGAGATTCTTGTCACCCAAAGAGAGAGAGGCTTGTTCCTCATCCCAACAAGCTTTGCAAGACTTGTGTAGCTGACTACCCAGCCAAAGGAGGATTTGACGTCAGAACAATGGTTGTATTCTTCTTTGTTATTTATTAATAATAGATGACTATCATTATGGTTCCACTCTCATTGTCTTATGTTTGATGTTGAGTTATATCTTTTCTGACTGATATATAATTGCATCTACTAGATTTTATGCTTGTTTTCGTGTTGTTCTTTGCATGTGCAGGTGTCCAATCACGAAGATCGTGGGGATCGTGACCGGCCAAGGCAAAGGAACGAGGGCGATATCTCTTCGACGAACACTAGCGTTGGAATCCAAGTAGGTTCTCACCATCCACTTTGTATTTGCAATTAGGAACTTGCGTGATAGCATTGTTTGATTGTTGCTAGACCCGGTCTGGGCTAGTAGGGATCGTCTCTGTCCGCAGAGAGGATTTACCTCCACAACAATTTGGCGACTCCACTGGGGAGTCTTGTCTCTTTGGTTCTCTCGTTTGATTGCTTAGATAGCTTTCTGGGTTGGATTTCTTGTTGTCTCTTGCTGCCTGGTCTGTCTGGATACTGTCGACCAAGCCTTGGACTGCTTGTTTTTATTTTTAAGCTAGCAAACTTGATTGGCGCTCTTTTTTGCATGACAGTCACGCCAATTGGCGCCACTTGCCAGTGTACAGCCCGCGCCAATCCTCAATTGGCGCTAGTTACAGCTTGACAGTCGCGCCAGGCCTGTGAACTTTTCCAGTTTGCTTGTTTGCAAGCCTTCTGAGCTTGGATTTGTATCTTGTCACATCTTTTTCAATTACTGGAGTGTGTCAGAGTCTTGCTTGACTGGTTTTGAGTCTCTTTTTTGAGAAATTCTTAATTTGATTTCCTTTGATCATTACTTGGAGGTTTGTCTCAGTCTTTTCACAATTTTGCATCTTTTTGCTTTTGTTTTTGCAAAAAAATTTCCCCCTCATTCGCCGGGGGGGCTAAATTGTGTATGAGTGTTAATTGCCTTTGAGTGTTTTTAGTTTATGATCTTTGGAACTCACACCCGTTTTTCTTGATTTGCACTTGATTGGTTCTTAGATTACATTAGAATCATCGTGTGTTTGAGAATTCTCTTGCATAGATCACACTTGCATAATTAGAATTCTCATTTTCAGGATATGAATGAAAAGTGTGCATAGATTACATTTGCATACTTTGGGTGTTTGCCATTTTCCACCGATTTCACATTTTAGCCCTAGGGCATCTAGTGGCTTTGTGCATCGAGCCTTCCTTAGGAGTTTTGGTCTTTTGTTGGTCCAGTCAACTTTTTGGTTACTCTCTTGCACTTGTTCAGTGATTGTTAAACTTTTTATTGCATTATTCGAGCGATTCTCTTCTTTTCGCTTGGCTTCGTTTTGGGTTTAGATTACATGTCCCATTGAGGTCTTTGAGATCTTCTCTTGGTCCTGAAGGACTGCCTTGGTATTTACGGACTTGATTGTATTTTCATTGAGTGAAATTTGTCTCTTTTACTCGGTGTTATTATCTCTCAAAATTTGTTTAGTGCACTTTGCCATTGAAAAGAAAACGAACAGTCTCTTTTGTTGAATTAGTTAATGGAAATTAGAGCTTTTCATTGATCAGTGACTTTAAAGAAAATTTTTGTTTATTGCCATTAGCCGCATTAGAGTGGTTCTTGATTGTTTATGGTCATTTTGTTTGATTGAAAAATTCTTAACTCTCTCGTAGTTAGTATTCATCGAACGAAATGATATTCTTTGGCATATAGTTTGCATTTAGGGAATTGTGAGAGATTACATACAGTAGGACCTGGAAATTGAAACTTAATCAAAGATCAACCATAAAATGAACTGAATGAACTTAAAAACGCAATGGAACATTACGCTCACTAATTAGAGGTCTAGGCTAGAGACGTGTTCCGGCGTCGTTAAACCTAGTCACTGTTGTTTCACACTACGGTTGGGTGATTCCTCCTTTTGTGACTCGACAGTGGTCTAACACGGACTTGAGCTCCCACGTACCGTCGCGTATATAGGGGAGACCCCACTAGGTTATCATCCTTTATCCACAGGACGTCGTGTCTGCCGCCTTACAAGCCGTAATGCACCGAACACAACATTCGGGAAGATTGACTGTCGTACGGGAAGTCCTTGGTTTTCATATGACTGCCAAGGTGTATATGCAGTTTTACGGATTTTTTTGGTAAACCTTTTTGCCTAGCTCTCCATAGTAGTCACTTTTGATCCTTTTCAGACTCCTTAAACAAAAAGGCTCATCTGAGCGTTTGTCACTTCGGGCTCACTAAACATTCGAAGGAGACTAGAGTCATCTTTTTGTCCTTTTCTCGACTCTTAAAACATGAAAAGGTCAAGTTGTGTCCTTGCGTCTTAAAATTTATTTGGCCGCGATTAACATTACCTAGTTAGATCTTGTGTGTGTTAGCTTGAGTAGGCTTCTCTTCGTTCTCGATGGCAACTTTTCCGGGGTTCACCAACCCAGGGATCCCCTCTGACGGGAACCCTGGTCATTTCGCTCCTTTTGGAAATGTTGGTGCTCCTTATATGGTGACGTTGTCCCTCCCAGGGTTAACTGTTGGGTTGCCGGTTTGGTTGTTCTCAACCTCTTTGGTCCCTGTCGTCTCACCGTCTAGTCAATCCGTCCCTCCACCTGAACAACATCATTTTGATTCTAAGGCGGATCTCTCCCCTTCTACGCCCACTTCTACGTCCTCATCTTCTACTTCACCTGGTGAAAGTCTAGATTCAAGTAACCGGGTGGCTAAGAAGAAGAAGAAGAAGATGACGAAGAAGAAGGCTCCTAAGGGAGAGGCTAGAAGTACAACTCTTACTCTGAGTACACCTGAAGTCGGGCCACCTTCTGCTCCTCCGCGGAAGGTCAAATTTCCTTGTAGATTATGCAAGGGGGACCATCTTCTTCGTGATTGTCCTAGCATCCCCAGGGTCTTAGAAATATGGTCTCGTGATCCGACCCGCCCCTCATCGTCCTCTGAAGCTCACGATGATGCTACCTTATCAGTCGGGAATGGTAAGGGAAAAGGGAAGATTCTAATCCCCTGTAAACTTTGTGAAGGCAATCATCCCCTTCACCTTTGTCCACTCATGGATATAGTCTCCGTTGTCTTGGAAAGTCTTACAACTCCTTCACCCCAACTTCCTGTTGGTTATCAACGTCTCTCTGTAGCCGCAGATTGTTCCCCTGCTGACAAAGAGATTGATTCATATCCTTCTCTTGTCCAGGCCCCTCTTCTCGAACCCGGCTGTCCCCAGCCTGTTCCAGACCAACCATTGGTCGGAAAGAGTGTCGACTCGAGTCCGCCGCTCGCTCACTCTGTTTCGGAAGAGAATCGCGCCCATGTTCTTCTCGTCTCTTCAGATTCTCCTGAGTCCCGAAATGACTCTCCTAACCCAGCTGCTCCCGAAGGTTCTCCTTCGGTTCCTTTTGCACATGGGGGAAATCATAAGATTCCCCCACCAAGTAGTTTGGTCGCTTCCTTTGATTGGAATCGCCTGATCGCCAGTCGCCTTCCATCCCATAGGCCTTTCCAGATCACAGTACATGCCTGTGCTAAGGTAGTACCTGGCATTGTTTTGGATGAAGGGGCGTCTGTCAGTCTTATGCCGTACACTACTTGGCAAGCTTTAGGTTCCCCGAAGCTTGGGCCAGTCACTCAGAATCTATTGGCCTTCGACGGAGGAGCCTGTCCATCTCTAGGAGTTCTCCCGAAGTTCCCTATTACTTTGGGAGGCAAGACCGTCTATATAGACGTCTTGGTTACCCAAGGTGTTTTAGACTTTAGTCTTCTCCTTGGTCGCGACTATGTTTACGCCATGGGGGCCCTTGTTTCTTCACTTTTTCGTGTGGTTTGCTTTCCGCACGATGGAAGAATTGTGACTATCGATCAAGTGTCATTCGTTAGTCCCCCGATGCCTCCTGCGCCGTTGTCGTCCCCTCCTAGTTTTCATCCACCAGTTGCATCTACCCCACCACAAATCAACTACGTGGCCACCTATCCCATGCCTGGATCCAATGATGTCGCCATCATGCATAGTGTCCTGGGGGCATTGGGCCCTGACTTCCAAGATGTTTCCCTTCCACCGGGAGTGGCAATCTTGGAAGCCCCGACTTTCTATTCATTATGATGAAGTTCGGGTGGAGCATAGTTCCTTTCCGGTGTCAAGCTCCTTAAAAAATGAAACTAGGTTTGGCGGAGCATAGTTCCTTTCCTATGTCAAGCTCCTTAAAAAATGAAACTAGGCTTGTTCGGAGCATAGTTCCTTTCCTGTGTCAAGCTCCTTAAAAAATGAAACTGGATCTGGCCGAGGATAGTTTTGATCTTGTGATGACCTCGTTAAAAAATGAAACAAAGTGTTCCAGCATAGTTCCTGATCTTGTGTCAAGCTCGTTAAAAAATGAAACAAGGGTTACAAGGATAGTTTTGATCTTATATCGACCTCGTTAAAAAATGAAACAAGGGTTATGAGGATAGTTCTTTTACTGTGTCAACCTCATTAAAAAATGAAGCAACTCCTCCTTTTTCAAATCGAGTCTTTGATTAAGATCTCGTAAAATCCAAGTCGAGTCTTTCCAAGATCTCGAAAGTGAACCTTCATTCCATCCACTTTGTTGAATGCAATGAAGCTTGGGGGGCATGTACCTCGATTTGCGTCATTATGTTGGGGGCATGCGAACTCATAACAAGCATAGTTTTTCGTTTCAAGCTCGTGTAAACATGAAACCGAATTTAAGCAAAGTTCTCCATGGTCCAAGCTTGTGTAAAAATGAACCCATACCCGATTTACATCTCGTGATTGCCATTTTTATCTGCTAAATTCTGCTAGATGAGCCTTGGTTGTTTTCATTCCATCACCGCCATCTCTTTGGCCGATCATATGCTTTCACTTGGTTGTTTTTCCTTTCCTGAGGAACCGCACCGATGAGTGGTTTTATTAGCCAGCCTCTTGACCATTACATGTTTTAAGCAGTCCCATCATTACCGGAACCAGTTGCTACCCTTTATACCACTCGTTCCTCTAGGACGAGTCTCCTTTAAGCTCTTTTCTGACTCGTAAAAGATGAAAAGATTGCCGAGTATTTTTCCCTTTTTGACTCATTAAATAAAATAAGAATGGAGGTCTGCTTTCAACTCTTTTCCGACCATTTAAAGATGAAAAGATTGCCGAGTTTTTCCTCTTGACTCGTTAATGTAAATAAGAGGCGGTCATCTTTAAACTCTTTTCCGACCATGTAAAAAACAAAAGATTGTCAGGTCTTTGTCGTTTCAGGCTCGTTAATGGTTACGAAACGACGTGATACCGATCATTTTTTTAATTTTTCACGTCGATGTCACTACATATGAAAAGTACTCCTCGATCATAATGATCAGGCGGTTCTTTCGAGCATTGTTTTATACTTTTTCAAGCTCGTGAGACACAACTTTACGAAAAAGGACCCCCCTGGAGTTTTCTTTTCTGCCGTCTTTTCAGACTCTCTAAACAGGAAAAGACGCCGAGTTCTTCCTTTGTCAGACTCGTTAAAACTTAATGACATCGGATTCTGTCATAATGACACCTCACAAGAATATGCTATCCCTGTCAAGCTTGTTAAAAATAACTGGGGTACTCGCCAGAAATGGTGGGGAAAATGGAACCATAATTAGCGTCGTGTCGGCAGTATGTCACTCTTGAACATGGCACTTGTCTACATTCGTGTCTGGGTGGGGACATCTCATCTTGTTTTTACACTTGCCTCCGTGGGTTTGGGTTATCCTGTTTGACCTCTCATCTGCTCATTGCCTTGTCACCATGACCTCTGCTCATTTGATGTCAAATACTGCCAAGTCCACTGTTGTGCCGCCGATATGTTCAAGAGAAGTTGACCTCTGCAGACTTACAACCTCCCTCTGATACCTCACATAATTTTGATTCACCACAACATTCTTCCTCTGTCTCGTGTCACTGATGTGGGAAACACTATGGCCCACCTTTGATCAAGGTCACTTCCTGTCGACTTCAACTCATTATCCAGGAAGCTGATCTAGAGACTCCCTTCGGTGCCTTGGAGCCTGCATGCCTCAATGGCAGGTTCTTCGTGTTCGACGAGAGGTTTTCATGATTGGCCTCCGATCGAATGATTCTACGGGTGTTTGACGCCAGCTCATTGATTCACACGCCGTAGATTGTACCTATAGTACCTTGAGGGCCATTGTCATTATTGGTGGCACCTCTCACGTCTATTAACAGTTTTCATCATTGACTGGTAATCAAACGATGTTCATGCATGTTCGACTTCAACTCATGCATTCGCATGCTTGAACTTGTACTCTATTCGGGTCGAGATGGAGCGCAAGACCCTGGATTTTGTCTATTGGAATCCAGGCTGTGATTTGTGGCTTATTATGATTATTACATGACTCATTCACTGGATGGTTGCGACCATGCCTGAGTCTATTTATCGATCCTCCCTGGATGGCTGCGTCCATGCCTTGGATCTAGTTTATTATGTACTCTGTTATGGATGGCTGTGCCCATACCACATACATCATGTACTTGAGATATCAGTTGTGCTCCTTTACACAGGTTCTCCGGCGGCCATGTTTTCAGTCACGCATGTTCTTGTAAAGCATTTCACCCCTCTCTCTCGGGCCTCATGCTTTAGGGGGCATCTGTTACACAACAATTTGTCACCATTTGTCACCGTCCCTGTTACCCCTCTCCCGCACACTGGAGGACTCATTCCGGGACCTGTGAGAAGTGACATGACCTGAAACCACTTGCATCATAGTCCTCTAAGTATGAGCTTCATATGCCCTGAAGACATCTCCTGCAAAATACCCATGAAAACAGCTCTTTTTGCATTAGCGCGGGTCTACAGTTCACTGCCCGCGCCAATGAGGGAAATCCTCTAAAAAGGGTGCGCTATTGGCGCTCTGTCTTAGAGTCGCACTCGTGCCAACCGAATTGAGTAAAGTTTTCAACCAACAAGCTCCCGAAGGTTCTCTTCAACCTATTCACCAATTGAATCTATGTTGAGCTAGGATGGTTTGGCTTCGAATCTCCGTAGAAGGGAAAGTGGTTTGCCACCTTTCATGGAAGTTTCCAAGTGATAAAGCCAATCCCATGAATAATGTGGTTGATCCTATCTCTTTCTTCTCTATCTATAAAAGCTTGCCTCTATGCCTTGAGCAAGCTAGTCATAATAGTCAGTAGTTCCAGGAGTTCAAGAGTTTGAAGCTGCAAGAGCCTTCTTTGCACCCATAAGGCCAAATCTAAGTAAGGAGATTCTTGTCACCCAAAGAGAGAGAGGCTTGTTCCTCATCCCAACAAGCTTTGCAAGACTTGTGTAGCTGACTACCCAGCCAAAGGAGGATTTGACGTCAGAACAATGGTTGTATTCTTCTTTGTTATTTATTAATAATAGATGACTATCATTATGGTTCCACTCTCATTGTCTTATGTTTGATGTTGAGTTATATCTTTTCTGACTGATATATAATTGCATCTACTAGATTTTATGCTTGTTTTCGTGTTGTTATTTGCATGTGCAGGTGTCCAATCACGGAGATCGTGGGGATCGTGACCGGCCAAGGCAAAGGAACGAGGGCGATATCTCTTCGACGAACACTAGCGTTGGAATCCAAGTAGGTTCTCACCATCCACTTTGTATTTGCAATTAGGAACTTGCGTGATAGCATTGTTTGATTGTTGCTAGACCCGGTCTGGGCTAGTAGGGATCGTCTCTGTCCGCAGAGAGGATTTACCTCCACAACAAACGGGAAAGTTTCCTGCGGGGGAAAGAATTCCAGAAAAAAGGAAAAGTTGATATCAGAGAAGGATTGAGGTAAAAGCAGCACTACTGTCAGAACATAAATAAAGCAGGGAAGATTTCTGTGAAGAGGAACATGCACATAGGAAAAGGCAATGAACTGAATGGTGGAAGACTACAGTGGGAGATGTAGCAGTCCAACAGAGGACTGGAGCAATCAGGAATAGAGAATTCCTTAAAGGGAAGAGGAAGCAAAGATTGCTTAATGTAAGCTCTGGTTGGTTTCTCAAGCAGCGAACAAGCCATTCAAGGTGCAGAAGAAGGGAGGTAATACGTTATGCTCTATTTTAACTTAAGAGTATGTTTTATGCTAATGCACAGGTGATAGCAAGAGAAGCTGTGAGAGAAGAACAAGTGAGTTCTTAAAGACAGAGTAAGGAGAATAGTCTTATAGAGAAGTGGTAGTGAACCTGAAGAATCCAATAAGAAACTGGATAGAAAGGACAACTAAAGTGTTCTCAGGAGAGAGTGGGAGGATTGCAGAAGCCTAGAAGGAGCAAAGGTGTTGCTCAGGAGGAAGTTCCAGACAGAGGAACCGTGCTTACCAAAAGACTAAGCGAGGAGAGCTTAGTGAGGTAAGATTGCAGCCAGGAGGACTAACTGTTGCAGAGGCTTGTTGTAAAGGAGAACCAACAGAGGTTGAAGAAAGTTGCAAATGAGAGAAGCCTGAAAGAGCAGTGGAGAATGCTCGAAAGGTTCCAGCAGAGGAACAGTGATTACCAAAAGACTAGATTCGAAGGAAAGGATTGGTGAGGTAAGTGGCAGCAAAAGAGTTTGCTGTTGTAGAGGCTTGATGCAACTCATGGGTGAGAAACTCATGGCGGAGAAGATGACTGCTGATAGTCATAGCAGAGGTTCAGGAAAAAGCCACAGTAGAGGACATAAGGAAGAGGATGCCAAGGTAAATGGCAAGAAGATGAGTCAAGAGGAAGTTGAATTGGAAGAATACATTTGTGAACCAGAACAAGGAGAATTTTTGGGAGATAGTGAAGATGAAGACTTGAAGACTGAAACTTCAAGTAAGACCAAAGGGTCACATGATTTTAAAACTGACAATTTGTGGATGTTTGCAGGTGAAAGACAATTGGCTGATATTGTCATGAAGAAGGAAAGAGACCAGCAGAATCAAAATTCTGTTCTGGAAGAGCATAAGGTAGATAGGTCATATATACAGCTGGAGAAGATGATCATGGAGAATCAGAGAAGAGGTCTAGAGAAATGGCACAAAAATGGGATGACTGCAGAAGTTCGAGAAAGAGAGATTGCAGTAATGAAGGTACAATTGCAGGTACTGAAGGAATGGCTGCAAGAGCAGAAAAATCAAAATAGAAAATGGATCTTTCCATTGAAGGGAAAGAGAGTGATTTGGTGACAATTGCAGCGGAGGTTGAGGAAAATTGAGATTACCTTGTTGAAGAAGGAGCTTAGAGTTCTTGTGCCAGAGATGGGGTTTGAAGATTCCACACGGAGATTTGTTCGGAAGGAAGTAATGGAGGAAGCAGTCAAGACTGAAAAGTCTCGTGATTTAAAAACTAATGAGTTGCGCATGTTTGCAGGTACAGAACAGGGAGATGAACAAGCTTTAGAGTTTGTGCAAGAAGAGTTGAATTTGAAGGCTGTTCAGATCAATGATGAAATAGCAAGATCTCAGAAGGAGATGAAGAAGAAGGAGTCTAATCAGAATATTGATGCAGAAAGAGAAGGACCAACTGATGATGGGTCAAGTACTAAGAAAGGTATGGAAAATCATGTGAAATTTCCAAGGTCTACTCCTAATGAAGTTGTTGAATTGTATAGGAAACTAGATCTCCAAAGAAGAGAGTTGGAGAGATAGAGGACTTATGTGTAGGTTAATTTGCTGAAGAAACAAGGGAAGAGAGTTTTTATGAATGACAGTCATAAAGCAGAAGATGGTAAGAAGGAGAGACTAGCTAACAGTTTCATAGTGAATGCAAATCAACATACTGATGTAATGATAGAGGAGTCGCAAAAGAACTCAGAGCAGCATACTGAAGTGTTGTCAGAGGAAGCTGAGGAGAAAGCCAGTGAAGATTTTCTGAGTCCTGAAAAAGACTTGGAAATACAGAGAGAAATTTTGGTGACTGAATCGACAAGTGAGACCAGTGAGTCTTGTGATTTTAATGCTGACAATTTGGCTGTGTTTACAGGTAATAAAGAAGAAAGTCCATCACTTGGAATTGTCTCAAGAGAAGGAGAACTGTTGCGGTTAGAAGATGAGACAGTTATGTCCCATAACCAGAGGATTGTTTCCATGAGTGACAATAAAGAGTTGGCTTGCTTAAATAACCAAGAGAAGACTGGCGTACAAAATTTTGAAGCTGCTACAGGAATACAGGATGAAGCCATAGTGGTTGAAGAAGAAGACAAAGGTTATAATTTACAGCATATTGATGAAGTGCTTCAGAAGAAGTGGCCGAAATATGATAAGCAAAAGAATGTTGCAGAGGGACAGGAAGTTTGGGAGGTAGCAACATCTGTGAAAGCAGCGGTAGCAACATCTATGGTGGCAGCTGAAGCAACATCTATGGCGGCAGCAATAGGAAGTGAAAGCAACAGCAGTAGGTTGGACATAGAGATTGAAATTATCAGAAGACTGATGATGAAGGTGTCTCCGAACCAGCAGACAGCAGCAAGAAAGAAAAGGAATTTCAGCAAGCGAAAGACCGCAAAAGATTGTGAAAGCATAGTCAGTGGGGCGATGCAGCATAAAGTTTGGAAACTTGGAGAAAGACAGCAAACAATAGCAGATGATGACTTGCAGAATAAAGTGTGGGATCCAGGAAGACCAAGACCACAAGACACATGATCAGGAGATCATGAAAATTTTCTACCTTGGGAGTCTGATGTGGGAGCATTCAGCCAAGGGAAATTATTGTAAATAATAGACATAGGGGGGTCATGCATTTTAGGAATTAATTTCCTAAGTAGTATTTTAAGTGTGATTTAAATTAGATGCTCTCAAATAAATAAATAAGAGCATGAGTATTCCATGATTCTAGAAGTAAGGGAGAGCTTTTAGGCATAAAAGAAATAGATGTGGATAAGGAGGCTTTTCTGTTTTAAAACAGAGAAAAGATAGAATAAGGCCTCAAGAGGCTTTTTACCATATATGCACGCATGTAAAAGCTTTAGCCTTTTGATACCAATGTTTATTATATATATGAATGTAAGCCTACGGGCAAGGGAGAAAGAAAGCCACCAGAGGAGAGAATTTGGCTTGTGAGAAGAGAGCCACTAGAGTGGAGAATTTGGCTTGTGAGAGGAGAGGCACCAGAATTGATAATCGGGCCTGTGAGAGAGTGCAGCATTGACTGTTAGGCCTGCGTGCCTGTATATGTGTGTGTATGTATGAGACCGAAGTCTCAATATAGATTTATTGCTTTCATATTAATATATGCATAGTTTCTGATGGAGGTGCACGTATGAAGTGTCTGCTTGTGATTATTTATGGTATTGATAAGAATTAATGGTTCTGTTAATGTGCATGTATCAAACATCTTAATTACTGTATATTGAAAGTATTGGAAGTGGTTTATTTCCCTGCATAATGTTGGGTTGGAGCCTTCATGGCATTTCCATTAACTGCTGCTTCCGTGGATGTTCTGTGTATATCTCTGTTTACACAGAGGATTAATGATATTCCCTTAAGCGGGACAGAGTGGCGGACGTGAAGTGATATTAAAATTGGTCCAGACCCATATCGGGTCCGGAACTCCAGCATCGCATTGGAAAAGTGGCTTTGGAACTATCTTGCGAAAGCTCCGAATTACCGGAGCCGAAATAATATTAAGCAGAATCCGAAAGCATATCGGGTCCACAACACGCTATGTATGAAGAGCAAGGGAGGATCGGCGTGTTGGCGATTGCTTGATGTAGTTTTCAATCTCTGTTTTAATGAAAATCGTGAATATTCTATGTCCAATGTCGTTCTGGCAGTACTGTAGTTTAAAGCCTGAATATCATAGAAGTGACGAGCTGCAAGACGGAGTTCCTATTAGAAAGCCGGCTCCATATTTGGAAGCGAGCAATTTAATGGGTTTATCTTACAGTCGACACCTAGGGCCGAAATTGTAATTGAAATTTGGCCGATTCACTGGAAAATCGTTGAGGGTGTGAGCATATGTTTTGCCTGGCACGTGTTTAATTATTTATTTTGGCAGCGTTCTTGTTTGACAATCGTGTGTTGAGCAGACAGCCAGGACTGAACTCCAAATGAAGACCGTGAGTAGTCCAAATTACAAGGCCACGTGATCTATTTTAAAGTGGAAGCGCTTTTTAATTACGATGTAATTTCCAGTTGAACCACAGCGATTCCGGTTGGATTGCAATCGGAATTCCAGAGAGAGAAGTGTAGAATCGATATCGCTTAATCGAACTTCCATTCAAATGCTTTACTGTACGACAAAGGCGCAGGTTCATCCGATGGCAATGGTTGACATCCTGTTCAGGATTCGTGTTTGAAAATGCATGCGTTGATAGAGTCGGGCATCGCCGATAGAGAGTTTTATATGTATGGCGGGTTGATTAAAGCGCTCGGTGATGGTTGATTAAAGGCTCAGTTGGTGGCTTCCGATGGTTGATTTGAGCGCCGATCAAAAGGTGGCTTCTGGTTCTAAGTAAGTCCATGGTTATATAAGGCTGATAGCTTTTGATAGGACTTTGTGGCCATATCCACAGGTCCAAGGTTTGGGTTTTATTTAAGAAAGAGGATTTTGGGCTTGTACCAAGATCGCTTTTCATCAACATCCAAGGCGAGCGCAAGAGATCGAGAATGGACTTGGATGTGGGCTAGGCTTGGATGCACTCGTAGTAAGAAGCTAGCTAGGAGGTATGGGACATCTGGAGGTGCGTGCATGTCTGCAAGCCCGAAGGCCCAAATGTGCTTGTGGAAGGTAGTTATTCCAGAAGTTTGGGGATTCGAAGCATTTTCCATGTGAGAAATCATGAGAATGCCAGACTTCCTTAAATTAGGATAGCACATGAAACATTGACATAACATGCCAATGGGTCGGACATGTGGGATCCTTGGACTTGTTGATGTGTCAGGTGCCATGTGAACTTGGCCACAACAACATTGGTACTGAAAACGACGTGAAACCACTTGAGTGAGGTGGGGTTGCCATGTGGGTGCCACATGGCAGGTCCTTGCCTATGTGGTAGGGTTTAAGTGGTGAAACTTTAAATGGTCATAACTTTTAATCCGTGTACCGGATTTTGATAAAATTTATATCATCAAAAAACTGTCAACAAGCTGAACTCGATGGTGTTATCTAAAGTTAGGTCGACTAACTTTGGGAGAAGATGGATTTTGTAACCCCATTTTCATAAGGAGACCATGGAAGGTTTAATTGAAAGTAATACCTCCCACTATACTTTGGAAGTCCAAGTAAGTAGAAGAGAATGTTACATCTTTTGTATACCATGTACACCTCTATATACTCTAGTAATCAAATCACTATATGGAAAATGTTTCCCTTATCTTCTAGATAAAAAAAATCTCATACAACAATTTAATGACTCCTTATAACCCATAAACAAGAATCTAATATCCAAAATTTCATACACCAATTTAATGTATAACTAACTCTAACCTTCAAAATAAACTATTATTATTATTTTATAATACTTTTATATTTTATTACATCATTTACGATCACGGGCTGCTCCATCTTTTAACCCTTCCCAGTGTTGTTTCATGTCGTTTTGAAATGATCGTTGGACTTTTTTTTTCCGCTTTTCAGATAATTTACCTGGTTAGTAATCTTTGGGCAACGCCACTACCATCAGAGTCACAATATTACTCGCACTGTGACGAGAAAGCCCCTTAATGTTCTTGCCCTCATTCTCCTTGCCAGAGCGTAAAACTTTGATATTTATATAATCCAAAGCCAAATAGCGACCGTATCTACAGCCATGGCATACAATATTAATCGTCTCCTCTGCCCAAAATTTCCTCTCCATCACCTTGTAATGTCGCCATTTCCACGCTTCTGCTCACAGCTTGTCCAAAAGGAGTGCCCTACACCTAAAAAATCTCTCAACTCTCTCAATACCGAATGCAACCCACCCAAGCTTTTTCAAATCTTCAAGAAACCACGGTTCTACGGACGCCTCAACGCTCTCAAGGCTCTATCCAAACCCCAAAAGTTTGTTCAAAACTTCAAGGACTCAGCAGAGCAGCGGAAATTCCGAAACTTCCGACCTGTGTACGAAGTTACTGTGAGAAAACTAGCATGGGCGAAACAATTCGACGCCATTGAAGAAATATTGGAGCACTCATTGCAGGTAAGCGAACCTTGTTCTGAGGGTTTCGTTATTCGTATTATTATGCTCTATGGTGTTGCTGGAATGCCTCAACATGCCATCAAAACCTTCTATCAAATGAAAAACCTAAACATTTCACCGACTGTCAAGTCCTTTAATGCCCTACTCACTGCCCTCGTTGAATCTAGAAACCCTAAATTGGTTCTTAATTTCTATAAAGATATAGATAGCTTTGGTATATCAGCAAACCTGCAAACTTACAATATTGTAATGAAGGCTATTTGTGAAATGAATGAGCACGAGTCTGCCTTTTCATTCCTAGACGAACTGAGAAAACATGGCCGTGAACCTGATATATTTACCTATAATACTCTGTTATCTGCCTTGTGCAAGCAAGGGAAACACAAGGAAGCCGATGATCTTTTGGGCAAAATGTTGGAAACTTGCCCTCCGAATGTTACCACATACAATATTAGGATATCTAAACTCTGTGCATGCCATAATACCAGCGACGCAGAAAAGCTTTTGGATGAAATGGTTTCCCAAGGGCTGAATCCGGATATTATCAGCTTCAATACACTGATTACTGGTTTTTGTAAGGAGAATAATCTGGCAGAGGCAAAGAGGATTTTTACTGATATGTCTAGTAGGGATTGCGATCCGAATGAAGTGAGCTTTTACACCCTCATTTATTTTCAATCAAAGCAAGGGCATTTCGACACAGCTTATGAGTTATGCAGAGAGAGCATGCGTAGAAATTGGATGCCCTATATAGGCACAGCAAAGATGCTTATTGATGGCCTGGTTAAAAACAACAAAATTGAAAATGCCCGCGAGGTGGTCAAGGGAATGAAGAAGATACGCCCTGCTTCTTACCTTAAGTCGTGGGGAAATATTTGATCAGGAGTCTCAGAGCAGACCTACGGCTTGCAGAGCTGTAAGAGAAAGGAGGGAACGGAAGCACAACTGTCCCCAAGCTAGCTTATCAGCACACTAACTTCCCTACCATAACACTTGCCATTTCAGAGGAGGAGAAGCCACCTGAGCCCGGCACAGTTGGCTTGGAGATGGTCATCACAGGTCAGGAGCTTGATGTTAGTGCTTGGGGGCCAACTCCCAAGGACCATGACGGTCCACGGCACAATGCTGGGCCATTTTCTACAGCTACCTGATGATTTTCAACCAGTGCGTTTTCCTGGTCCTCAAGCCATTTGATTGTGTTGTGTTTTGGATACTGTATAGACTTCTATGCTAAATCTATGCCCAAGGGACTTATATTAGGTTAACAGGTGTGTATCTGTTTACCAGCCCAATTTTCTTAGTTTACTGAGTGCTTGTGGCTTCTGAATTTTCAGGTCACTTTTTTGTTTTTGATTTTTAAATAAATTACATATGTACCTGTCTGTTTATATTAATAGGAAACATTTTATCAAACATTTGCTTGGTAGCGAGCCAAAGAATGCTTACCAAGCTCTGCTAATTTTCCAGGCTCAGAAATCAGATTTGATAACCCAGTGCAATATTAAGCAAAGTTTGCTTCTTCTAATGCCACCCTGAACTGATAAATTCAGCACCACCGTTCCCTTTCTTTATTTCACATGCTGCTACAATTAGGTAGGTGCTTAAAGAACGTAGGGAAAAGCACAGGTTTTAGAGAAAATCAACTTGACTTACCCGAGTAACATTATTCTGTAACTGAATCCTGTGAGAAATTAAAATAGGTTGTTCCTCTGAATAATTTTATCCCAACTTATGAGCACTGGGAAATGGTGCTTCGATCCCTAAATGCGCACGCAAAGTGAAAAAGAAATTTCTTAGATCTTGTACAGTTTCTTTCAGGCTAGTTGAAAATACTTGAAACTGTTGATTTTTGCCAGTGTAATTTCATGAGTTCATAGCAGAGACATTATCTTTAAGCTTTTTGTTTCTGTAAGAAACACAATCTTTTGCGTCGTCATTTAGTGTTCAGTAAACTATGATGGATTGATGTATCTATTCTTTTTTTCTTCAGGTTGACTGACTGCTTCTTAAAATTATGTACCTGAAACTAAAGAGGTGATTGCACCTCTTCAAAGTGCATTTATGGGTGTTTCTTGTTCTCTTCAGAGCTTAGGTGCCTTGCAGTAGTTTGATCATATAGAAGATAGAACAAGTCTATTATCACAACTTATTTAATTGTTAATGATAAATTTAAATAGATATATTATGATTATGAGGTGTTTTAATTTTTTCTACAGTAAATTTTTTTGGTGAATTTGTGGTTTTTTGTTATTTAAAATGTATTTTTGAATGCATAAATGTATTCAGTGTTCTGAAAAACCCTTTTGGAGCATTCAAATCATGCAAATTCCATAACTCAAAATTGTGGTTCTAACAAATCTTTAATTTCTGATCAAATTGACTTAAAAAAATAAAAATAAAATGCCAAAACTAAGAAGATCTACAACTATATAATCTAATTTAAAGCTACAGTTTGATATAGAATTGATGTCTGACATAGAATTTATTTATAGAACATCGGAACTGATATCTGACATAGAAACCCTAATATCTGATATATATAGGACCTTAAATGTGTGTAAGACAAGAAACCCTTCCATGTAACATTATAATTTAATGCACAAACCCCTTTAAATGGAGTATTGTACACAACGATTTAATACCCTAGGCCAGGGGAGCATTCAACAAATCCATCAAATGTGGCCTGCAAAAGAAGAAATCGCCCGCCAATACTGAATGGCCAATCACAGAATCATCCATGCGGGGAGGCGATTAACAATGCACACAGTAGATAAATCCAGGATCACAATAGAGAGATCCAGGATTGGACCCTGGACTGACTGCATCTTAAAGTTGTGTGCAAATTGAAGAGCTGTTTCATGTTTTTACTATGGATTTATACTCTACTCAGATGTTTAGGCCAATTTGTCCACTGCATGGAGCCATCCGAGCCACTGTAGATTTTATAATCAATTCACCAGTTGCAAGCCCATGCTACTTTTGCATTGCTCGTGCATCAGGTCTATTTTCTGTTGGGATGTCATCCCTAATACTGACCCAACTACTGTGATTTCTGTCATACAGCTATGTTACAATAATTGTTTCAGATTTTGTTACGAGCCCAAACTTTCTTCACTTAAATGATGTACATGACTCTGTAGGATCCGATCGAGGAGCTGAATCTTATGAATTGGCAATTGGGTTTGTAGTTGGGTGACAAGTCCACACCGCTTATGAGTTAGAAATTTTGGAGATTTGAATATGAATCTTCTACTGAAATTTACTTTTACATCCTTTTCAAGTTAAGCTTGCTGAATAAGCCCTGAGAAAATAGTAAAACTATCGTTATTAGAGTACGCCACCATACCTAATTATCTCCAGGAATGTTAGGGTCCCATTTGACATGCCTCTCGGTAATGACACTTTTTGTTTATGTTTTGGTTATCTTACCAAATAATATATACCCATCATCTTGAACATAACTTTGATAATGAACATAATGCTTATCTCTAGGAATGTTAGGTTCCCATTTGACATGCCTCATCAAATGCCTCTCGGTGATGACACTTTTTGTTTATGTTTTGGTTATCTTACCAAATAATATATACCCATCATCTTGAACATAACTTTGATAATGAACATAATGCTATAAAGGAATGTTATAATTTCTTCAAATACATCACATTATTTTTTTTGGAGTAACTGTTTTTTTTCCTTAATCCTGGAGGAACCTTTGCCACGTAACTACTAATCACCTTGAACATAACTTTGGTAATGAACATAATGCTATAAAGGAATGTTATCATTTTTTCAAATATATCACATTATTTAAAATAATCTTAATTTTAAGAGTTAGTAGGGAGATTTGAATTTTGGATTTCTTAATTTTGTACTGATTTCACATTACTTCACTCACTAATTCACATTATTTCATTACTTCATTCACTAATTGAGTGAGCTGTCCCCGAAATATTAAAAATAACATTTGAAATATACTATTAAATTTAATATATGCTAAGTTTAAAATATGACCTGACCAACTTATAGGTTTGCTTTAATAACAAACCTAATGGTGTTAAGAAATATTTTTATTAAAAATAACATTTGAAATATACTATTAAATTTAATATATGCTAAGTTTAAAATATGACCTGACCAACTTATAGGTTTGCTTTAATAACAAACCTAATGCAAGCTCTTTTTGGACCCATATGCTTTCTTATTTGCGGCTCTTGCTGATCCTGCACATTTTAAATCTATTTTGATTATCGGCTTCACTTCCTCCTTGTGAAGCGTTATGTGTTTGTTTTTCTCTGGCAAATATGCTGTCTGATCATCGGTGATAGTACCTGATACAATCTGTAATTATGTTGACTATGCTTTACCGATTCTCATGTATTTTCATCTTTATATTCACTTAATATAATCCATGATGATTTTCTCTCTGAAAAAGTTTAAAATATGGCCTGACCAACTTATAGGTTTGCTTTAATAACAAACCTAATGCTGTTAAAAAATATTTTTTGGTACATTATGGACATATTAAAAATAACATTTGAAACGCACTGTTAAATTTAATATATGCTAAGTTTAAAATATGACCTGACCAACTTATCAGATTTGCTTTAATAACAAACCTAATGCCGGGTTTGCTTTAATAACAAACCTAATGCTGGGTTTGCTTTAATAACAAACCTAATGCTGCTAAGGAATATGTTTTGGTGCATCATATTTTTTTATTCAGTTTTTTATATTCTAACTTGCCATATCATCAGTTATATTATAAAATAATGAATAATATTATTAGTCATATAACATAATTAAGGATTTTTTTGGGTACATCATATTTTTTTATTCAGTTTTTTATATTCTAACATGCCATATAACTTATATTATAAAATATAAATAATATTGTTATTCATATAATATAATAATAATTATAAGAATAAGTTAAGATAACTTATATTATAAAATATAAATAATATTGTTATTCATATAATATAATATTAATTATAAGAATAAGTTAAGATATAGTTAACACTTTTAAATAAAATATTCCAGTGAATTTAATATTTTTATTAATTCTAATTTTGATTATTTAAACAATTTTATATATATTTGAAGTATTGTTTAATTACATATTGGTTTATTAATTTGTAAAATACTTAGTTTTTAAACAAAATTATTTTTCTAATTAAATGTTGTTAAAAGTTTTAAATTTTAAATCAAATTCTAATTTTCTAACTTAGGTTTTATTCTATTTTTTTAATCTATTAATTTTTGCTTTCGTTTCACTGCTTTTGTCATTGTTTAAAATTAAATACCATATTCTTTATTTGTTCAATAAATCCAAGTTATCTTTTCAACTTTGTTATTAAGTGTAGGAAAATCTTAACACAATGATTTTTGGAAGTAACAAGATAAGATCATGGGTTGCCATAAAAATCAAAATTAATATGCGATTTGATGATTAAGTGTCACTTAAGAAGAATATGTAATTTGACATTGGAAAGGGAGGCACTTTTTTTTTTTTTTTTCTCAGAAGAAAAAAACCACTAGTAATATATTAATGACCAAAACTAGTACATATATGTGGATCATGAGATCATAATAGTGTCTATCCATCGGTATCAGATTACACGATACATCAACCAAATACATAGAGTACATTCACTTGATGTAGCCATCTATATTGAAGAGTCATAATTGTTTCTAATATTAGAAAGAAATCTTCATGAAAATAGCTAAAGCACTACTATCAATATATCAAAAAGATTATAAAGTCTATATCAACCTGTAATGACATATCCAAAAAGAGCAAGCCTAAAAAAGACTAGTCTATCATTTTAATGGTCAATTGATGGTTCCCATTTCACAAATAGTCCCATCCAAATAGTGGCAGTAATTTATGGTTCCTTCTTCATCGTTGAGACCAACATTAGATAGAGTATCTATAGTGGTATTAACTTCCTTGTAGATGCTGAAAAACTGGAAAGTTCTGATGAGGGATTTAATACGAGCCATCGAGCCTCGAAGATTTGGAGGATCGTATGATGCGAAATCTTGAACTCCATCAATAAGAGTTTTCAAATCCCCATAGACGTGCAAGGTCTCTAGGGATTTCTCTTTGGCAAACCAGAGGAGGCCCCATAGTTTGCATGTCTCCACTCTAGAGTTTGTGCCATTGCTAGCAAACCAATGTAATTTGTAGTGTTCCCTTACACTGATTTTGAGCCAAGCTCTGCAGCCACAACGTCCGCGCTACCCAGCCCCATCGAAGAAGCCAACCAGCAAGTCGAGACGCGAGTGAACAAGTCTGACTATTAGATTTTTTGTGTGCTCGGGGCGAATATCCTGTGTCTCCAGCCAAGTGATGATCTTTGAGCATATGCAAAAAGTGTTGCCCTGGATCCCATAAAAAATGTACTTGTTCCAGGCTCACCAAATCTCCCAAAAATAAACAGGGGGAGATAGCTTTGAGCACCATGAGTGGCGATCCACCATCGGATACATTCCTCCACAGAATCAAATTCACAAAAGGAGAACCTGCAATAAGAGAGTACCTACATCCATATTTGTTTGGAAATATCACAGCATAAAAGGAGATGTGTTACAGACTCACCCTCCGTACCACAGAGTGAACACCATCCCGGGCCGTGAAAACCTCGTCTGATGAGGTTATCCCATGTAAGAATCCTGTTATGGCAAGCTAACCATGTGAATAATATGATCTTCAAAGGAATGTTCCACTCTCAAATGCAGAGTAACCAAGGGGCAATGACATAGTTGGATATATTGCCCATAATATACCTATAATTTTCAACTACCTCAACGTAGCCCTTCTGCAAAGTCCTGCTCCACATCAGTGCGTCAGCCCTCTGATTCATATTGAGTCTAGCCCGTTTAAGGTCCAGTACATATTCATCCCATTATAGTGCGATGTCTCCGCGTAAATTGATCTCCCTCGTCGATTTCCATATAGGATGGATCTCGTTCCAATTGCCAATGACCTGTGCGAGATAAAACAAGCCCCATTGATGAAGTGCCTCGATGGTTGTATCAAAAATGCCCCAGTCTCTGCGAACCCGCATAGTATTATCCCATCCAATAATGATATTATTACCCAAATTGAAAGACCAATGAATCCTTTTTAGGAACCATGATTTGATCTTTTGAAAGTTCAGCACTATGATCAATCCACTCTTCTTGCCAATCTCGTCGAACCTGAACCACTCCAAGAAGGTCTTGTATTTGAGATACTTCGCTCTGGTGATCTCCGCCCATATACCCGTACCAAATAATGCTCTCCAAAGAGATTTGATAAGCAGGGACCAGCCAAAATATTTAGTATTCAGTATATCCCATCCATCAAGTCTTTGACCTGGAGATATGCCACCATTTGATCAGATGAATTTTGTGACCCATATTCGCAATAGACCATAGAAAGCGAGATAAAATAGAGCGAATCTGAGAGGTGATATGAGTTAGAAAGGCAACTAAGTGTGCATAGTTGTTGAAGTACGACTTGAATCATAGTATATCTGCCCCCAAGAGTGAGCCAATGATCGATACAACATTTTATCTTCTTGTGAAATTTAGCCAGTAACCACGCCCAATCTCCATATCTATAGTTGCATGGCTTAAGTCTGAAACTGAGATATGTGAAACTCTCCGCGAGTTTCATGGATCCCATGCCAAAGTAATCTGCAATATGATCAATCTCTGTTTTCTTGCCAGAAGAGTAGAGTAAAATCGATTTTTGCCCATTTGCCAATAAACTAGAAGCCTTGCCATATTGATGAAAGATATCGTGCAAAGAGATCCATTTTCCTCTGGATAAAATCCCAAAAGTAAGAATGTCATCAACGAACAAAATATGTGTAATGCTGACCTCCTGCGACATTTTCAAGCCAAAGAAAATCCTGATATGTTTGGCAAAATTTATCTTCCTACTGAGGGCATCCTTGACTAGAATGAATAGTAAAGGGGATAGGGAGCATCCATGTCTGAGGCCCCTCTCGGCCCATAAAAAATCAGATGGGAAACCATTAATGAGCACCGCGAACCATGCCCCATCACACAAGCCATGATCCACTCCACATTCTGTATATCAAGACCAATCTTCAAGAGCACCATCGTAAGGAAAGACCAGTCCACACAGTCATATGCCTTCTGAAGTTCTATTTTCATAACTAACGCCTCTTTGTTTCTTACATGTACAGAGTGAATACATTCTTGGGCGATGCCAATGACGTTATGGATGGAATTGTCATGTAGAAAACTAAATGACTCCCGGGAAATGTGAACCGACAGAATCCCCTTTATACGTTCTGCAATAGTTTTTGATATGATTTTGTATATGATATTGCATAATGAGATCAACCTGAAATCAACGAATGTAGAAGGATTTGAGAATTTTGGAATGAGGGCGATGAAAGTTGAATTAATGGAACCAACCATGCGCCCTGTGATCAGGGATTCATCCAAAGTCACTAGTTAGTAGAGGGAATTATTAGTATCTCCTTGAAACATAATGGGGTATTCCTCCACCCCCCAGTGCTGGTCTATAATATCAACCTCTGCACGAGCCTTGAAAAGACCCTGGAAGTAGTGAACAACCTCTATTTGTATCTCCCATGTGGAGTGTACCACGTTCCTGTCCGCCCCTTGGATGTGCCAGATAGCATTTTGGTTCTTCCAATGGCATGGAAATCGACGGAAGAACTTAGTATTCTTGTCTCCCTCTCTGATCCATAAAGCCCATTTCTTTTATCTCCAAGTTGTTTATTGTATTTGCAGTATGTGCCTTTTTCTCCCTTCCAATTCCTTTATTCGAATCAAAGTTTGTTTAGTGGGTACCGAATGTGAAAGTGAGTCCCCAATCCTCATGATCTCCTCAATCAGGTCCTTCAATTCTCTAAACATCCTATCTTTTTTGTGTCATTCCCATATGAGAACCTGGCTCTTTAAGGAGGCCAATTTTGTGGTAATTTTGTCCATAGCAGACATACCCAGGGAAATCACATATGATTTCCAGACAATCATGACCACTCTATTGAATTCATTGTCCTTGAGCCATACTCAGTTAAATGTAAACACTTGTGATGAAAGGGAGGCACTTATGTTGGTGAGAAGTATGTGTTGTAATACAATCACTTGTTCTAAATATTCATATATGAAAGTGGTTAAACAATTTAATTTGATGTAACATCTAGTTTTTTATCTTTAGATTAAAAATGTGTATTTGTGTATATGTTAAATAACCAAGCAATATGGTATATAAATATTACAGTATGTAAATATTGCACATTGAAAATTAATATTAAAAATACATCACTAACTGCAAATGAGAAAGACAAAATCATGGGGGACTATGATTCTACAATAAAGGAATGAAAGGAGCTTAGGAGGGCTTAAAGGGGGAGCCAAAGTAAAATATTAATACTTTATCATAAGCCTAAGTCTTTGAATTTATGATATCCTAAGCCACATTAACCTTGGGATAAGTTGCCCAAGTGTGATATGTGGGCTTCTTAGAAAACCACACGATTAGTTGTGTGCATGCAAATATAACCCGTGGTTTTAAGTTGTTGGAAAGATTTGTCCATTATTGTGGCTTTAAGTTGTTGGAGAGATTTGTCCATTATTCTACAGGAAGCTTAGTAGGAGAGCCCACATTGCCATGACTATAACAAAATATTGGTTATATTTATTATCATAATGATATGGGGATTTTACCCATGCGCATGAGGAAATTGTCATTGTGAAAACTACATCACAACTAAGAATTCTTGGAGTCCCCATTAGAAATATTTCCTAGTCGCTTTGTGCTAGAGTATTGAAGAAAAGTGAGATAGCCGAAGGGACTATGTGGTAGAGAAGGGGATCCTATTCCTTGGGTTGTGCAAGTTGAAGGGGAAAGAAAGTTGGCGGATTGGAATTATTGTGGGAGTTTACAACTTGTGAGTAATTAGAAAAAATGGGTTTTTTGAGAGGACTAGAGCTCGACATAGGAGCAAATTTGTCCTTGTGAACTCATAACCCCAACACAAGGGTGACCTTGATCTGGATTTAAACAGGGATGCAACAAAATACAGAGATAACCATATACACAAAGATGCAATGGAAATAATACTTCATTTCATTAATGTAAAATACTGAAATATGCTTACAAACAGAAATGGAAATAAACCAGCTAGGACAATGATAGCTTATCTCTGAGAAGAGATGTGGCAGCTACATGCCTCTGAACTATATTATAATGAGGTTTGAAGGCCTATTTATTGTTAAGAAACAATGGAAAACCCTAAACATCCAAAAACCTAACCTTAGAAGGTGAAACACCAAACTGTGGGCCCCGTTTGGGTAAATTGGTACATCAACTTCCCGGGGTCGTAATTTTGGCATACGATCTCCGTTTGACGCACAGAGTATCTTGTTAGAAATATCTATCCAAGAACTACAACTTTGGGAAGAGCAACATGGTACATGGACCCATGTTGCTCCTAATTTTCCCAAAAAATGTCGTATAGGGCCTCAAAATGGCTCTGGAAGTTTAGGACCCGAAAAACTGTTAAAAATAGTAAACTGTGCTACAATTAAGGAAACTGAAAAGCTGAAAGAAACAATGGTGGGGGTCCAAGTGGACTTGGTAGGTGGCCACCAATATCCACTTGGATCAGACTTATTGTAGAAATATTAAGTGCAACAAAGCCTATGGTTGGGTGGAATGTTTGATATTTGTAGTCTTTTGGTATCTTATTTCCATAAGTGCCAAAGCTAATTGTTTCTTATGTCGAATTTAATGTTATTATGTTATTAAGTGAATGTCATGTTTATTATGAAGTTAAATGTTGTTATGTTGTATATGTATAATATGGGTTTTTTATTTTGTTTGATGCATTGTCATAATAGCATACATTAATTCATTGATAATGGGATAGAAATGTATTAGAGTAAAATTTTGAGTTGATAGAAGGAAAAAATGATGTACCCCATATCCTTAACAATTTATAGAGGGTACTGGGTATGTTACAAGGTGGTGCCACAATCAGGTTATAACACTAGAACTATATGGGCTAGAAACTAGAGCTTTTGGTTACAATACTATGGTTGTACTAGGCATGTATGGGTTGGAAACTAAAACTTGTAGAGGAAGAAATCACAGGTTGTAGACTAAGTGCTTGGTAAAATGTTTATGTGGAAAATTGTGTAAAGGTTGTAATTGAAGAATTTATGAGTTTGAATTGCCCATATGGTATGAGACAACATTTATATGACAATGTAGAGGCACAAGTTTTATAAATTCATGGTTATTTAGCTTAGCTTGTGAAAAAAATGGGGAGAAATCAGATTGGGAGAAAATTCTCCAAGTTTGGATGAAATCCAAAGCCAAATTGGCATAATGATGTCAAATTGATAGGCCATTGGGATAAATTTGACAATAGAGGAAATGAATATAGAAAGCAAATGAGTCACATAGGCCAAGCCTAGAAAATCCATGTTAGTTGTAATTTTTTTAGGAAATGTTTAGTTTTGAATTTTTGGAGAAAATTTGAAATGGAACTGTACAAGAAACATGGATTGGAAAGATCATGTGAAGGCATTAGGGTGCTTCTAAGTGGAGTTAGGGTGGCTTGGTAGTAGTTACAGCATAGGTTCCACAATTGAAAATTGACTAGACTAGCAAAAGCAGTTTATGAACCCATGCTAGGCAATTTTGCAAAGGGTTGCATAACATCCACAATCATTATTAGGGTGACATGTTTCCCTTGGGTGATATGAGAGTGGTAAGCGGTTACGAGACCATAGGATAAAATTAAGCCATAGGCAAGTTATGGCCACATAATAGATATCAACCTTTGATCTAAGATATACGTAGGGAAACTTGTGTGCCAATTGAAGATTATCAAAGATGGGATCCACAATAATCACATCACCGAATAATAGTGCACCAAATGGAGGATGCTAGGATAAAGTGGCACCACATGTCCCATCTATCGTAAAAAAGTGTGACAAGTGGTAAAAAGGACAAGGAGTACAAGTCGCTCACAAATGTATTAAATAAAATAATAAAAATAAAGCGGAGGAAGGTAAAGGAGGGCCATAAAGGACTTGATATGGTAAGTAAGAAATGACGAAAGATGACATGGCCATGTAAAAGTTTGTTAGGTGGAAACCTATGTAATACCTACCTTTGCATTATCAATTATATCAACATATTTTCTTCAATCAAGTTCATAATTAAACATACTAATTTAAATGCATTCACATGTGAAATACTATCATTTCATAATTGTTTATAGCAACATATTTATTTCAATCAAATTCATAAGTAAACATACCAATATATATATATATATATATATATATATATATATATATATATATATATACCTCCTTATCTCGGTTGACGTTGCTTTGTGGCCAAATCTGAGTCCTAAGATTCTATTACCGAACCGACCAATTCCTCCCTAACTATCTTGGATCAGCCTCTCTGGCTCCGAAGCTCAGAAGATTTCATGGTTGAAATCTTCTAGCCCCTGTGCCCAAAACTCCATGAACAACACCAAATCTCGTAGACCTATAGCTGAATTATGAGCCTCAAGGCTTGTCCCTCCATTTTACTCTAATTGATAGAATTTCATCTTTAGATTGCAAAAGCCCCACTTCATTCTCAATTTGATTTATTTCTAAATGGAAGGTTTTCTTCCCTTTGAAGAAAACTCCCTTCCCTTATCCATACAAATTTATATTTTAATATTTGAGTCGGTCACATGTCTTTTAATTAAATAGTTAATGAACGAACTCTTAATGGTTATGTGATTCAATTACTTTCCCTTTGAATAAAATATATATATTAGATAATTTTTAATGGTTATTTGGATTAGTTGCATGACCTTTCAATTAAACGTACACATATTAGTTGACTCTTACTAGTGATTTGAGTGGAGGGTCTTTCGAGAGTCGTCACATCTTGTCCAAATTTTTATAAATTGATCTTAATTACTTACAATGATTTATTATTTAATTTATGATTTTAGTAATGAACATTAAATTAATATTTTATGGTAATTATTTGATAATTAGGGAGGTAATTTTTTCCGAAGAAGAGAATTCGTAATTTCCATTAATTAGAAAATTACATGTTGTAGATGCTGAACGCATATGCTGTAGTGTGGGTAAACCACTTACAAAACAATACTTCAAGAGAAGTATGCAGAAGAGCCCTCAAACAGGGCAGCAAGAAGAAAGGATATGTAAACCCCAACAGGAGGATACCCCTACCCATCTCAAGCTAAAATAACAGAAAATAAAACAATAGCTCCTGAGGAATGTGCAGAAAGTTCGAAATGGCCGCCAAGACAAGGAGGAGAGGCACGAAATGGAAGGGAGCAGCCAAGGTAGCCACACCCCCCCACCCCCTCAAACTCTCCTCCTGAAACCGAAGAAGCCAGAGGAAGAAACCACCCATATATCCAAAGAAGCCAGAAGAAACCAACCAGAAACAGCCATTGACGAGACGGCACGAATCGGTGCAGAGACAGACTCCACACCTCAGATCCCTCAACGCCCCCAATAACTGCAGAGGTAAGCCAGCAAAAGGCCAAAAAAAGGATCCAACGCCTCAGCAAGGGAACCCATCAGGGCCCAACCAGAGCAGAGGCGATTCGGATCCGGGGGCAGAGGCGGCTAGGGCAGCCACCTCGCCCCCACGAAGAGAATCAAGAGGCCCAACAATGCCCCCGCCCCCGCACCGCGGCTCAGCACAAACTTGGAGAGACCGCCAAAACAGAGTGTCTGAAGTTGAGCCGAAGTCCGCCGAAAACCAGAAGAATATGGACACACTCCGCCGCCTCCCAACTCAGTGCACAAAGCAAATCCGGAACTCTGCCTATGAAACCCAGAGACTAAGCAGAGCAGACCACCAACCCGGGATCGACAGACGAAGATGATGTATCAGAGTCGCGCTGAGGAAAGAAAGAAAAGCACGTCGCAAGGGAAGAGATCCGCAGGAGAGAGGGGAGCGGAGGCCGAAGTCGAATCCTCGCCACAGGCTACCGGAACCGCAGAACTTCAAACCCCACCAGACGCAGCGAGCCCCGGCACAGATATATCAAAGAAAACTTTGCCGCACGACGATGAGTCGAAGCACCAAGCGATGGCGGTAGAAGGGCGGCCGGAAACCACACCAGAGGCAAGCCCTGCCGCCGCAGGCGCAATAGCAGCAACCAGAGCCGAATAGAAACCCTAGCGCTCCTCCGAGACGAGTCCTCTTCCCGAGTTGCCTCGATGTTACTTTCCTTTCCGATTGTTAGGGAGGTAATTAATACCTTTGACGATTATTTACTTAGTTATTCATATGATCAAATCATTATGCATACTAATGCATGTGATGCATGTATATGTAGCTAGCATACCTAGACATTGTATGTGTGCTAATAATCACATTATTCATAACTTAAGATGGGTTGTTAAAAACTATGCCACATTTAGCAGCCTCATGCTATACCACATCAATAAGGGTGCCATGTCAATAGAGAAAAATAAATAGATATAAAAAATTTTGGAACCAATATATGGTTTTGGCCATAGCAAGAGCATACTTAGTTGGAACTAGGTGAAATTTTAAAGAAAGGTTCATAGTTAGGACCATAAATGTCAATGAGGGTCATTGGCCAATTCTTCTCTAGATTCCAAAAATTCCATATTAGTGGTTTTTGAATAATAGGGTGGTACTCCTTAATAAAGACCCTAATGTTGATGAAGTCTAGACAATGTATAAATGGAATAAACATGATGAAACCCATTGGAGCATTCAACCAATTTCAAAGGGTTTCAAATGGAGATGCAACAATAGGTCAGAATCCATTGTTTTATAAAACTTTGGGGGATTGTTGGAATCTTCAAAGGAGGGAAAGGGACCCTAGATCATTGATCTGGAAAAATTATCTGAGTCAACACTTTACCTCTTCCATGATCCATACAACTTTATATTGATGAAGATTTCTCAATTTTGTTTTGTTTAAGAGAGATTTGTTTTGGCAAATTCTGAGTGTAGAAAGTGTAAAAAGGACAGAGTTGACAATTCCATGTTGACACAAGATTTTCCAAAAGCATTAGTTTACCGGTTCGAAAATATATATGTATTAATAACTGTGAGTGTTATCTGTGCCCAATATAAAGAAAAATTCTTAGCTCTTGCAAAATTTTATTCTATAGGTTGTAAAAGTTGGCCTTTGAGCTTGATTGTGCTAGTGAGAGAAGTGCAAAATTTGGATAAAAATGGTGGATTTTGATAGTGGTAACTTTTAGCTCTAAACTTAGACCAAGCATGAGTATAGTCATTGGAAAGATAATTCAAAGGAAGATGTGTATGAAGGATTAGAATATGGCTAAATGCTTTAGGATTCTTCAAAAATTGAGAAGATTGATTTGTAACTTTAAATTATGAAAATGACAATTTGCAAAATTTCTAAATGTAAAATAAATGCTATAGATGGAAAATGAGACATTTTTAACAAATTCATTTGTATGGAAACTTCTTGTAGAATTATTGCCATAAAAGAACAAGTAATGATAATGATTAAAGAGAAACATTGAGAAGGAGACATGGAAGCTACATAGGGAACTTATGGTCATGACGAAGAAGTTAAGCCTAAACATTAGTTTAAGAAATGAGGAGATGGAGTGTAATGGAAATAGAGACAAAATAGAGCCATTAGAGTTGGTACAAACCATAAGGATTTTGAATATGGAGGCAAAGAGTTACAAAATTGATAATGAGAGGCTAATAAGAGCTCGGGGAAAAGAGACATAGTTACAGAAGATCCAGACACTCAAGAAGTGTTATCAAAACTCAGAGGAATCACTACTCACCTACTCCTTTAGTTAAGAAGTCATATGCATCCGAAGAATAAAAGAGCATCTCGGAAGTGTCCCTTATTAGGCATTAAAAAAAGAGGTAAGAATTAGATAGTTTTCAAGGAGAGCTTAGGAAGCTTAAGCCACCGAAATTTGATGGTGAAAAAAATGGGGAGAGGATGTTGAAGCTTATTTGTTTGGGATCAAAGGATATTTTCAATTATATGGCTACTCATCCAATCTAGAAGCCATTATTGTTGCATACTATCTACAAGGAAAGGATTCTATGTGGTGGGATCCATTGAAGCAAGTCAAGCACACTAATGAGAGAAGTATTTCTTCAAAGCAATTCAAGAAATATTTCCAACAACAATGCTTTTCTAGGAAATAAAATGACAAGAAGATGCAAGAGTTCTATTACGTGAATCTACAACAAGGGTTAGTGAAATTCACTAATCTAGGGTTGTGGTAGACCAAAAAAAAATATGGAAAACAAACTAGAAGCCTTAGCTCTATTGTAAATGATCTATTCTAACATACATGCTATTCAATAAATGAAGAAATAACTACATAAAATGAACAACGATAAAACAACAATATGAAGGAATGAATGAAATACTCTATTACCTCAATGGGAAGGCCTTTTATAACACCTAGGGAGAAAAACTTAGAGTAGTTGGTCTTCTTAGCCTCCTCCTTGGGAGGGATTTTTTTATTCCCAAGTGTGTGGATAAAACTTGGTTCCTATACCTTTGGTGGCTGAAAGTATTGGTGATTGATATCAAATGACGTCCATAAGCACAATGGGTAGCTTGGTTGTGTTAGGAATAAGATCATGGAACAAAAAAATCCAAATGAATGAATAAATGAAACATAAATAACAAAATATGTAGGAGACCAATATAATTAGTTCACCCAATTTGGAATATGTTCATAGAGAAATAGTTAGTCCTTCCTTTTATTCCATCCAACAACGTGAAAGGACACAACATACAACACATTCTTTTCAACCTCCTCTTCACTCTCACAATCTACATTGTCTCAATTACAATGTTTTCTGAATAATACATCATTGTAATACAATGCCCTCATAAGAATAGGGTTTCCTTCTAGGGGAAAACCCTCTAACATAAATTATACCATCATATTTGTGACCTAATAATGAATGTTCCACATTGACTAAGAAATTACAATATTATAAAAGGAAAATTTTCCCAAAACAAAATCAGGGTATTCCCCTGAGCCCCTGTTAAGGAGGGCTCCAAGATATCATTGTTTCCCCCACTAGATCCCTTGGTGACAATAATGGTGGGAGAAGGACCCCTAAACACCCTCATTAGGAACTAGGGTCAAAATGCAACTAAAATAATACCTCTATATCAAGAATACAATCATGATCGACAACCAAAAATCTCTCACTTGGAGACTAATTACAACAACTCCATCACTACTACTCCTATTAGACTATACTTCAACTTTGGACTTGGGAAGTTTCCCATCTTCACCATCATGCTTGAAGAGAAACTAAAACTAGGTAGGAACTCATTTTCTCCTCAATTACTACCTTTGTTAATATGCCTAAAGGATTTTGGCTAATGTGTATCTTTTCAAACTTCAATTGTACGTCTTCCACAATTGATCATATGTAATGGTACTTGACTTGTATATATTTAGTCTTAAAATGGAAGGCTAAATTCTTTGTAAGATGAATGGCACCCTTGTTGTCACTATGAAATTGACTATTGTTTTTTCGCACATCCTCCATGAACCTCTATAACCAAATCATCTCTTTATTAGCCTTTGTAGCAACAACATACTCTGCTTTTGTTGTTGAAAGTGCAATAACCCTTTGCAATTTTGAAATCCAACTTACTGTTGTTCCACCTATGAAGCATATCTTGTTGTGCTCCTCTTGTTATCTATATCAACTACCATATCTGAGTGAACATATCCCTATAAATCAATGCTTAAACCTTCAAAGGACAATGTTTGGCCCGTGGCACCTTTGAAACACCTAAAAATCCAATTTAACTCCTTCTAATGCTCTTCTCCTTGATTGTTCATATGCTTCCCACAACTCCATTGCACATGCATTATTTGGCTATATATATAGGTTTGCAAAGTATTGGAAAGCTTGATATTCTTGAGTTTTCCTACGCTAAAGTATGTGGGGTCCCGTATTATAAGTGATTGATGTGACTTTTATGGCATGAAATTTTCTATTTCAAATATACATTATTGACGATCTATTTCCATGATAGGTGCATAATATTACACTATCGCAAGTTTCAAAAATGAATTTAATTCCAAATATACCCATGGTACAAAGCTTGTTTACATATGTATATATTTTTGGCATATATGAAAGGTTGGAAAAGGCTCATAATGTATGGCTATCATACAAAGTATGTTAATCATATATGTTATAATGTTGGTCATAAGGTAAGGTTGAAAGAATGTATATTATATGGCAAGTGTCATGTTTTAAAAAATATTGTATGATGTCAAATAAATGTACATGGTATAAAGGTTAAGTTGTATGTCATATTGATATGATATATCATATGCTCCAACCTTGTGTTGACACATGATAGTGGATGTAAGGTGTATGGTATGTTATGTGAGTTTGAATTTGCTCAACACACGATGTTGAAATATTGAAATTATAATATAAGGTATTGAGGTTGGTTGTTGTATGCACCACATTGAGATATGCATTAAATTGGAGTTTGGTGGTGCATTAATGGCGTTGGTCTCCAGCTCACCCTCCTCTCTTGAAGTTCATTAGGGTTCATAAACTTGGTTCATTTGGATATTCTACTTTGTTGTTAATAAGGTATGTGAGGTTTGGAGTTGTACGAATACCTTTGCCATTGCACAACAAAATGTTGGAAGGTATTTAAGTTCAAGATGTGTTATGAAACAAAAGGAGAGGTTGGACTAATGGTGAGTAGTTTGTGTAGTAAAATTCAGTATTGTTGTAGCTTGATTTCGTTATCAAATGTTTTATATTGGCCTAGTTTAGTATGGTGTTATGATCTTGTTTTCCTATTTCATGAATTTTTTTAATGAAATATAAAGGAATTTCCTATTCAATAAGTCAAAATCATCGATAAATTGTTATGTTTGCTTGTCTTGAATTTAAGTAGAATGAGTTGGCCTCAACTTGTTCATTTCCATGCATTTTCTCCCTCCTTCAAAGATGTATGATACTAGTATCAATTGTCTTTTATGGAAAATGGTGTTTGGGCCATTGAAAACATGTGTTAGTTCTGCGTTGACACATTTTGTGGTTTTCATTCACTCATACTTTCACATTTCACTATGTTCACTCCAATCCAAGCAAATGACTCTATACACTTTACTAGGGAGGAATTTTGTTATGTTTTAAATGGAATGTGAAAAGAAAGAAGGGTTTTATGTTCGGTTACTGTTAAAATCAAACACTCTTTGTTTTACCTCGCTTACCCTATACGATGACCAATTGGATTTAAATAATATTCAACGATGAAAATAATAAGGTTTTTGCATGTTAGATTTTTATTGTTTAAAAAGAAAAATTTTGGTCTGTTGTATATCATGCTCACGAAAAAGATTGGGATTTATGGCATAATTGGCATTAGAGTATTTTTGAGATTGCTGCTACAATGTTTTGCCTGGTTTACCCTACTAAGATAACCCACAGGTTTTTGAAAAGAATTTTGGGAAGGTTGTATCTTGGATCATAAAGAAATTTTATTTCCTTATGAAAAATATTGAAAATTTCAGTGGTTTAGTTTTTTTATTATTTTCCATATACCTGAGTCATTTCTAAAGCTAATAAAAATGTTGAGCTGAGATATTCAATCTAACCATGTTTAAAATAGCTAATTTCAAAGAAGTTCACAATATGAAAGTCTTGTTTTAAACCATAGATTTCTTCTATTATTAATAAAGCATTCATAGTTATGAAAATAATTAAAATGTTGGTAGAAGATTGTTCATTCTAGGTTTTTGTTGTCACCCATACTGACTATTTTTCATTCATTGGACCCTATGAGTTCATATCTCTATTGCATAAATATGCATCTTAGAAGCACTATGTTTTGAAGATTAGATATGATTGGCACATTGTTTTAGAAGAAAGTTATTACATAATAAGAAGGTTGATTAGTATTGAAGGATGAATTAATTATATGGATAATACATTTCTATGCATGAGTCAAAGTTGTTATAAGTCTTTCCCTTCATCATGAATTAATTCATTTTCACCTTCTCCTCTTTACGTTCTTAGTTTTACTATGCTTAAGTTTGGACTTTACTAAAACATATTACACAAAATTATTTGAAAGTGTACTTTTTTTTGGCATATTGCATTTTATAATTGAGAAGCTTTAATTAATTTCATGGAACTTGTTTAGATGAGTTTCTTTATTTGTTTGGCAGGAAGGTAGGAATACAAAAATTCATTTTTCCATTCATTTTTATGTAAACTCAAATGAGACTAACTAGTTGAATCAAACATGGCATTTAAGAATTGGTGGACAACAAGCTTTTCCTAAGCCATTTGCCCCTCTAAATCCCCATTTTTAGCCACACCTAAGTATCATCAACATCCTTGAAAAATAGCCTCAAACCATGCAAGATGGTTGGGGAGATAATGCTATAGACCACCCTATAGTATCATCAATTGACCAAAAAGCCCAACAGATCCACCCTTTCCACCTATAAATGAACGTGTTGTCACCTCAATTACCTCTTTTGCTCATTATCTACCTAAAATTGACAAAAAACCTCTTCCTTAGACCCCCTTTCCAAAAGGAGATAAAGGAAAGAAGCCCGTGGAAGAGCTTCCAAGAATTGAATCATCTCAATCAATTTTAGCTCATTCCAAATCACATTCTCTGAATACAGAGAATGAGGGAAAAATAATTTTTTTTTTAAGGACATGCATTAAGAGCTCTTCTAAATTGACATTTAGCTTTATTTCCATGACAATATTTATACTTTGAACATTTTGGGGCATTAAGTTTTTTGGGTTGATATTGATAGTATAATATTTAATTTTGAAAAAAATCTCACAATATCTTATTTTCAGTAAATGGGATGCAAGTGTTTTTGGGATGATGATGACATATTTTTTTCCATTAAATGCTAAGTATGTGTTTTTTGTTTTTTAATGTCAGTAACATTGAGTAGATTGTCTATTAAATCTTCATTCATCCGTAGCAAAATACCTGGGAAATATTTACATTGTAATCGAATATGCATGTTATTTAAGGGAGGAAAAAATAAAAGATGCTAACATACATTTTTACCAACTAAGTGACAACTATAAACATGAAATTTGACCAGACAAAAACACAACTTCTAGTATGAGATCATAAGACAGGGAGAGGATCAATAGACATTTCATCATACTGGCCTCCAAGAGAGTTGTTCAAAGTGTTGTGTTGATCACCTTCATTCCTATGAATTTGAAGCTCAACTAGTTGTCAATGAAGGGCATAAATCTTATCTTCCTGACAATTCACTTGGGCTTGAAGATTTTGCATTTCCTCAACCATGAATACGATAATGTTGCATTGTTGGGGAATATTCCATTGGAGGTCTCTTCTTTCATCTTAATAATTGATAAGGGTTGCGGGTAGAGGCTTTGTACGCTATTACAACTTGATCCCTCAGGATTATAACCCCTGCGCTCCATAGTAGTCATGAAAAAGGAATAGGGACTAGTTTCGAAAGAAACTGAATGACAATTGTGTTGAGAAATTTAGGGCAACAAGTGAAAGTGATTTCTCTATTGATGATAACTTCTTGTGAAGACTCTTTACTTATCTTAATTATAATATTCTTTATCTTGATAATTATTAAGTTCTTTTCATCAAACAGTTACCAAAACATAATGAACAATGAGATATAGGACACCAGATATAGGTTATCATCCAGGGCCAAAACCTCTCCAATATTGAGAGGAAAACCCATTGAATTCTTCTTCTTATAAAATATTCAATTGATGAATTCCAAGACTAGGACCCTTGACATAAGAACCTATCCAATACCAAGTCACAAGGCTTCCTTGAACAACTCTTATTCTTCTTCAAGTCAACGCTAGTCAAACTGACTTCTGCACTTCTGATTTCAGCTTCTGTGAAATTTCATCCTTTTTTCACAGACCTGTAATTTTTAGCCTACTTGCAACTGTCAAGATGTCACATGTGTGAGATTGGTTGAGTAGATCTATGTGGCTATTCTCCTTCGCTATGCTTGCACACTTCTCCTTATGACTTTGGCTAGTAATGATGCCCTTTTCTTGACCTTTGTCTTGACTCCTTAGAGGACTGATGTAATCCTACTGCAGGAAATATAGCTATAGGCACATGTGCAAGTAGAGGAACCCCCAAAAAATGCTAAAAACCTTCGTTATTCTTCTCCTTCTCTTCACTAGATGAGAGACTTCCTTCCTTCATTTATTCACACTTCTTTCTTCTTTTTGGATGCTTGAATGATGCCTTCTCAAGTGAGGTCGAGTCCTCCTTTATATAGTCATCTTGTCCATATATTTGAGGAGACTTGTCATCATGTTTAGGTCGACATATTATTCTAGATAGGTCTATAGCTCCTTTTGAAGGTTGACTTGTTGTGCACTTGTGATGAGGTCTTGGAGTGTCTTTTTTACTCTTACAATGACTCAAATAATTTTTCTTACAATATGTAACATGCCCAAGAAGGGTCCTTCATACATGACAATGACTCCCTAGACTTGCAGACTCGATGACAAGACCTGGAATCTGTTAATGGGAACTTAACCTAAAAACAAATTCTCTTGAGCATGAAACCCATGCCTCAAGATCAACAATAATAAATATATTTTTCTCATTACATCAAATACATAAAATCATGATTACATATGTTATTATGAAGACTGAACCTAGTTACATATTTCAACACTCTCTTTTAATTAGGGAGGTATTCATAATCCATACAAGGTACTTGGACATTCTCAATCTGAAGAATTATCATAAGAAGAGTTGGATTTGTAACCCATCTGTATAGCATCATATCATCCAACATTGTCACATAGCAAGGCCTTGACTAATATCTCTATATCTCCACAAGATCAGAGCACAATGTTGGCGAGACCAATGATTTATAGACACCTTCATCATTGTCTCTCCAGGAGCATACCCCACCTGGGTGTTCACAGTGTATGTCCTTCCACGATTATTCTTATCTTGGATTCATAGTCCTCAAAGAATATTGGTGCTCTACGACTACTCTTATCTTGGATTCCCTACCACATCGTCAAAGAGTATCATATGCCAGATGTTTATCCAATCCTCCATTCTTTTCTTCCCAAGTGAAGACAATAATGACGTGTTTATCTCTCCCTCTCAACTAGGGAGGATATACCCATTCCAATGAATGAATGTACCCATTCCTATAAAAGGAATGTAAACAAGCTCCCTCTTATCCAAGGACTTGTCCAAGCTCCCTCTTAGCTAGGGACCTGCTTCCAAGTTTCTTCTTAATTAGAAACTTGCTTCCAGTCTCCCTCTTAATTAGGGACATGTTTCCAACAACAACTATTTCTTCATTTGTGGAGATGATGGGACCTTCAGCTGCTTGTAGTGCTCCTCTATTCGATGTCATGAATTTTATTTTTTAAATTATGGAATCTTCATCTTTGAGATTTTTTCGTAGGCATCGGCCATCCATCACTTTCCTTCTCAAATCAGAGTAGTCATGTCTTTCTTCCTTTTATTGGAGAGTGATCCATTAGACCATATCTGGATTTTCCTCATACAACTACCTTTTCTACATCATATATCCTTCAGGATATTCCATCCCATCACACGAATACTAGTTATAGATGAAATCAACACCTTTCTTTTTGTAGCCATGTATTAGCCCATCTAGATATTGTTCAAAAATAAAAAATGAACATCAAATAAAAAATTACCTTTTGTGATGGCCCTTCATCATGACATCTTCTTTTTGCAACATCAACATCCTACATTCATATTGACACATATCCAAGATATTCCTTCGTCAAGGGTCTTCTCCCTTTTCAGACTTTTTAAGGTCTTCATAGCTTTCCCATAGAGATATCATAGTCAATTCTTCTAGTCATAAGATGTTTATTTCCTTCTCCATAGTTTCATTTTTTCATAATCTCTTCCTTTCTCTTTATTCACATATTACTTCCAAGGAACTCCTAATCATTGTTCCATTAATTTTGTCAACCACCTCATATTCCATATGAGGACATATTATGTTGATTTCATCTAGTTAATTTGTGACTCATGCCTTTATGCATCCTTTTAATGAAAGATATCATTTTCCCTCGATCATGCTCATGAGGTAGAGTATGCATCATTACCATTTGCAACTATATAATGACATGACTTGGATTATTGATTATATGCATACATACCTCTCTTGTTCCTTGGTCATCTAGACTTCCTTTAGCAGCTTTCTATCCTTGATTGGGAGTGCTTCAATCATCTTTGACCTGTATCATTCCTTTGTCATCACACCATCATTCTTCTTATGAATCCCATCCCAATTGGAATTCTAAGATAGGCATGTTTCAAGGGATGAACCTTCTAATGAAGATTCCAATAGAGGATCCTGATTGTCCTCATCTTACATATTCTCCTTCCCAATGATGTATGATGAGTTCTATACTAGATGACTTACTTATACCCATAATTTCTACTTATGCTTATATTGAGGTTACCAAGAGCTACTTCCTTCTAATGGTGACTATAATAGATTCCTACTTCAACTATCTTTCAAGCTTCTTATGATGATGTCTTCAGTTGTATGCTCCTATGATGCCATATCCTAAAATGATGCATGCTATCATGATTCTAATGGTTCCTACCATGATAGCCATATTTTAAAAGAACTGAAAATAACTAGGTGGAGAAGAATTATCTCAATCATAGTAGAGATCTTTTACTTATTCCTTTGTGGATTTCTTCTCTTCAGCTTCTTCCACTTCTTCAGTGATATGGGATTCTTCCCTTCCTCTTTTGTTTTTTTCCTTCTTGAGCTTAGAATAATCTCTATTGTAGTGTCCACATTCTTGACATCTGTAGCATTGAACCTTCGCCATATTCTTCTTCCTTTTCTGAGGACAAAATTTCCCAAACTTTCCTTTTCTCTTTGCCATGGTAGCATATGCTTGAGTTTGCTCATTTGATCCTACATCAACTTTTTCCTTCAACCTAGTTTCTTCAATTTTGTATAGTGAACATAGGTCATTGAATGGAGTAGCTTCCTCATTCCCATAAATTCTTGATGTAAAGCCACCCCATTCCTCTGGTAGTGCATTGAGGAATATAGTAGTAATTTCCTTGTCAGACATTATCTCTCCCAACTTTTGTAGTTGGTCCCTTATTTCATATACCCTAATAAAGTATGAGGTTATTCCTTCTTCTTTTGGTATTTTCATCTTGTAGAGTTCTTGTCTTAACAAGATCACTTCTCCTGTAGTGCTTACGAACAATTATACAAGTTTGTCATATTATTCTTTTGATGTATCTAATTTTGATACATAGGGAATGAGGGGATCCTTAATGAGTTCTATGAGAATCTTTTGAGCCCCTACTCCCCCTTCCGTTAATTTTGCATGAGCTTGAGATTCTTACTTTGGAGGTTTAATGATTGAGCCCTTAACATGTTCCATAACCTCATTTTCTATGAGGTTTAGGTCTGTCCTTTTCTTCCATGTAAGAAAGTCTGAAGCCCCAACCAACTTATTGCTTTCCTTACAATAATACATTTTGATAGATTCAAATGTAGACATAAATGTACTTACTTGAGAATATACTTCTCTTCAACCTGCTACCTTTTTAATTTTTGATGATGATATTGGTAATAGAGGACTTCTTCTTGATGAAGATTCCTTTCTTCAAAAGTGATCGCTGATCCAAAGAGAGGGAGATCACTTTGAATCCTTGACGATGAAGACAATTCCTTTTATCTTGATTTCCTTGGATGAGTATACGTCAATATGCTTCACCTTTCGAATTTATTGAATTTTGAAAAGAGCTAGGGTCTATTGATGTCTCCTTTCTTGAGGTTCCCAAGAGTGCTTTGTAGAATCCTTCTTTGAATGAACTAGGGTTTTGTAGGTCTTATTCCTTCAATATGATGATGTAGTCCTTAACCTTAAATATGCCTTGAAGATTATAAGATCTTCTTGATGATTTTATGCCTTTGGTAATATTTTAGAACTTTAGTCCTTTGGTGGGTTGCCCTTACTTGACTTGTCACCTTAGCTCTAATACCATGTTGAGAAATCTAGGGGTAGTAAGTGAAAGTGATTTCTCTATTGATGATAAATGCTTGTGAAGAATCTTTAATTATCTTAATTACAATATTATTTATCTTGATTATTTTTTAGTTCTTTTCATCAAATAGTTACCAAAGCATAATGAGCAATGAGAGAAAGTGCACCAGATATACACTATCATCTAGGGCCAAAAACTCTCCAATATTGAGAGGAAAATCTCTGAAATTCTTCTTCTTATAGAATATTTAATTAATGAATTCCAAGACCAAGACCCAAGACCTAAGAACCTCTCCAAGACCAAGTCACAAGGATTCCTTGAATAACTCTTCTTGTTCTTCAAGTCAATGCTAGTTAAACTCACTTCTGCACTTCTGATTTCAACTTCTCTAGAATTTCGACCTCTTTTCACAAACCTGTAGTTTTTAGCCTACCTGCAACTATCAAGATGTCACACGTGTGAGCTTGATTGTGTAGATCTATGTGGATCTTCTCCTTCACTATGCTTGCACACTTCTCCTTATGAATTCGTCTAGTAATGATGTCATTTTATTGACCTTTATCTCGACTCCTTAGAGGACTAATGTAATCCTACTGCAGAAACCCTAGATGTAGCCACATGTGCGAGTAGAGGGACCCAAAAAAATGCTAAAAATATTTTTTTTTTCTCCTTCTCTTCACTAGATGAGAGGCTTCCTTCCTTCCTTTATTCACACTTCTTTCTCCTTTTTGGATGCTTGAATGATGCCTTATCAAGTGAGGTCGAGTCCTCCTTTATATAGTCATCTTGTCCATCTATTTGAGCCAACTTGTCATCATTTTTAGGCCGACATATTATTCTAGATAGGTCTATAACTCCTTTTTAAGGCCAACTTGGTTTGCACTTGTGACGAGGTCTTGGAGGGTATTTTTTACTCTTACTGTTATCACTGACAAAATTTCAATGCCAAATGTCTTACATTTGTTTGATGGTAAAGCACATAAAACCTTTTTAGCAGTTTCGCAGCGCAAGTGATTTCGTAGCGGAAAACACCGATTTTGCACTAATTGCGCTACGAAATGGGGAATTCGTGCTGATTCATAACACATATCACCCCAGCTGTCAAATTGTCTGCAAGAGAAAAACATCATGAAATACTACGTGTGTCAAACCAGGGTGATGTGTCACCGTATTATCTTGGGGAACATTCTCATCATGGTGGCCATCTAGCAAGTTCTAGTCTGGTAAATCACACTGGTTTGCCCCATGCTCTCGTGAAACAAAATATTGTAGGATCCAGGCAGCATTCCGCAGATAATATAACAGTGAAGACAAGGGTTGACCATTTTGGTAGGAGTGCTTCTTCCAGTTTACAAAAGAAGATAGATATGGCTTCTGTGCTATCCCTGCCTTGGATCCAGCGCTGGTGTCCCTCGTATCAGATTAAATCCTCGGTATTTGAGATACATTGCGGCTATGAGGGGAATTAATCTTAAAAGTTTTTCAGTGAAAACAATACCAAGTGCTGCTGCAATGGCCATTGTTGAGCTTGCTTCCCAACAACTGCATTTTGGTAAACAGCATACGGCAGAATGACAAGTATAAATATAGTCCTGTGTGAAGAAGTAGAGTCTTTCACTTGTCAATTTTGGCTTTTCAGGCACAGGGGCATCCAGATATTTGTCTTGTTAGGTTATGGCACTGGTCTTCCTGGCATTCTCTAATCGCCTAGAGGAATCGTTGCATTTTTCAAGTGATCTACAGAAATAAAGGCTTGGTTCAGGTTTATGGCATGGTGATGTCCAGTGGTATGAGTAAGTAAGACAGGGATGGGCACGAGCACTGCAACTAACAAAGAGGTGCTTTCTGTCATTCATCATTGAAGGAAATTGACTTTGGGCTGTCTGTCTTTTTCAAACCTGGTCACGTGTTCACTGATGTGGTTGGAAGCCCATACTATGTTACCCCGGAAGTGTTATGCAAACGCTATGGTCCAGAGGCAGAGGTGTGGACAGCCGGGGTCATCCTATACATCTTACTCAGCGGTGTTCCACCATTTTGGGCAGAAACACAACAGGGAATTTTCGATGTTGTTCTACGAGGTCATATTGAGTTTGATTCAGAACCCTGGCCCACAATTTCCGAGAGTGCAAAGGATCTTATCAAAAAGATGCTTACTTCAAAACTATCTGAGCGGGAATTATGAGCGCCTGACTGCTCATGGAGTTCTATGTCATCCGTGGATATGTAAAGATGAAGTGGATTGAAGCCCCTGACCCTGTAACGAAATTTTCATATGAGTCGGATAGAATTAAGAGGTCTGCCGAGTTCGGGAAGTTTTGCAAGTGTTTGGAAGTGAAAACTGCGGGTGGATTGACCAATCATTGCAGATTTTGGGTTTTGGAGATCACTTAAAAGCATTGACCAGTTGCAAATATGAACTATCTCATTGGAGCGTTTAAGCTACCTTGTATAATATCTATCACCTTTTCTGATGGGAAAACTCGTAAGCAGGCTACTGTAAAGAAAGAAAATGGGCAAACTGCCTTGGTGCCTCTTTTTCGAAGCCAAGAAAATGTTGTTGGAGAGGTTTCGATGGAACCTGTTGCTGGTAAAAAGGTTGAGCATAATGGTGTAAAAATTGAGCTTCTAGGCCAAATAGAGTTGTATTTCGACAGGGGTAACTTCTACGATTTTATTTCCCGTGTTCGGGAGCTAGATGTACCTGGTGAGCTTCATGATCGTAAGACCTATCCATTCGAGTTCTCCACAGTTGAGATGCCATATGAAGTCATACAATGGTGTAAATGGGAGGCTAAGGTACATTTTGAAGGTTACTATCAGTCGTAACTATGTCAGTAACATTGTCGAGTACCAAGACTTCTGGGTACGGAATTATACACCACTTCCAACAGTTAACAACAACATCAAGATGGAGGTCGGGATTGAGGATTGCCTACATATTGAGTTTGAATATTTCATGACAATCAGCAAATAGCAACTCAGGAACAAGAATCAACCAATAATCCTGAATGGATACAAGGAGAGCATTTTGTGCATCAAGCCCTACAAAATTTCAGATTGTCATATGCATTAACAAACATAACTCAGCAGTTTCGTAGCGCGCTACGAAACTGCTGTAGGTGGTGATTTTAAACGCAGAGCAGCTATTTTGATAATATGAGCGGGAATTTTGAAAGAAAGACACCTGTCCATCAATACAGCCTACAGCACATCAGAAACATGGTGGTGTTCTATTGTTTTTGGGTTATTAAAGAGACTTAAAGTACATGCTGCTGCATATTCGAAGTGATGGGGGACCAGAACCGAAAAGTAAGGGATATTCTCAGCCAACACGGAGCAGATTAAAGCCTTCAGCATCCAAAGCTAGCATGGAACATTGAATACTCATCTCAGCCATCTCAGCCAAACGGAAAGGAAGCCAGGTGTCAAAGCTGCAAGGAGGAATCATTCTACGAAGGAGATAGACTTAGAGTTATAATCAAATTAGGACTCTTTAGAATTTCAGTTAGCACTTATTGTATTAAATAGTTTGTTGCAAAGCAGATAGGGGTCATTAGTGACAGTCATCGAGCTCCCCTCATGCTGGAGGAGGAAGCTCAAAGTAGTTAAAGTTATGTTTCTATATATAGTGGAAACTTTTATGTAATGAGGGTTGGATATTTGAGAAAACAGAGTTTATTTTGGCTTGTGTAAAAACTTATTTTCAGTAATACAAATGATTGCTTTTCTTCTCAGGATTCATACAGTGTTTCAAATGCTCAAGATATATGTGGTTTTTTTTTATCCTTTATGTTTTACAACTGTATAAATACACAATCACTCAGAATTCACTTTGCTGCTCTGATTTCCTGTGTGTATTTGTAAGTTGAGGTTTCTATGAGAGGTATTTTGAGTGTTTAAACATTACATGCCCTGACTTCTATGAATGAGTAGTTTTATAGTTTGCTGAAATGATGATTAACTCCATGAGCCCAATGGAAGTCCTTGTAATGTCTATCCAGCCAACATATGTGTTAAATTTACTTTGCAAGAGTTAGCCATCTCATCAATATTTAAAATCAATAACCCTTTGAGAGAGCCCTCTCAGGCTAAGGAGGCTAAGCCTTAGTCAAAAGTCTGGTTTGAAATAGTTACACAGAGTCTAACTGATCTGCAACCTTTCAGTGCTTGATTTTGTGATAACATTTTGGTGCGTCTGCCGGGAGCCTGAAGATTATTCATTCCCGAAATTATGAAGTTGAACTTCTGAAGGTAGCAGGAGCTCAGAAGGTTTTTGAGGCTGCAAAACTACCTTGGCGACTCCATTGTTGAAGAATTCGAAATTCATAGGTTCATGGTGATTCCACTGGAGTTATGAAGGACCCAGATGCTACCATTCTTATCTCAAGGTATGCATGCATAGATTTTTCAGGAATTCATGGTTTCCCAAATCATTTTCCCAAGGATGCATATTTTCTAAGGAATGGTCCAAAATTCAATGGAGAAGATTTGAGTTTAACTTTGAAGCATATATCAGATTTTTGTGAATTTTCACAGCTTCTTAGAGTTAAACATGAGGATGTTTGCATTATGTTATTCTATGATTCACTTCAAGGGAAATGTAAACAATGGATTGAAAGTTTTCCTATCAAATCCGTTAAGTCATTTCAAGACTTATGGCTTATGTTTTTGGAGGAATGGATAGATAGGTCAGAGGTGGTGGCAAACTCTCCTTCAGTTCAAGGTTTCAAACAATGGAATAATGATCATAGTAATGGAGAAACAAATGAAAATTTTCCTTTGTCCTTGTCCTCATATCTAAAATCCTTTGACTGCTAGGCAGAGGATAAGATGAGCTTTTTGGATGAAGTTGCTGAGGACATTGAGAAAGAAATTGAAGGTGTAGAAGGTCAAATTCAGGCATATAGTTTTCATAATCATGATCATTATTTTCAGAAGTTTTCTGTGGCAGAACGCAAGGAGACAATGCTAGTTCCTTTCTCTTTCACGATTGAGGAACTGAACACTGTTGTTGAAGATCAGTTTGCACAACCAGAAAGTTACAAGAAAAATCAAGTTGATCATGTATTCTGGGATCCTATAGCTGATTACATGGAAGAGTTTTACTCTCCAGTGTTTCAGTTTTCCTATAAAGATCAGAGGAAATTTCAGTGGCAGTGGTCATCGCCATATCATAGTGGCTCTGAACTCCGATGCAGTAAAAAAACTCAAATATCAGATAAGACAAATGATTGGCTGCATTGGAAATTTCACATTGATTGAGCTGAAAGAAGTTTGAATTGATAGGGTAGGTAGGTAGGAAATTGCAAATAAGCTCAAGGTTGTCTGAGCATTTATTTTTTAGTAGATATAGACCTCTCTCTCCTACGGTGATCATCAAGCTCAAGCCTGCCAGGGGGGGCATTAAAAGCATTAGAATTTTTGTTGTCTATGCTACAGCTTCTTCTGGAGTCAATACATGCACAGTTCTACAGTTATTGATTGCTCACAAAAGGCTAATATTCTGCCCAAACAATTCTGATACTGATCTTATTTGCTGTCTTTGTGTGAACTTGATTTCATTGCTTTGGGATCAAAGACAAATGCAAAAAACATGGCCACTGTTATTATCAGGTATCTATTGTTAAATCGCTGTGCTGCTTTGGGGGAACTACTGGTATCGAAACCAAACCAGGGAAAACCATTCATAAATTTGTTCATCAGTTTCCAAAATTGGATCTTTCTGCTCATGTCCAGAACTGTATTGAAGGTGGAACTAACTATCACTCCAGATTTTCAGTGGGATGAAAAGATTCATGGATATGTGGAACCTTTTTGGATAATAGTAGAGGACAATGATGGTGAATATATACTCCATCATGAATATTTTATGTTGAAAATGCAGTATGTTGAAGATGACCATCATTTAAGCTTCACTGTCCCCATCCATGAACCTCTTCCTCCTCAGTACTTCATTCGTGTTGTATCGGATAAGTGGTTGGGGTCGCAGACAATATTGCCAGTTTCATTTGACATCTCATTTTGCCAGAGAAATACTCACCTCCTACTGAGTTGCTAGACTTGCAGCCACTTCCTGTGTCCGCATTAAGAAATCCTTCATATGAAGCACTATATCAACAGTTTAGACACTTCAATCCTATTCAAACTCAGGTATTTACAGTGCTTTATAACTCAGATGATAATGTTTTAGTTGCAGCACCTACTGGTAGTGGTAAGATTATTTGTGCTGAGTTTGCTTTACTGCGATTACATCAAAAGGCCCAGATAATGTATTTCGCTGTGTCTATATTACTCCTATAGAAGCTCTTGCCAAAGAGAGATATCAGGATTGGGAGCAGAAATTTGGAAAAGGATTGGATCTGAAAGTAGTTGAACTGATAGGTGAATCTGCAACTGATTTGAAGTTCCTTGAAAAGGGTCAAATAATAATAAGCACACCAGAGAAATGGGATGCTTTGTCTCGGAGATGGAAACAGCGGAAACTGGTTCAACAAGTCAGCCTTTTCATTGTGGATGAACTTCATTTAATTGGTGAAGAGGGTGGTCCAATCCTGGAAGTAATCGTATCCAGAAAGAGATATATTTCAAGCCAAATTGAAAATCATATCCGCATTATTGCTCTTTCTATTTCACTTGCAAATGCTAAAGATCTTGGAGAGTGGATTGGTGCTACAACACATGGACTTTTCAATTTTCCACCTGGTGTGCGTCCTGTACCAGTTGAGATTCACATTCAGGGGATTGATATAGCCAATTTTGAGGCTCGAATGCAAGCAATGACTAAGCCAACATACACGTCAATAGTTCAACATGCAAAGGAAGGCAAACCGGCTCTAGTGTCTGTGCCAACATGGAAACATGCACGACTTACTGCTCTTGATATAGTCACATATTCAAATGTAGATGGTGGAGAGAGATCCCAATTTCTTCAATGTACGAAAGAAGATCTGGCACCTTTCATTGCGAAAGTTAAAGAATCTACCTTGAGTCATATTTTGACTCACGGTGCTGGGTATCTACATGAAGGTCTCAGTTTAATGGAAAAAGAATTGGTCACCCAGCTGTTTAGTGCAGGGGCAATTCAGGTGTGTGTAGCAAGCAGTTCGATGCGTTGGAGGTTGTCCTTGTCTGCACATTTGGTTGTTGTCATGGGGATACAGTATTATGATGGGCGTGAGAATGCTCATACTGGCTATCCTATTACTGATCTTTTGCAAATGATGGGTCGTGCCAGTAGACCTCTGCTTGATAATGCTGGAAAATGTGTAATATCTGCTGGTGGTCCCAATCAAAAACAGTTAAGTTATACTGGTAGAGAGGAAGAGGAATGCTTTTATGATGGAGCGGAGGAGTTCAAGTATGGGGATTTAATTTCTACTCCAGTTGGGTGGAGTGATGCATTCTGCTTTTGAAACTGGTGGCAAATCAAGTACAATGTTACTACATATAACAGATGGAGTACATGAAATGTCTGAGCCTGGTTCAACTAGACAGTCTTCGTCACAGAAAATTGACAATGTGAGGTATGCAGAGGATGAAGTGAAACCCCAAGGAACTTAAAGAAGATGTTTGTCAAATAAATTTTATAAGACACTGGAACTGCAGGTTCTTAGTGTACCACAAGGGCACACTATCCCAAGTGGAGCCACTGTTATCACTGACAAAATTTCAATGCCAAATGTCTTACATTTGTTTGATGGTAAAGCACATAAAACCTTTTTAGCAGTTTCGCAGCGCAAGTGATTTCTTAGTGGAAAACACCGATTTTGCACTAATTGCGCTACGAAATGGGGAATTCGTGCTGATTCATAACACATATCACCCCAGCTGTCAAATTGTCTGCAAGAGAACAACATCATGAAATACTACGTGTGTCAAACCAGGGTGATGTGTCACCGTATTATCTTGGGGAACATTCTCATCATGGTGGCCATCTAGCAAGTTCTAGTCTGGTAAATCACATTGGTTTTCCCCATGCTCTCGTGAAACAAAATATTGTAGGATCCAGGCAACATTCCGCAGAGAATATAACAGTGAAGACAAGGGTTGACCATTTTGGTAGGAGTGCTTCTTCCAGTTTACAAAAGAAGATAGATATGGCTTCTGTGCTATCCCTGCCTTGGATCCAGCGCTGGTGTCCCTCATATCAGATTAAATCCTCGGTATTTGAGATACATTGCGGCTACGAGGGGAATTAATCTTAAAATTTTTTCAGTGAAAACAATACCAAGTGCTGCTGCAATGGCCATTGTTGAGCTTGCTTTCCAACAACTGCATTTTGGTAAACAGCATACGGCAGAATGACAAGTATAAATATAGTCCTGTGTCAAGAAGTAGAGTCTTTCACTTGTCAATTTTGGATTTTCAGGCACAGGGGCATCCAGATATTTGTCTTTTTAGGTTATGGCACTGGTCTTCCTGGCATTCTCTAATCGCCTAGAGGAATCGTTGCATTTTTCAAGTGATCTACAGAAATAAAGGCTTGGTTCAGGTTTATGGCATGGTGATGTCCAGTGGTATGAGTAAGTAAGACAGGGATGGGCACGAGCACTGCAACTAACAAAGAGGTGCTTTCTGTCATTCATCATTGAGTGAAATTGACTTTGGGCTGTCTGTCTTTTTCAAACCTGGTCACGTGTTCACTGATGTGGTTGGAAGCCCATACTATGTTACCCCGGAAGTGTTATGCAAACGCTATGGTCCAGAGGCAGAGGTGTGGACAACCGGGGTCATCCTATACATCTTACTCAGCGGTGTTCCACCATTTTGGGCAGAAACACAACAGGGAATTTTCGATGTTGTTCTACGAGTTCATATTGAGTTTGATTCAGAACCCTGGCCCACAATTTCCAAGAGTGCAAAGGATCTTATCAAAAAGATGCTTACTTCAAAACTATCTGAGCGGGAATTATGAGCGCTTGACTGCTCATGGAGTTCTATGTCATCCGTGGATATGTAAAGATGAAGTGGATTGAAGCCCCTGACCCTGTAACGAAATTTTCATATGAGTCGGATAGAATTAAGAGGTCTGCCGAGTTCGGGAAGTTTTGCAAGTGTTTGGAAGTGAAAACTGCGGGTGGATTGACCAATCATTGCAGATTTTGGGTTTTGGAGATCACTTAAAAGCATTGACCAGTTGCAAATATGAACTATCTCATTGGAGCGTTTAAGCTACCTTGTATAATATCTATCACCTTTTCTGATGGGAAAACTCGTAAGCAGGCTACTGTAAAGAAAGAAAATGGGCAAACTGCCTTGGTGCCTCTTTTTCGAAGCCAAGAAAATGTTGTTGGAGAGGTTTCGATAGAACCTGTTGCTGGTAAAAAGGTTGAGCATAATGGTGTAAAAATTGAGCTTCTAGGCCAAATAGAGTTGTATTTCGACAGGGGTAACTTCTACGATTTTATTTCCCTTGTTCGGGAGCTAGATGTACCTGGTGAGCTTCATGATCGTAAGACCTATCCATTCGAGTTCTCCACAGTTGAGATGCCATATGAGTCATACAATGGTGTAAATGGGAGGCTAAGGTACATTTTGAAGGTTACTATCAGTCGTAACTATGTCAGTAACATTGTCGAGTACCAAGACTTCTGGGTACGGAATTATACACCACTTCCAACAGTTAACAACAACATCAAGATGGAGGTCGGGATTGAGGATTGCCTACATATTGAGTTTGAATATTTCATGACAATCAGCAAATAGCAACTCAGGAACAAGAATCAACCAGTAATCCTGAATGGATACAAGGAGAGCATTTTGTGCATCAAGCCCTACAAAATTTCAGATTGTCATATGCATTAACAAACATAACTCAGCAGTTTCGTAGCGCGCTACGAAACTGCTGTAGGTGGTGATTTTAAACGCAGAGCAGCTATTTTGATAATATGAGCGGGAATTTTGAAAGAAAGACACCTGTCCATCAATACAGCCTACAGCACATCAGAAACATGGTGGTGTTCTATTGTTTTTGGGTTATTAAAGGGACTTGAAGTACATGTTGTTGCATATTCGAAGTGATGGGGGACCAGAACCGAAAAGTAAGGGATATTCTCAGCCAACACGGAGCAGATTAAAGCCTTCAGCATCCAAAGCTAGCATGGAACATTGAATACTCATCTCAACCATCTCAGCCAAACGGAAAGGAAGCCAGGTGTCAAAGCTGCAAGGAGGAATCATTCTACGAAGGAGATAGACTTAGAGTTATAATCAAATTAGGACTCTTTAGAATTTCAGTTAGCACTTATTGTATTAAATAGTTTGTTGCAAAGCAGATAGGGGTCATCAGTGAGACTCATCGAGCTCCCCTCATGCTGGAGGAGGAAGCTCAAAGTAGTTAAAGTTATGTTTCTATATATAGTGGAAACTTTTATGTAATGAGGGTTGGATATTTGAGAAAACAGAGTTTATTTTGGCTTGTGTAAAAACTTATTTTCAGTAATACAAATGACTGCTTTTCTTCTCAGGATTCATACAGTGTTTCAAATGCTCAAGATATATGTGGTTTTGTTTTATCCTTTATGTTTTACAACTGTATAAATACACAATCACTCAGAATTCACTTTGCTGCTCTGATTTCCTGTGTGTATTTGTAAGTTGAGGTTTCTATGAGAGGTATTTTGAGTGTTTAAACATTACATGCCCTGACTTCTATGAATGAGTAGTTTTATAGTTTGCTGAAATGATGATTAACTCCATGAGCCCAATGGAAGTCCTTGTAATGTCTATCCAGCCAACATATGTGTTAAATTTACTTTGCAAGAGTTAGCCATCTCATCAATATTTAAAATCAATAACCCTTTGAGAGAGCCCTCTCAGGCTAAGGAGGCTAAGCCTTAGTCAAAAGTCTGGTTTGAAATAGTTACACAGAGTCTAACTGATCAGCAGCCTTTCAGTGCTTGATTTTGTGATAACACTTACAATGACTCAAAATGAATTTTCTTACAATATGTAACATGCCCAAGAAGGGTCCTTCATACATGGCAATGACTCCCTAGACTTGTGGACTCAATCAAAAGCCCTAGAAGCTGTCAATGGGAGCTTAACCTAAAAATAAATTCTCTTGAGCATGAAACCCATGCCTCAAGATCAATAATAATAAATTTATTTTTCTCATTACATAAAATATATAAATTCATGATTACATATGTCGTTAGGAAGACCATAATAGTTACATAGTTCAACAAATTGGGCCAGGATAAATATTCAAAGGGATTGGAAGAAAGGACGACCAGAGCTAAGGCAAGGTTAGGCTTATCAAAGTACAAAATATTCCTCAGACCAAATGAGGATCAAGAGCAGACCCAAGAGAGAGTCAAAAGAAACACTAGACAGAGAACAATATTGAAATTAACTATTAAATTGATAATTGGGTACCTTCGTAACACCATTGTGCCCAAATTGGCATGAAGATTATCATGCGAAAACTTCTATTTGGCATAACTGCCTCTATCCAGAGAAAGGAGTGTTGGGAGTGCATAGAGAGGAAGTGCAGCTTTGAATTCAACAGAGAGGAAAACAAAGCAGTGAAGAGGGTGCTTGTAATTGGCCACTAGAATTGCCTGAGATACCTCCATCGATCCAAAGAAGAACAATTCCAAAATCCATGCCAAGTAGCATAAAGAATCAAGAACAAAAACGTGAAGGAGAAGCCCCAAAAATTTGAACCTAAGAATGTTAATCCAGACTCTTTTCATGACACCGAGCATGATTCCCTTTCTATTGTCAAATTTCATAGAACCTCTAGAGATTATGAAAACTTGAAGGGTACCATGGAATCCACAAAGGAAAACTAAGCTCCCATACAAACACTAGAAGCCTGAATCGTACATATTTGTCTCATTATCACCCTCCATGAATATAATTTCAAGATGCTGGAAGCCACAAAAATATCATCAACCATGAATTCCATTAACATCTTCCACCCTATAGTCTTAAAGAAGTCTGGCATGAGGGTGTAAGAATAAATTAGGAACTTTCCTACTACTGAGTTCTCCATATGCGAGGAATGAAGGGGTGCATGGCATGCATACCTTCTACCATCCACCTCTGTTAGGGAAACATGCATGTACTACATAACCACTAAATTATTATTCAAATTGTTCAAGGGGGTAAGTAATTATGAATGAGAACCTTAAGGACACCCACAAAATATTTATCTATGCTCCTAAACTCATGAATACCAATGTTGAAGAAAATAATAGGTACTTGCATGGTTTTCATCATGGAATATTTTTCCATTTGGACTTACCATTGATGACAACTTGTCTTGACTCTAGTATACAAGCATGATTTTCCTGTTCATTGACTTCCTTGTTTTGATTTTGTAAGATGTGATAGAAGGCCTTTCTAGGGAAGGATCCAAGATATTAATAATTATGCTAAGGATAAGACTTCGATGGTTATTCTTAGGAAGAGAACCATTGTGTAAATGTTGAATGGTGATAAGGGAATCTCCCAAAATTTCTATCTTGGAGATTTCCCTATTCTTAGCCAACTGAAGACCAGTAGGAGCCCACACATTTCAGCCAGATTATTGTTCCTCTTTCCATGTCCCCAAGAATACTTTACTTCTTGGTTTTCCTTGGGATTCAAGAGAATCCCTCTATCTGCCACCCCAATTAAATATGTTTTTAAATGTAGGATTCAAAAGGATTTTCATTTATGATAAAGTATTATGAATTCAATCTAGTGAGGTCCCACTTACTATTAGTTAAATATCACGAGGGATAGCCCTCTAGGGTACAAAGTTGAGGGAATCCCTATCCCTGCATAACCCCACGATCTTTACATTATATATATATATATATATATATATATATATATATATATATATATATATATATATATATATATATATATATATAATGTAAAGCTCATGAGGGATAACCCTATAGGGTATGGAGTTGAGGGAATTGATGTCCCTGTATAAATCTCTCTCTCTCTCTCTCACTATATATATATTATGCTGGAATAAGCTTAAGAGGGATAGCAATGGTTGACTGCCAACAACTGTGTAAACATATATACATATGTTTTATAATCTGGGAGACTTGGTGAAGGCCCACATATAAATATATACAAATATATGCAAAGAGTGGAAACACAAATCAACTAAGTGATAAGGAAGGTATGTTCAGCGAGAAACAACAAAATATATGTCTTAGGGTCCCATCTTGGGAAGCCCTAGAGTGCGCACCATTATGGAAAAAGGTTGCGAGACAAGGCCAAGTAGGGAACTTTCCCATCATTTGATGTGGAAAAGCTCGTCTTTCCTCGAGACTTTCGAAGTGGGTGCATGTTTACCATAAAGGAAATAGGTCGAGAGATATGGTCGAGATGGGAACTTTCCAATTGTTTGATGTGGAAATGCTTGTCTCACCTCGGGACTTTTTAAGTGTGTGCATGTTACCTCGAGGAAATGACTTGACATGGCTGCCACTTAGGCAGGATTAAAAGCGACATGGAACGATCCACATGGTATGGTGGAATCCACAAGTGAATGACATATAGTCCATGTGGGTGCCACGTGGTAGCCATAAGGTTGACTTGGAAAAATGTTATCGACCAAATCTTAAATTGGCCATTTCTTTTGATATAAGAGTCAGATCAAGGAAAAATTTATATCGCCGAAAATTTCTCAACAATCTAAATGCAACAATGATGTTTATTTTAAGTTTTTAGGAGATCAAAAAGTCAAAATTTTAAGATCCCATTTCCATAACAGGGCGTTGGAGGTTGGGCAAATGATGGTAATGTTTTCTTCCATGCTTAGTATGGTCTCCAAAGTGGATGGGCGTGTTATAAAACTAACAAGATTTTTTAATTCTCTCAATGAATACATAGCCACTATATAATTCCCTCTTAAAAGAGTGTTTCCTTATAGGGAAAAAAATCCCTAACATAACTTCTACTATCATGACTACGACCTAATGATGAATGGTCCATATTGACTATGAAATTACAATATTTTACAAGGAAAGTTTTCCAAAAAAAAATCTTCTAGGGAATTATCCGCAAAATCCCCACCAAGTGAGGGCCCATAATGACAATTATAATGGGGGAACTGAGATCAAAACATGGCTAATAATGCAAAGAATATAGCATACACCCAACACCAAACACATAACCTAAGTACACCAAAGATTGTTGTACGAACTCACACTTCTTGAGATTTGGAAACAACTAGTAATTTTTTAATGTCTCTAGTACTGTAACACCCTCCTCCCACATCTACCCAAGTAACTGGCCAATCAAGGTAAACATGTGATGAGAGGATATTGCGATCTGATTCAACCTCCTAAGTCACCTTAAGGAAGTGGAACCGACAAAACACAACCAAACTGACCATCCACACATCCTGCAAAACCTCCATAAGCTACCCCACCTTTCTAGGTGGCCAACCCCTGAGGAAAATCAGTAGTTCAAGGATCTAGAGCCCCAAACACTCCCTTTCCAAGCCATCCAAGCAACTGAGGGTCCTAAATGTTCCCATGAGCCTACCTGAGTGCGACTGTAGCCTTTTTCTACCAGTGTTATGCTAGCGAATGTGAGATTTAAGACTAAATTCCAGGGCTAGGACCCAGTCGCTGCCCAAAACTTCATCGAATTTATAGAAATGAAAAGAAACATAGAGACAATGATGTCAATACATATTCTTGAATAAATACTTGAGTGGAACCCTACTAGCCAAGACATGCATTTCATCAAACATGTCATAGATATGCATTCTACAAGTCCTAATAACATAACTGAGCATACGAGTCTTATACTTATCTAAGAATCACTAATAATCATTGATGCCTTACCACATTATTTGCATTATCATCTATTAGGTCATAGATTCATTTCTCAATAATTTACAAATCAAACATGATGAGAACCACACATTTTCACTGTCATAAAACATATTCATAACTAGCATATAAACAATAGAAATAATGAGGATACAATAGCCATAAGTACCACATATTAACCAGTACATTTACTCATAAAATACCAAGGAAATTAACTCTTATTAATGAATTCAAAAGCCAACCCGGTATGGGAATACCACATTCCACCCGACCGTATATTGGATGAGCCAAGCCTCTCTTCAGCCAATCACCCTCATGTAATATTCCAAGCATGAATGTGGCACTCAAACCAAAAGAACCAACCAGGGCTTCCCGATGTTGAACCACCTCATCCTCATCAATAGAATCAGGCTTTACCACAATCCTCACTGGATCACTAGGCAAAAATAAGCATGGATGCCACCAAGTTTCTCCACCTACACCATAAGGAATTTTCCTCTCTCCTAGTCTCTAGGATTTACTGAAACCCATAGTCTAGTCCAAGGGTCACTACGCCATAATCAAGACACCACCCTCCAGGATTTACCATATATCCTACCATTCGCGAACAAGGATTCGTAGGCCTAATCAAGAGCAACCACCACTAGGCTTTACCGCATATCCCATCATTCACTGGTCAAGGATTCCTAGGCCCATCGAGGCACACCGTACCTAGATTTACCGCAATCCACAGTCTGGTTCAGGGGTCACCGGGCTAGTGACTTTACCGCATTCCCTAGTCTGGTTCAGGGATCATTAGGCCATGTGTTCTTTCATTCAGAGATCCAACTCATTCAGCTTCGAATCCATCCATCAATCCAGCTCAACCAAAACATGAAAACCCCATCACACTATCGCTATTCAGAAATGGAAAGGCTAGGCTGAAAAAAATTGTCACTCTTGGAAAAACCCATGCCAATGACAACAACAGAACTAAGAACACACATGCATAGCCATGCATGCCACATCTAGCAAGAAAATCACACATGCAAATCGATACCTACAAGTAAACCTGTTGTAGCTGCTTGACCCTACTCTCCCTTGCTTGACCTTTGCTTTCTCTTTTCCTTCTTTTCCTTTCTTGATCCAATGACAAAGTGCTCCAAGAAAACTCTAAGTGTCCAAGAGTGAGAGAGAGAGAGAGAATAGAGAGAACACCAAAAATAAACTGACCAAAAGCCATGAACTGATCCTCATAAGCCTTTTTATTAATGTGGCCTCTATTTTCTTCGTTTTCTATTATTTTCCTTCATTTTCCTCCTCACATGCAACTTGTGACCTTTCACCTTCCTTTTCTCCTAATTTCCTTTATTTTCATAAATAAATTACCAAAAATGTCATTTTTCCTTTCTAAAGCCTTTTCCATTGCCTTTGCCAATTTCCTTAGCCATAATAACCGAAATGAACACCCACACTAGGATGTTTTTCCCAACATTTAGCTTGGAATAAGTGTCCCATAACTGTGGTTATTATTTTGCCTTTATTAACTTTTATTACATGGAATTTTCACTAGGGTTGTTACAGAACCCTCCCCCTTGGGGGAACACCGTCCTCGGTGTTCAATGACACCTATAACCAACAAGACTGCTGAAAACAAAACATACTACCCATGGAGCTTTATAACTTAGCTCGTTGTAGTATTTACAATGATCAACCTGCTGAGAAGCAAACCAACATGACAACATAATAACATAACAATCATACTAACATGACCCCCATACCACTTATTGGAGCTTTATATCACAACTCATGGTGGTATTTACATCCATATACATATGTACATATACCAAAACATCACATCAAACATATACCCAAAACATATATCAAGGACATTCGCTCAACCAGCAAATAAGGAAGGATACATAGCCTGCATCTGATCCACCATCTCCCATGTAGCTTCATTAGCCCCAAAGTGCTTCCACTCCACATTAACCTGCTCATTTTCTTGGTTATGGAGAATCAACACCTTTCTCTACAATATACATTGAGGTTCTAGCTAGAATTATCCATCTGGTTCCACCTGCAATACAGACCCATCAAGCACATGATCAACATCTTTAACATACTTCTTAAGCAATGACACATGGAAAAAATCATGGACTTTCACTGTCGGAGGTAGTGCAAGTCAATAGGCTACTGCCCAATCCTTTGCCTCCCCATCTTCAATGCATGAATGATTATTTCCAACGCAAGATCACGTGTCAGATAGTTCTTCCCATGCTCATTTAGTTTCCACGACTCATAACATATCGCCTATCCCTCCTGCATAAGGACCCATCAAGTCCTCTCTTGAAATAATTTGTACACACTATCGTCTCTTGCAAGCATATGTACACACTACAAACTCTTTGTTAGAATCTACAATATTTAACACTGGAGTGTTTGTCAACAAATTCTTTAGCCACTCAAAACTTGTTGCACATTCCTCTGTCCATTCCAATTTCTTACCTTTCCTCTCCAATGACATAATAGGATATGCAATCCAAGAGAAGTTCCTAATGAACCTCCTATAATAGCCTACTAGCCCCATTAATTATCTTACCTCATCCACATTTCTAGGATATTACCACTTCATAATATATCTTATCTTCTCTAGATCTACTGCTCTGCTTCCTTGGAGACCACATGCCCGAAGTAATGTAGATTTGTTTGAAAGAAACTGCATTTACTGAGTTCAGCACACAACTGATGCTCTCCCAATAGTCTCAACACTATTGCTAAATTCTCGGAATGTTATTCCTCATTCTTAGAATATATGAAAATGTCATTAATGAATACAATAACAAATTTGTCCAGATAAGTAGACAACACACTAATCATCAAGCACATAAAGGTAGTTGGAGCATTATTCAAACCAAATGGAACTACAAAAAACTCATAATGCTCATACCTAGTCTGGAAAGTTGTCTTGTAAATGTCCTCTTCCTTTTTGCGTACCAGATGATATCTGGATCTCAAATCAATATTTGAGAACATTGTTTATCCTTTTAACTGATCAAATAAGTCATCAATCCTCGACAATGGGTACTTGTTCTTGATGGTCACCTTGTTCAACTTCTTGTAATCAATGCATAACCTGAGAGTACCATCTTCCTTCTTCACAAACACGACCGATTCACCCCACGGTGATACAATTGGCCTAATGTATCTCTTGTCAAGCATTTCCTTCAACTGAAACTTTAACTCTATTAACTATAGAGTGCTCTTCATGTATGGTGCCTTTGATGCTGGTGTTGCCCTTGGTACCAACTCAATAGAAAAGTCTACTTCCCTGTGAGGTAGAAAATCTGAAATCTCTGCTGGAAACACATCTTGAAACTGCTACAAGATTAGTTACTTTCTCAATACCTCTGCATCCTCAACACCCTTACCTTTGTCACTAGAAACTTGCACTGAAAATAACACACCTCCTTTTCTGCCACTGTGCTTTGCCTGCATAGTTGTCACCATCCTAACTGATGTTGCTTTCTTCTTACCCTGTAATATTCTCTTCTCCCCATTGTCATCCAAGCACTCAATAGCTTTGTCATAACAATCCACTTTGGTCCTATGAAGATATAGCTAGTCCATACCCAAAATCATACTGTATGAGCCCAACAGTAATACGTTCAAATATGCTAAAGTAGGCATGCCATTACTCTCAAATGCATAAGATCTTACCCAATGATGAAATCTCTTCTTGGTACTTGTAGCCAACTGCACTAACCAATATTATGCATGCACTTCTTTATTCGAACCACACTTATCCACCAAGTCAGGGTTAACATAACTATAATTAGATCCGTTGTCAATCAAAATTATAGAAACAACTTGATCACAAAACTTATTGTCCATTTCAATGATAGATGCTTGATGATATGCCTTCCCATTATATAATGCTGCATAGATATGAGGAATGCTCTACCCAACATTCCCAACATTCTGCACCTTCTGTGCACTATATATATGAGGCCTACCACCTTGATTTTGTAGAAAATCCCTTTTAAGATGCTCCTTACCAGATGTCCATCACTCCAACCATATTGTGCCATCACCTCTACTATGTTGTTGTGTCCCATGCCCTTGACTAGCTGCATTGAACTTATTATGCAGTGCAACATTCTCTTTTTCTTGTGCATCCCGAGGCCTCGTTATTTTCAACTTCCATTTACCTTTAATTTTATCTTTCCCTTTCCATCCTTGCTAAGATTTTGTCTTACGCTTTGATTGTGCAAAGCAATACTTTAGTTTCCCAATAAATTCCCTAAGTGACCGAAGCTCATTATACTCAATATGTTCTCTAAGTGCTAATGGAAATCCACTGAAAAATCTTTGAACTTTAGCCTTTTCATCTTTAATATATGATACATACCTCAATAGCTCCAAGAACTTGGTCGTATACTCTTCATTTGTCATCGATGCCATTTTAAGCTCATAGAATTCCTTGGCGTTGTTGTTGTAGTACCTTTCCGACAAGTACTTCTTTCTTAAGAGTCTCTTGAATTCATGAAAACTCAACTCCTCTGTCCTGATGTCTTTGGCTCATTTTACATCTTCCCACTAGATGTCCACTTTCCCTTTGAGGCTAAATATAGCTATTCCGGCCTTCATATTCTCTGTATACTCATGTGGTTCAAAGAACTTATTCATGCCAAGTACCCAAGCCTTAGAATCCTTAGGCTTCTTCAACTCTCCATCAAAAGTAGGTGGCTTCACTTTCTTAAACTCATCCAGCAAGTATCCCCTATCACTCCTCCTGTAAGGGTGATAACGATGACGATCATAGTGCCTATCAGAACCAAAACTATAATAGTACTTGTGTCCATCACCTCTCCTATCCAAAGTGTCCAAGTATCTACCATATTTGATCTTGTCATCTCTATCTTACTTGTGACCACCATGAGACCTACTTCCATATGCCCCATTAGTCCCATTCCCCTATTCATAGCTGATCTGAAGTGGTCCATGTCTCTATAATTTTGACAAACTCTGAAGAATTACTGTATTGACTTCTACTTGTTTCGACTGTGCTTGCATGATTCTGTCATTATCTACTTTACAAATCCTTATTTATTCCTTCAAACTCCTCAATGTGTCTACTAAGTTAGAAGAGTTTCCAACACCACACTACTCATCTGATTCATAGGGAGAATCTTTGTAGTCTACCATCTTGCTAGTCATCTTGATCTCTTCCTGCAAGGCACACTATGTCAGCTAAACCAAATCATAAAAAACCAACGTACCTTAGTATAACTCGGGGAGGATATCTCATCTACAAGACCGACCAGATTAGCACAATACATATATAAACATAATCATATCAACATTTAATCATCATCTCAACCATTATCCAGTCATCAATGCATGACCATACCCACCACACATCATGACCTCATGCATGGAAACTATAACCATATCATTGTATGCATAACAACATATGTATGACATGCATGCATACACAATACATACAAACATTGACATGCATATTCAATGCATAACTGACATAAACTCATGATAAACACATCCAACAACAACGCCATTAACTTTTCACATGGAAACACCACTGCAACCATAACCAACACCATGCATACACAACCAGTACATAGACCACAAACATGAGAACACATATGAAACTGACATGAATGCATGACCAACACATCACCCATCCATTCCAAGGGCTCTTATAGCACTCTGTAACACCCTCCTCCCACATCTACCCAAGTAACTGGCCAACCAGGGTAAACATGTGATGAGAGGCTACTATGATCTGATTCAACCTCCTAGGTCACCTTAAGGAAGTGGAACCAACAAAACACAACCAAATTGACCATCCACACATCCTATAGAACCTCCAAGAGCTACCCCACCTTTCAAGGTGACCAGCCCTTGAGGAAGTTCAGCAATTCAATGACCTAGAGCCTTAGTCACTCCCTTGTCAAGCCCTCCAAGTGACCAAGGGTCCCAACCATTTCCATGAGCCTGCTTGAGTACCAATGTAGCCTTTTTCTACCAGTGCTATGCCAGAGACTGCGAGATTTAAGGCTAAATTCCAGGGCCAGGACCCAATCACTTCCCATAACTTCATGGAATCTACATTAATGAAAAGAAATAGAGATAATGATGCCAATACACATTATTGAACAAAGGCTTGAATGGACCCCTACTAGCCATGATAGGCATTTTGTCAAACATGTCACAAATATGCATTCTACAGGTCCTAATAACATATCTGAGCATAAGGGTCTTATACTTATCTGAGAATTGCTAAGAAGCATTGATTCCTTATTGCATTTGTTGCATTATCATCTTTTAGGTCATAAATTCATTTCTCAATCATTTACAAATCAAACATGATGAGAATCATACATTTTCACTGTCATAAAACATATTCATAACCAACATATAAAAAACAGAAATAATGAGGATACAACAACCATAAGTGCCACATACAACGAAAAGAAACTTTTATTAATGAATGCAAAATCCAACCCGGTATAGGACTACCATGTTGCCCTCGACTGTAGATTGGATGAGCCAAGTTTCTCTTCAGCTAATCACCCCTGTGCCATATTCCAAGCATGAATGTGGGACTCAAACCAAAAGAACCAACTAGGGCTTCCCGAGGTTAAACCACCTCGCCCTCATTAATAGAATCAATCTTTACCGTAATCCTCACTGGATCACTAGGCCAAAACAAGCATGGATGCCACTGGGTTTCTCCACCTACAACATGAGTAATCTTCCTGTCTCCTAGTCTCTAGGATCTACCACAACCCATAGTCCGGTCTAGGGGTCACTAGGCCATAATCAAGACACCACCCTTCAGGATTTACCACAACCCATAGTCCGGTCCAAGGGTCACTAGGCCATAATCGAGACACCACCCTCTAGGATTTACTGTATATCCTGCCATTCGCCAATAAGGATTCCTAGGCCTGATCAAGGGCAACCACCTCTAGGTTTTACTGTGTATCCTGCCATTCACCGGTTGAGGATTCCTAGGCCCTCCAAGGCACACAATACTTGGCTTTACAACAACCCACATTTCGGTTTAGAGGTCACTAGGTCTGTGGCTTTACCACAATCCACAAAGCGGTTCAGGGACCACTAAACCATGTGTTCTTTCATTCATAGATCCACCTCACTCAACTTCGAATCCATCTCAACCAAAACATGAAAACCCCATCACACCATGGCTATCTAGAAATGGCAAGACTGTTGGGTTGTGTTATATTATTTCTATGACTAGCCCCAGTAGTTAAACCGGGGGGTTAGAGGGGGGGTGGAGCCCCCCTCTACGGGGTCTAGGGAAATGCCCCGGGAATTTTTTTTGGAGCCTATATTAGGTGGGCGGACCTTCCTATGGTTTTGTGCATGGATTTTGCACATGGTTTTGGGCACAATGGTTTTCAGTCCATGGTATTTAGTAGATCCGGTCAAGGGAACTATGGTTATGTTCTAATCCAGGGTTAATGGATTGGGGTTTATGGATTCTTTGACATGTATATATATGTATTGTAGCAGTGAAAGGAATATAATGAAAAATCAATTTGGTAGTCCCGGTTTTGGGATCCAGGGGAAAATATCTGTGTATATTTGTTTTATGTGTTATTGTCTCTCCATTGTTTATTTTTTGTTTTTAGAAATCGTATGCAGGCAATTTCTGTACGGGGTTAAAAACTACAAATACTAGGCTGAAAAAAACTATCACACCTAGCAAAACCCATGCCAATGACAACAAGGGAACCAAGAACACACATGCATAACCATGCATGCCACATCTAGCAAGAAAACCACACATGCAAATCAATACCTGCAATTAAACCTGCTGTAGCTGCTTGATCCTGCTTTTCCTTACTTGATATTTTCTTCCTCTTTGCCTTCTTTTCCTTTCTTGATCCATTGTTGAAGTGCTCCAAAAAAACTAAGTGTCCAAAAGTGTGTGAGAGAGAGAATAGGGAGATAACTCCAAAATTGGACTGACCAAAAGCCATGAATTGATCCCCATAAGCCTTTTTATTAATGTGGCTTCTATTTTTTTCATTTTCCATTATTTTCCTTCATTTTCCTCCTCACATGCAACCTGTGACGTTTCACCTTATTTTTCTCCTAATTTCCATTATTTTCATAAATAAATTTCCAAAAAATGCTATTTTTCTTTTCCAAAGCCTTTGTCATTGCCTTTGCCAATTTTCTTAGCCATAATAACACGCTAGGATTTTTTGCCCAACATTTAGCTTGGAATAAGTGTCCCATAACCGTGGTTATTATTTTGCCTTTATTAAATTTTATTACATGGGATTTTCACCAGGGCTGTTACAAGTACTTACATCAAATGTGAGATGTGCTCCTCCTAGGTGCCATTGTATACTAGTATATCATCTTAATGAACAATAACAATTGAATCTAGATAAAATTATATTATATTATTCATTAATCTCATGAACATAGCTAGTGCATGGCATAAACCAAATGGCATGACTAACCGCTCATACAAACCTTGTTTGGTTTTGAAGGAAGTCTTCTAGGTATCTTCTTATTTGAATCGAACTTGGTGATACCTTGATTTTAAATATAGCTTGGAGAATTATTTTTCTTACTACAACTAGTCCAACAGGTCATTAATCCTAGATATGTTGTACATTTTATTGAGAATGTTTTTTAAATGCCTTGTAATCAACGCATATTCATCAAATTCCATCCTCCTTTAGCACAATTATGATGGTTGTCCCACATGACGAGGTACTTGGTCGAATAACACCCTATTATAGCAGTTGTTTCAATTACTTTTTCACCTTGTTTTGTTCCAGAACAAACTATTTGTACAACCCAATGTTAGGCAATGGTGAGTCTTACAAAATTTAGATCTTGTGATCCACTTCCCTCTTGGGTAGTATCCCTCTAAGCTCTTGGACCACTGTCTTTGTATTCCAATAAAAACTCTTCCAATTGTTGTCTATGTTTCTTAGTGCACCCCTTTAAGGATGCCTTTTATCTTATTGACTCTTCTAAATACTAAGTTTCTCCTAAAATTTGTAAAACATACTTCTCGCTAGAACTGATAAGCTTCTTGGCTTGATTGGAACATACCATGAAATTTTAGACTTGCTCTTGTGCGCATTGATGGTGAAGGATTTTTTATCCTTAATAAGGTGGTATTGGTTGGCTCTTTGCATGGATTGTGTGTCCATATAGGGACTCCCTAACACAACTCCACATACATCAAGTGGAATTACATCTCATTCTGCTTCATCAATAAACTCAACACTGATAAAATACTAATTTTACATTATTATTTTTACCTTGATTTATGCATCTTTTGTTTACCCATCCTAATGGATATGGGATATGATGATCTCACATCTCCAATCCTAGTTTGTTGACCAAATCTACCGCAACGAAATTGGCTTGTGATCCTAAATTAAATAGAGCATCAATTTTTTTCTTCTTAACCTATATTTGTATATTAGAAGAGTTTGGTAATCTCCTTCTCTTCTTTTTGTTAAATTCTACTCATATTCACCCCCTTATGTATTGTTGTGTGGAAAATATTCTTAGCCATGTATGAGTTACATTCCACCTAATTGCTCGAATCTGTGGCTATATGATATTTCTTCTTTCTTTCCTTCTTTAGGTTCTTTGAGTTGAGTTATGCATGTAATTTCCATTACTTCTCCTCTATTTTACCATCAATGTTACAATGCTTGTAGTGGTTGATAGGATTTTCACTAATGTACGATGGTTGTTGTCTTCTATTCCTTTTTCCCTTTCAATTTCTTCTTCCCTTCTTTGGAAGCTTCCTCATGTTCCTTCTGGTTTGAACCACTCAAATACCCTTTATTTTGGCCTATGTTTTCCAAGTATTGTGCCTTTATAAAAGCCTCATCCATCATTCTAGGTTTGAATAACACCACTTGCTTTCATAGAGAACATTGTAGATCCCCCAAATACTTGAGGGTTGCTTATGTGTTATTGGAAGAGATACATAGCATTATTTCCATGTTACTAAACTATGTAGTGTACTCTTATACAATATGCCCTTGTCTTTGCCTAAAGTAATGCCACTGCATCCACTAGTCCTATACATATCTGATTGGTTAGAATTGGGAATTTACGAGTGTTTTAAAATCCCATCACTTAGTTGCTAGAGGATTCCCCTCTAACCTTAGGGTTTCAATGTGACTTTCCCATCAAGTTTGGGCATGGCCTTAATTTCAAATAAGAAAGGAGATAAACTAAGCCTCTAATTGTTGCAAATGCTGATTTAATTTCAAATATAAATATCACCTTCATATGGCTCGATGTCCACCTTTGCTTCCATCTTAAAGAGGGTCCATGAATGGTTCACAATGCTCAAACTCGACTGCTCTTTTCTGGGTTTCTTGGAATCCTTGATAAACCAATTTCCCCTCTAATATGTCCTCTACATTGGAACCTCCATATTCTTTGAATATCCTAAGTTTATTAGTTATGGCTTCCATGTGATTCAAATTACAATTTATATCAACAACTTATGCTTCCATCCACTCAAACCTCTCCTTTGTCATATCTTGAAGGTTATCATAAATCAATTTGACATCATGGCTAGGGTTTTATGACTTATTTCTTAAATCGACCTAATCCCCTGCAACTTCCCATAAAATACCTAGAGAGACTTCCTCTCATACCAATGTAATCTATAGACTACCATGGATATTTCATTGGATAGTTCTTCACAATAGATCTATTAAAATATATACTATGAAGGGTTAATTCATTTAAATTCCATATCTATTATTATTGATTTTGTTTTCTATGTATGTAATATATAAATGTAAAAAATAGAGAATAGTAAAATAAAAGCACTCATGAACCAAAATAAACACTAAGATGTGCTTTGGGAAACCCTTTAAGGAGAAAACTTAGATGGAAGGTGAGGCTATTATGCTCTCTTTTGTCTTAAATGGAAATGATGCAAATACAAAGGAGAAGACACTCTCTAGGGAATTTCTTGAGACCTGGGGTTGGTGGGATACTATAGAACACAAACCCCATATGTTTTTCTCTCTCTCTCTCTACCCAAACTTATATACTTTGCTCTAATATGGAACAAAACACATTTGAATAGAATGCCAAGTCATTTTCCTCCCAGTGGATTGGGTATAACATACCCCAATATCCAACTAGGGGTTAAATTTGACCTATTCACCCCCCAAGATGAGTTACAACTTAACCCGTCTAGAGTATGCTTCATATCCCCCACATATTTGTCCCATGTTCCATGAGTAATAGGGGTTAGCATGAGATCCTCTTGAATTATGGTGGTTAATCATGATAGGTCAACTTCTGGAAGGCATAAATTTTGCGTTTGAACTCCAATTGACACCATTATTGAATAGTTGGAAAGATATATGTATGTATAATAACATCAAGGGGTGAAATGCCTAAGTGACAAAGTTTTATCCCCCCAAATAAATAATTTAAGGCCTCAATTTAGCCACAAAATATTGCTGACCCTAATTCTCCAAACCGGGTCTCGCCACTAAAATTACTCCTATAAGTTGATTTCTTTGATGTTTCCACCATGGAAGTGTAGGAATTTATAGGGTAAGTTCCTCAGACAGAACACCAAAGGACACCGCTCACAAACAGATCACAGATCAATACACCAGTACTTTTGACGTGGTTAAAACCATCAAAGAGGGAAACAGTCCACGACTTGAGCCAACGCGGCCACTTCAGGCAATTTATTAATAAAAGAATGAAAATTTACATAAGCTTCTCTCATGGACGGTTAACCTACAAATGACCCTCCATGCTCTTTAAATAGAGATCATGGACCAATCGGGTGTTAAGCCATGGATCAAGTGTCGGTAATACCGAGGAGAGAATAAACCGTCAGATCACTACATATCATGACCGTCAGATTGTAAGTTACAAAATGTACATATTAAAGAAATACACTTTACCTAACTCTATATTAGACCAAGTTATACTTAACTATTTCCTATGTGTCGGAATATCCTAACATCCCCCCTTAAGAACAACTTGGGATAAGATTGAAGGATTTACAAATATGACACAATAGGAGAAGGAAGGAGGCACTAGAGCCTATCCCCCCTTAGTGACAACTTCCTGAACTCCAACCATAAATCGAAGTTTAGTGAACTTCGCCTCTGTGAGAGCCTTTGTAAAGATGTCTGCAACTTGATCATTTGTTGAACAATATTTCACTTCAAGAACATGGTCGTGGATGAGCTTTCTGATGAAGTGCATGTGCAGTTCAATGTGTTTGCTGCGCTGATGTTGGACTGGATCTTTGCATAGTTGAATGGCACTTTGATTATCACACCAAATTGTAGTCGGATGTTGCTACTGAAAGCCAAACTCTGACAGGATCTGACGAAGCCACAAGGCTTCCTTACTAGCTTCTACGACACCACGATACTCTGCTTCTGCTGAAGAAAGAGAAATGGCACCTTGTTTCTTGCAAGCCCATGTAATAGGTCCTAAACCAAGAGTGAACACATAACCTGCAGTAGACTTCCGATCATTAGGGTCACCAGCCCAATCGGAATCAGTGAAACCAACCAGTAGAGGAGATGCTTCGGCACTGTAATGAATCCCAAACTGAACTGTACCTCGAACATAACGAAGTATTCTTTTAGCTGCTTTCCAATGACTTTCACGTGGGTTTTACATAAACCGAGCAACAAGGCCAACAACAAAGGAAAGGTTAGGACGAGTATGGGTTAGATACAAAAGTTTTCCTACAAGTTGACGGTATAAGGTAGCATCAACTTCAGGAGAAGTATAGGTGACTGAAAGTTTGACTCCAAACTGAAAGGGAGAAGGGGTTGGCTTATAGTCTTCCATGTGAAAATGGCGTAGAATATCACGAGCATACTTGGACTGGGAAAGGGAAATACCTTCCTTGGATTGCAAGACTTGAAGACCAAGAAAATAATGTAAGTGTCCTAAGTCTGTCATTTCAAACTTCCTTTTAAGGCTAGTCTTCACATGGTTTATAAGGTTGGGATCACTACCAGTCAGGATAAGATCATCAACATAAAGAACAAGAATGATAAGAGGCTTGCCCACTTTCTTGGTGTAGACATTATTGTTAGAATGACACCTAGAAAAGCCATTTTCTAAAAGAAAGTTATCCATTTTGACATACCAAGCTCGAGGAGCTTGCTTGAGACCATCAAAGGATTTCTTAAGCCGACATACAAGGCTGGAGTCTGTTTGTATAAAGCCAATAGATTGTTCCATATAGATTTATTCATGCAAGTCCCCATGCAAGAAGGCAGATTTAACATCCATCTGATGGACTTCCCATTTGAAAGAGGCAGCAAGGGAAAGAACAAGGTGGATAGAGTTCATTTTGGCAATAGGGGAGAAGGTTTTAGTATAGTCAATGCCTTCAACTTGTGAAAAACCCTTAGCAACAAGACGAGCTTTATGTTTATCAACTTTCCCATCTGGTCCATACTTGGTTCTGTAAACCCATTTGCATCTAACAAGTTTTCGTCCTTTTGGTAGAGGAACAAGATCCCATGTATCATTTGCCAATAATGAATGATATTCTTCATTCATAGCTGCTTCCCAATCTGGATGGCCTGAAGCTTCTGCAAAGGTGTCAGGATCATAATTCACTGAAGCTTGAGCCAATAAAGAAGAGGCTCTATCGAACTGAGAACGTGTACGTCGCTGATCTGTAGGATCATCTGCTGCATCCCAAGTAGCACGGACCCATTTTGGAAGCTGAGGAGCTAAAGGAGGATCTTGAGAAGGTGGGGGATGATTTTCATCCTCGCTTTCATCATCTGAAGAAGAAATATTTTCAAAAGTAGAAGAGATAGGGAGAGGTGGCACATCCGCCGAACTAGGATCGTAGGCCGATATATTTTCAGAAACTTACATCTCTTCTAATGATTACATTTTTGGACTTAAGTGGAATAAGTCTATATCCTTGGACATCTTTAGAATATCCAACAAAAATACATTTTTCACTCTTAGGTTCTAAAGCTTTATGTTTCTCATCTGGAATATGGGCCCATGCTTCACTTCCAAAAACACGGAAGTGACTTAAATCTGGTTTAATTGAGCTCCATGCTTCTTCTGGAGTGATATTCTTTAAAACCTTAGTAGGAGTGCGATTTATTATGTAATTTGCACAGTTAATTGCTTCTGCCCAATAATTAAGACTAATTCCTTTAGATTGAAGCATACAAATTAGCCATTTCCTTTAAGGTGCGATTCTTCCTTTTAGCTACACCATTTTGTTGTGGAGTATATGGAATAATATGTTGCATTCGAATTCCATTCTCAGTGCAAAAGTTGATGAATTTGTTGTTAACATATTCTCCGCCATTATCAGATCTTAGCTTAAGAATTTGATGTCCAGATTGTTTTTCAACAAAGGCCTTAAAAGCCAAGAACATGTTAAATACTTCACTCTTGAGTTTTAAGAAGTACATCCAAGTGCGTCTGGAGAAATCATCAATGAAAGTTAAGAAATACTTGTAGCCAGAGAATGAAATAACTGGAAGTGGACCACATAAATCACTATGCACGAGCTGTAAAGGGGCTGAGGCGTGCCAAGAGGCACGCTTTTCAAAACTGTCCCGATGATGTTTTCCGAGTACACATCCAGAACAAACACCATCTCTGCAAGATACCATTGGAAGACCTGTCACCATATTTTCTTTACATAGGTTCTGAAGAGAGCAATAGTTTAAGTGACCAAATCGCTCATGCCACAGTTTGCTCACTTCATCATTATGAGAAACAAATATTGAGGGAAGATTTGATGACCCAAAGTTGTGAAACTTATACAACCTTGTAGAATCATCAGCAATGCCAGTAGCTAAAATCTGTCTAGGATCTCTTAGGTCCTTAATTACAACATCGTGAGGTGAAAATTCAACGATTTTATCTTCACCCAAATGAGTTATCTGATATACAGATAGAAGGTTGCAGGATAAGGTTGGAACACATAATACATCATTAAACTGACCATTGTCTAGATGAACAGTTCCAGTCCCTACAACACTAAGAGATCTATCATCACCAACATATATATTTTTGGTGTTACAATCATTTAAAGAAGAAAACATGGCTTTGTTTTTGGCCATGTGATAAGAAGCTCCAGAATCAATGAGCCACTCATGAGAATGAGAAGAAGAAGATACATTTAGTGCATAGCCAGATCGAGATGCTTGATAACCACATGCAGAAAGTGCCATTCCTGAAGATGAAGTTGAAGTTGAAGAGTGATCCAAATGGATGTTATGCTTCTTCATTGTTGCTTCCAAGGCTTCCATCTTCTTAAAGCATTTGGATTCTAAGTGGCCATCTCGATTACAAAAGTTACAATGCCTATCAGTCTTCTTCCCTTTGTTTTTATTTGTCTTATCATTTTGTTGAAATGATTTTTCATTTTGAGGCTGAGATTGCTTAGGACCCTTGTTTGGTTTAGGACCATTCCTTTTAGGATACAACTTCTTAGGATTCTTTGGATTTGGTTGCTGCTGGGTGGCTAACGCTTTCTTGGAAGAGTTCCCAAGATTAAGAAGACCAAGGTGTAAGAGTTTTTCTTGTTCCTTATTAAAGAATCACAAAAAGAATCAAAGGAAGGGGACTTGTAGTCTTGTCCTTGAGAAATGAAGGCTTCTCTTGTAGAATGGAAGGTGGAAACAAACACAGAGTAGGCTGGTCCCAACTTAGTAAGAATGGAATAGATAAGGTTACTATCTTTTTTCTTAACCTTAACACCTTCCAAGAGAAGTCTAAGGGTCTTGAACTTGGACAAAAAATATTCAATGCAAGAAAAATTATTGGTGTCCAATGTAAGCAACTCATTTTCAAGTTGATGGGCTCTAAGTTCATTTTTGATTCCAAAAACTTTAGTAATCTGTTTCAATGCTTATCAGAAGTATCAAGTTCTGCAATATGGAATCTAAGATTTGGAGAAATAGATATCCCTATCAACCCACGTGCTTGATCTTGCCTATTTTCCCATTTAGCTGCCTTATCTTCATTTTTCGGTTTGGTTTCTTGGCCTGAGGCTATTCTGTAGAGACCTTTACTTCTAAGTAAATCCACAATGTAGGACCACCATTGGAAGTAGTTAGTGCTATCAAGAATAACTTGGCATGGACTTTCCATTTTAACAGAAACTAAAGCTATAGATGTTGAAACTAAGTGTTGCGATGGAAAGATCTCGAAAAATTAGGCTATTTAAAAAAAACGGTTCTGAAAACGGCTTCCGGATGAAGAAGTTATGGCTTTTTGAAAAAAATTTGATGAAGATGTCGACAAAGTGCGGGAATGAAAAATCAACCCCCACAAAAAGGAGACTTGAACTCAAGACCTCTACTCTCATAAATTAGCTTTGGACCAAGTGAGCTATACAAAAAGTTTGAGAGAGAGAGAGAGAGAGAGAGAGAGAGAGGGGGGTTGAAGCTTTGGGTTGCGTGCTTGCTTTGAGAAAGCTCTTTTTCCCTACAAAACAAAAAACACAAAACCCAACATAGGCATACAAAAAAAAAATGAATCTTACGGCTCGAAGTTAGCTTTAGCCGGAAACTAAATATTTTCCTCAATGTTTCTGATTTTCCGAGATCACACTAAGGCGCAGCGGAAAAGAGCATACACATGAGAAAAATCCTTCCTTTTTGTTTCTGATTTGCCCAGATTACACAGAGTCGCAGGGGAAAGAGCATATGCAGAAATGAAAGGTATAGATCCGGTAATAAAAAAATCTAAATAAACCGAAACCGAATTAAACAGAGAGAAAATAACTGTAAACTGCAAATAAACACTGTATACCTCCAGATCTTAAAAATGACGCAGCTAGGGCTACCGGAAACCTTTTCTCATGAAACGAAAGGGGTTCCTCATTGGAACAGATGCTCCCAACACAACAGAGCAGTCCTCTCGACTTGAAAGCAGTCAGAAATAATAGATCTAGGAAACGGTAGTCGGATGCAGTTCTACCGGCTTCAGATTTGGATCACCAACGGACGCGGCCCTCAAATAGCTCTGATACCATGTAGGAATTTACATGGTAAGTTCCTCAGACAGAACACCAAAGGACACCGCTCACAAACAGATCACAGACCAATACACCAGTACTTTTGACGTGGTTAAAACCCTCAAAAAGGGAAACAGTCCACGGCCTGAGCCAACGCGCCACTTCAGGAAATTTATTAATAAAAGAATGAAAATTTACATAAGCTTCTCTCATGGACGGTTAACCTAAAAATGACCCTCCATGCTCTTTAAATAGAGATCATGGACCAATCGGGTGTTAAGCCATAGATCAAGTGTCGATAATACCGAGGAGAGAATGAACCGTCGGATCACTACATATCGTGACCGTCAGATTGTAAGTTACAAAATGTACTTAGTAAAGAAACACACTTTACCTAACTCTATATTAGACCAGGTTATACTTAACTATTTCCTATGTGTCGGAATATCCTAACATGAAGTATTGAGATGGATGAAAAGTAATATAATGATCCAATCTGGATCAATAAATCTTCTAATCAACACATGTTGTACGAGATTCTAGTTTGAGAAATGACTCCATGAAACCACTCAACCTTGTGCTAGTAATAGATGTTGATTTCCTCCGTAGATGGTTTATCATGTTAAGCGTTTGGATATAGGTTTAACTAATTACCAGTTATATTTGTAATGGTGAAAAACATGAATAGGTTTATTTTATAATTTTTCCTTTTTGTGTGTTTTAGATGTCTAGCTATGGATCATAATCAGTTATTGTTAGTTTATGAAGGTGCTATTGGGGAAAATTCACACGTAGGGCCTCATATATACATAATTAGATCTATAAATGACCACTTTCCTTCATATACTAGGAATTCCCTGCCATTTGGGATCATCTTCTATTTTCAACAATATTCTATTTTCAGTAAGTTTTTTTTTTACCAAAGAGTGCCACCTAGAATGACATGTGGTAGTGATTGGGCATTGATTGGGTAGTGACATGGCTATTTCCTTTCCAATAGTGTGCATTATATTATCTATGGGTACCTAAGCATTAATGCATATATTCTTTCTTATTTTGAGGACTAGGCTTATCCAGAACCTTATCCACTCTCCTTATCACCTTATCCTTTGACTTCTAGCCATATTTTTGGAGTTTTCTTGCTATTTATGAGTTACGAGTTGCATAAGGGAGTTGTCACTTTATTTCTAACTTATTTTTGACTTGAATTATATTTATTCAAATGTATTTTAGACTCAATCTATTTCAAGTTATCCCACTCTAATTTCAAAGTACTAGCTAATCAAGGAAAATTCTTTTCTCTCTTTTAGTGTGTATGCAATATATAACCCCAACCTAGTGCGTATTTGTGCCCTCTAAAGGAGGGATATTTAAAAATAGTCATGTCCATGGTGCGCTCAATTTTAGTACATTCAAATCGGTCTCTTTAGCTACATAGTATTTTTTAGTGCAATTTTAGTCTCTCTTTCTTATTGTTATGCAATTGCTAGTGTAGTATTTTTTATGCAATAGATCTTATGATTTTGTTTAACATCCAACATGGTATAAAAAGCATAAGCGTATTCTTATTGATTTTTTTAAAGGCATTCTTAGCTGATAATTACTTCTAATGATTTAATCTTTTTTCATATTCTTATTCATCACTAAACAATTACACAAAATACATCAACAATAGAAATATAAGTATTTATGACATTAGGATGACAAAGAGACATCGAAAGACATGAGACATAGAATTATACCTTGGGAAAACCCACTTGGGGGAAAATCCCAAAAACCTTTTCCTTGGAGAAATTATTCAATTCAACAAGAGATACAATATGATTTTCTAGTTAAAAATAAAAGTCAAATTGATCACAATCACACCCAAGTCAGACTTGTTCAACCAAAGACAAATTTGGCCTCCTGGAATTTAAAATTTTTGAAATTTTGTCCTATTTCCTCAGAATCAGTCTATTTTTGCTTCATAGATTAGGTCTACCTAGATTATTAACTTTCCCTTTAAACTCATTCTGCCCTTGTCATTCTCCTCCTTCGCTTGAACATAAGTGAACCTTTTCTTGAATAGAAGTAATATGAAATTGGCTCCCAATTGATGAATTCTAATGAGTATATATAGTGATTGGATGTACCCAAAGTGGTGTGTCCAAAGGGTCAGGTTGACTTGATCTTTTGGAGGGCTGACTTGACATTCTTGGAGCCAAAATCTCAAATTTAGAAATTCAAAATTCCCTCTTTTTGAAGTCAGCATGAAGAACATGTATTGGATTTATTATTACATATATTTGAAGGGATAAAACATTAATTATGAAGACCAGACATAGCTACAAAATTAAACACTCCCTCTTAGCTAAGGCGGTATTAATAATGACTTTTCTGTATGTTCTCTTGTTGAAAAAAATCTCTAAGAAAAGGTTAAAACAACAACATTAGCATCAACATCATTTGATTACCATAATCATGGTCTACAAATTTGACCCACGGTAAAATATACAACATCAAATAGGTACCATAATTCTGGTTAGCATCTCTAACCCATGGTACATCATTAGCATCAACTAGTCATCGTGATTTTGGTCGGCACCTCTGACCCATGGTATACATAATAGTCCTAGTTCACCATCATCTTGGTCAATCTCTTTGACCCATGGTTAAAACATAGGGTCACACTCAATCCATTTTAGTAATCCTCATCCCAAATCCAAAGGCCTCATTCTAGGCCATGATGCTAAATTTTCTCACTCAACCTATATGGAGAGTAATCTTGAGCCTGATGCTGAAAGGCACCCACTCAACTCTATGACTGAGTAATTTTGGGCCTCTAGGACCATTCTTCCTAATTATGGTCAACATAATTGACCTAGGAAGAATGATTGTCCTAAGGAAAAGGTTGAATGATCTAGCTACGTTGATGTGTCAATCCACTACCTTTGGAAAACATCCTGCATCAACATCATGCTCAACAAGTTGTCACTTGGAGCGATTCACCAATTATCCAAGTCGTCACTTGGAACTTGGTCAACACCTATGAACCATGGTGAAACCATTAGATATTACCATTCCTTCATGCTAATTGAATGGGAAATCCCCTGCCCAATGTTAATGGTACTCACTCTCCCACCCGGGAAGCACTCTGGGCATTAATGTTCTTTGGGCCATTTTCCCTAGCAATATTTTGTGGCCCTTGGTTAATAATTTGACCTATATATATTCTAACCTAGGGATAATGTCTGCCATTTGATGTGACAACATCAACACTCCCTCTGAATAAGGGAAGCATTCTCAACTAATCTAAGCCTATCCCTAAAGTATACAAACTTCACCTTGGGACAAAGGCTTTTGTGAGAATGTCAACATCATGATTGTCTATAGAAATGTATTGGAGACTCATTGTTTCCTTCTGTATCATGTCTTGTATATAGTGGTACTTGATCTCAATGTTATTTGATCTATCATCATGGTCATCTCCTGGACCTAATCAAACACTTGTGCGAGCAGTTACTGAAGCCACACTATTTCAAAACTCGTCTAACTAGTTGCAACATACTTGGCCTCTGTAATGTTGAGTGCGATACATTTTTTCTTCTTGCTCATCCAAAATATCAAAGCGTAATCCAAAACTGAAGAATCATTCTAATGTACTCTTCTTGTCTTTTTCACTCTATGCCCAATCTATATATTCTTATAGATATCACCTGATTGGGTTCTCCATATAACACTAGGATAGATTCTGTTGTGGAAATCTTGGATGCTCACTTTTCCACTACTACTCCATTTGTCACATGAGTCCCTCTACTCTTCAAAGCTTTGAGGTAGTTCTAACAACTAGAGAAATTTCACCCTCCAAAGTCCTCTGCCTCTTTCTGGGAGAATCCTTCAAACTTGTTGGCCTGCCATCTCCCTCTAAACTAGGAGCTCTTTTGGATATGATGATAGTAAAACTTCTCCCTCTTAAGCACAAATCACTAATATTGGGAGAATTCTCTTGCCATAAAATATTTCTTTGTTCTTCCAAATGATTGGTAGCCTTTATATTGTATCTGCAACCCTCACAAGGAGGTCATGGAAGAAACAATTATAACCAAGCAAAAGATACAAAGACAAGATGCTTGATAATAGAAAAACAATAATAATAATAATATACAAAGAGAGGTATGCAATACTTATCTTTTTTAGGAATGAAGGGAATTTAATAGCTCCCTCTTGATCCTTTATTTATTTTCAAATTCATCTTTTCCCTCATCATCAACCATTACTGCAAGATGCTCACCTTTACTTAGAGTAGAATCATCAACTTGCAATGCTCTAGCTCTAGGGTTTTGTCCACAAACCCTAGGAACTTCTTAATCATATCATTCAATATTTATCTAGGGTTTACAAACCTTAGGACTACTAAATGTTCCAAGAAAGGCTCATAACACAAGTTTTATGACATCTCCTTCTCTATGAGTGAGAGCCTTTCTTCTCAACTCCCTCTAATTCTAGAGCAACTTTAGTGTCTTTTCTCAATCAATTGCAATATTGACAAACTCTTCTCAATGGTTATTCATTTTTCAAACTTCATCCTTAATCATATACACCAGCAATAGAAGCTACCATAATCATATATCCATTATTATCGACATATAAATGAATACTACTCAACCTCACACTAATAAACATGCACAAGACTCATGGATGAATGAAAGATCTTACTAATATTGATTAGCAATACTAAATTATGTCATCAATACATTCTCTATAATGATATAACACAGTAACTGTAGGATTCTGGAATTTGTATTAAATTTCATGCACGCAAATGGGATATTGCATGAGTTCCTACTCCATATGTATTAGCTTCTTTTGATTGTCCGCTTGCAACATTCTCACCATACATAGACAACCATGCAACATGAATTACTTCACAGGAACACACTCCAATTTTTGCTTATGTCCCAAGTTAGAATCTAATTGATTTATTCTACTAATTCTTGAAAGGGTCTTGAACATCGGTCAAAACAATATAGTACTCAACATTTTATCTAATTAAAAATTTGCACACAACACTTTCAGGTACTAGATTGAACCAGAGTGCTCCACATACTCAACCATTCACAAAATCAGAGACATTCTTCCAAATAGATCTAGGTTGAATTAAAGAAATAAATTTGTGCACCTGTTGCAGGTGCTAACACCTTATGGTCTTGGGTTGAGAACCCCAATAGAGTGGAGGGAAAAACACAACAAGAAATGCTCGGGAAATCAACCTAAATTCTTATTCTACTGCACTGTGTAAGGGTGTCCTTACCTAGAAGTCCCACATTTGAGTAGATCCTGCAGGGTGCAAACCCTCATCTTCTCTTGATGTCTTCAAAACCTAAAAATTATTCAAATGAAACATATACAGTAGTAGAAACATAAAGCATGTTCATGATATTAACTTTAAATCATATAAATGAATGAACAATTACGCATCAATGTAAGATTCATAAACGAATTACAATATAAATAGATGCATAAACACATTTAATATCGGAAACAGAACAACATTCCTTTATTGAATTTAGCTACAAGTAAAGTGGAGAAATATGACCCGAGTCCTTCTCCGGCTCCAAGCGGAACCATCCTTCGGATCTGTCCTTTCTCGACCTCAACAATATTCCTCCATCACCAATACAAGGATATCTCAAGAAAAATGAAGGATATCTCCAACAAGGAAACAAGGGTTTCCTTAAGCTTTGGAGAGTCTAGGAGGCACAGGGATTTCGTCAGACTCAATCAGGGATAATCTCACTATAGTATCAATATCTCATATCTTCTCCCTTAAGGCCTTCCCATGGAGGTTTATTTATGCTTCTCCAAATTAGTTTTTTCAGTTGGGAAACAATTGGGCCACGGGCAATAGGAGGTGAGTAACAGGTAAAACCCGTGAACTCTGCCCGAAATTAAGGAAATTTAATTTTTTTAAGTGTTTTAACATATGTATGTGGTTTGGGTATATGTTGACCCACGTGTACACACTTTTATCACAGGGAAAAGTAGCATATAAGGAATAAAACGCTGTTTTTAAATTTTGGACCAAGTCTGGAAGGAAGGGTTTCCCTAGGCCATAATCAAAGCATAAGATCTACCAAGAGTGGTAAATGATGCTATAACAACACCACATTGAGTGATAACTCAAAACTGAGTAAAGGGGATCAAATAGTATTTACGCTCAGCCTAGCCCAAGCACCAACGAGATAAATTGGCGCTCCCCAACCCCATTACTTCCAAGTTGGCTCAATTTGAATTGGATTTATTTACCTATTCCACCTGGACCTATAAACACATATGATTCAAGATGGGGTATCTAGCTCCTTCCCCTCCTACAATTGAGTACATGTATCCACCTACAGTTCGCATTGATTCTTTTATTTTTAGCGCTAGAACAAACACATGGCGGTTAACATATTCAACCTAAAAAAGGTTATCAAAATTTTCCATAAAGCTTGAACTTGTTTTAGTGTGAATTTTGAATAGAGTTGTGGTACCAAAATTATGTAACATATTTCATTATATGTCACAAGGTTTAATCTTTACATTGTACTAGTCACAAAATATTTGGACTTGTCTTCTTTCAACCAATCACAAGACCATAATTATATTACATGTCATCATGTGGAAGTTATTCCACTTTGCTTTTGAAAACCTATGTCAGAACAACGAAAGAGAACAATTTCGAGTATCTATTTAGATGATTTTCATAATAATTAGTTGAACACTAAACCTCCATGTTTACTACTAATAAATAGATCACACATATGTACTCAATCACATCGATCATAGGATCTAAATTTTTTTTGTGCATGGTATTACTTTTATCCAACCTTTGGTTAATCAAAAACATGACCAAGGAAATTTAAATTTATCCCCATCACACCTAGTTAGAACAAGAAAACAAATAGAATCCATTTCTCTAATCAAACTGAACCATTTGTGTTTGAGGTCTTCAACCCCTCTTGTCGTAGTATTTAAGAAGTGATCTTCCAAAACCATTTCTTAACCAAACCATGCAGTCTTTTCCAAGGTTTGAAGAAACTTTAGATTCTTTTTGGTCACCTTCTGAGGATTTTTAGCTTGTGTTGTCATCACCCCTGAGGCCTTTAATTCCTCTTCTAGGCCTGTGGCCTAAATCTTTTCGTCACCCAGAATCTATGTTCATACCTTCTTTCAAATCGAGGCACTCAACCTTCTTAAGGGTTTTAGCCCTCCCATGGACATAAGAACAAATATATTAGAGATAATCATCCTTCTTTCAATTATATTTTTGGACTAGGGAAGATATTGGCCTTCATAGGACATAAATATTTCACAGAATCTCTTCAACATTTGGCCTCAAGTACCTTGGTCTTTTTCAAGTCTCTTTAGTGGTTATTCTATAACCTTCTCTAATGCCATGTTGATTTTTCAAAGGTCTTCTTAGTTGATAATTACTTCTAATGATTTGATCTTTTTCACATTCTTAATCATCATCAAGAAATTACATAGAAGACATCAATATTAGAAATATTTATGATAATAACATCATAAAGAGACAACCAAACACATGAGACACATAATTTTACCCTAGGAAAATGAACTTGGGGGAAAATCGAACAACCTTTTCCTTAGAGAAATTGTTCAATTCAACAAGAGATACAATCTAATTTTCTAGTAAAAAACAAAGTCAAATTGACCACAAACACCCCCAAGTCAAATCTAGTCATTTGGAGACAAATTTGGCCTCTTTGAATTTTGGCCTGTTGCCTCAGAAATTGGTCTGTTGCTGCTTCATAAATTTGGTTTGTCCATATTTTCAACTTTCCCTTTAAACTAGAACTTCCCTTGTCTTTCTCTTGCTTCGCTTGAACATAAGTGAACCTTTTCTTGAACATAAGTAAAATGAAATTGCCTCCAATTGATGAAGCCAAATGGGTATATATAATGATTGGATGAACCCATAGTGGTGTGTCTAAAGGGCCACGACGACTTGATCTTTTGGAGGGTAAACTTGATAATATTGGAGCAAAAAGCTCAAATTTAGATATTCAAAATTCCCTATTTTTGGAGTCAACATGAATAACATGTTTTGGATTTATTATTACATATATTTGAAGGGCTAAAACATTAATTATGAACTAACCATAACTACAAAATTCAACAATTTTGAGGAACACTAAAATAGTATTACATGTTTTACAAGTTCGAATAGCCCAAAGATAATGTATTAGTAAAAAATAAGTGTGATACTAACCCCATTGAATTTCTCTAAGTGGAAGCCAAAGATATCACTACTACTATGCAATAAGGGACTCTATAAGATCATTATGTAGACTGAAATAAAGCCCAATTTATATGTAGAGAATTCAAAGTACTTCAACAGGATGGATGAATCCTATGGGATCCTATGTTTTCCAAGTTCCTTAAACATCCACTTTCGCATTAATTCTTGCAACACTCCCAATGAGGTATGGATGAAGTTGCAAAAGAGGGCATTCGATGAGTGTTGACAACACCCCACAACGCACAGCAGAATGGGGTGGATGAGAGGAAGAAACATAGCATCGTGGGAGAAACACAAATGATGTTGCATGACCAAATCCTACCCTTGCACTTGTGGGTTGAAACATGCATCATAACGGTCTATTTTTAGAATAGGAGTCCTCATCAGATTCTTGGCATGATCACACTAGAGAAGGCTTTCTCGGGGAGGAAGCCAGATGTCTCACACTTTAGGGTCTTTGGAGCCTCTATTTACTGCTATGTCTCCAAAGAGTCAAGGAAGAAGTTAGAGCTAACAATAGAGTTGGGGGTATTTGTGGGTTAAAAAGAGACTCCCCACAACTACTATGTGTATTTTCCATCCCTCAGAATGGCAGTTGTATGAAGGGATGTCAATTTTGATGAAGACAAAGCCATGTGGTGCTCTCTTGAGAGGGAGCTTCAAATCCCACCAAAGGAGGAGATTTTAGCTCCAAAGGAGGAGCCTCAGGATGTTGTGGAGCAACCACAAGTTGAGGAGTAGAGAGTGGAGACAACCACTCAAGAAAAACCATCCAGAGAAGGCAGGAAGAGAACCAGGGAAGCTGAGAGACTTGTGCAGGATGCGAGGGAGAATGTGGGTGCTCCATCAAATCAGCGCAAGCAGAGAAGGCCACTAGATTGGTACACTAGCTACATGGATCTCATGACTAAGCTAGTAGATACTGGGCCATCCTCTTTTGAGGAAGCAGTAGAGCAACTAGTATGGGTTGATGCAATGGAGGAGGAGTGTTTGGGAAGTTGTCCCAAGACTAGTAGACAAATTAGTTGTGGGTTCGATATGGATCTTCAAGGTGAAGCATGCAACAAACAGAAGCATAGAAAAGTACAAGGCTAGATTTGTGGCCAAGGGGTACTCTCAGGTTGAGGGGATTGACTATGAGGAGACATTTTGTCTTGTAGCAAGGTACTCATCCATCAAATCAATCATTGCTTTGGCTGCACATATGGGGTGGAAGATCCACCAGATGGATGTCAAAATAACATTCCTCAATGGAGTTATTGAGGAGGAGGTGTATATCGAGCAACCAGAAAGCTTTGAGACTTTTGATCAAGAGTATCATTTGTATAGACTCAAGTGAGCGTTGTGTGGTCTCAAGCAAGCACCCCATGCTTGGTACACTAGGATCGACAACTATCTCACCAGTTTGGGCTTCAACAAAAGTGAAGCGAATACAAACTCTATCATATTTTGGTAGAAGGTAAATTGTTGATTATTGTCTTATATGTTGATGACTTGATTTTGACTAGTGATGAGCAGTTGATCAGACCTTATAAGGAGGAACTTGCAAGAGAGTTTGAGATGAAAGACATGGGTCTCATGCACTACTTCCTTAGTTTGGAAGTACGACAAGGTGATGGGGAAATTTTTGTCTCTCAGGGAGAATATGAAAACAATATACTTCAGAGGTTCCACATGGACAAGTGAAAACCCATGCAGACTCCTCTAGCGACCAACTGGAGGAAGGAGGATGCCACTTCAGGTGAGGAAGTGGATGCAACTGTTTATCAGTGGTTGGTGGGTTCACTCATGTATCTTGTGAACACATGACCAGACATGTGTTATGCATTCAACCAGCTTAGCCATGCTATGTTTAGGCCAACCAACTTGTTTTGGAGGACAACTAAGCATATTCTATGATACCTTAGAGGCACTACCTAGTTTGGACTTTGGTACAAATAGATAGAGGGAGTGAAGTTGTGTGGATTCACAGATGCATATTGGGAGGGAATTCCGTCATACCAGAAGAGTACATCAGGTGGAATTTTCAGTGTTGGGTATGTAGTGGTTTCTTGGTACAACAAGAAGCAAAGATGAGTGGCACTCAGCTCAATAGAAGCAAAAAACATGGCTGCAAGTCAAGCAACATGTGAGGCGATTTGGATGAGAAAGGTACTAGTTGACTTGTTTGGTCAGAGGATGGATATTACTATGATTTACTATGATAATCATAGTAGACTCTCTAAATATCTAGTTTTTCACGATTGATCCAATCATATTGATATGCAGTATCACCATCTATGGGATTGTGTATAGAGGCAGATTATGTTGTTGCATTACATTCCAACAAAGGAATAAGATGTTGATATTATGACAAAGGCCTTGTCAAGAAGGAATTTTGAGTTCCACAAGTGCAAGATAGGGGTGGTCGATAATCCCTTTCTTGCTGAGAGGGAGTGTTGAAAATGCAGTAAGAAAATCTTAGTTTGAGTTCTCCTTGGTCAGACTAGAGAAAATTTAAATTTCTATTTTAGCAAAAATATTGGAGGTATTTAACTGAGGTGCCATGGCACTTGTCACTTAGTTAACTCAGTTAATTTGAGTTGGGGAATCCTGAGTTCAGTTGAGTATGTTTTATTACTAATTTGTAGCAATCTATTTTAGTTAATTTCATTTATTGTTAATTTAACTAGTTTTAACTATTAGAAGAACTAGTGGAGGTCAAATTGTGGAAGTGGAACTTCAACTACACTTAGTTATCAACCAGTTAATTGATCAATCAGCCCAAAATAATTGTCACATGTAGAGAATTTGAGTTACCCATTTGAGATGGAGATTCCAAGGCAGTGTATTATCAGTTGTAGCCTATTCCAATGTGTACAGGTGGTGCATGCAATCAGAGGAAGGGCCTAAGGTAATTTCACAATTCCTTGGTATGAAATTCCTAAAAAATAGGGGCAATTTCCCAATGGAACAACGAAAGGAAATAGGAGCTTGGAGGCTTGAAAAATTGGCTACGTGTTTTCCAAGTTTAGTCACTTGGGCAGAGAGTTAGATTATACAACTACAGGTTGTGCTTAGGCTTGAGAAAGCATATGTATTCATCTCTATTATTTGATTAATGAAATACAAATAGGAAGGTGCTTTGAGCAGTTGATTTCCCCTAGATAAATCTTTGTGCATGTGTGATGTTTCCTTTTTCATGTCTATGATTCTTGTTCTAGATGGCGAATCTACTTTTGCGGATCAGTAGAGTAGCTTCAAGTCTTATGATTTAGTAAATTTCAAGAGCATTATTGAATCTACACATTAATTTCTACACACTTAGGAGAGTTTGAATTCCAAGAGGAAAATTCCATGAAGGAGAAGAATAAGTGCACTTATTGCAGCAAAGAATTCCATCCTGAGTGTGAATATATGAAGAAGATAATTACCTCATGGCACAAGCCCTTCAATAACAATGTCTTAAGGATTACATTCCAAATAATTATAAGAAGAAATAGGGGGATGAGCCACCAGAAGATAAATGTAAGGTTCATGCCTTGATTGCTCTCAATTATTCTTCTAACACTTTGATTCTTAATTCAAGAGCCACACACCATATGGCTTCTTCATAGCACACTTTCTCACATCTGGAGTCTTGTAATGGACTGCCTAATTTGATGGGAGATGACTCTCCTATTGAGTTGTGTGGAGAAGGAAGAGTTGATCTATACTATGGAATATTTCGCAATGTGATTCATGTACCCAAACTCTCCATAATTCTTCTTTCAATCTACTAGTTTAGACAACTAGGTGCATGGAAATGATTTGATTTCACTCTAGATGCAATGGTTATTTCTGACATGGATGGTGGATTTAAGATAGAAATTATCAAGGTTCATCACCATACTAGGTTGTATTCTTTCCTATATTTCATTCCAAAATATGATTTTGTCTGTCATCTTACTCATGTAGATAAGGAGACTAGGTTGTGGCATGAGAGGCTTGGTAACATAAAATATAGGTATTTTGATCATTGAGTAAAGAAGGAATGGTTGAAGGCATGCCAAACATTCAATACATAGATAGAATTTCCCAAGGTTGCATTCTTGGCAAGCATCCAAAGAAGAAGTTTGACACACAAAAATCATGGAGAGATACTACATTTCTAGAGTTGCTACACTATGACATTACAAATCATTTCTCTCGCCCATCCATGAGTAAAGAAATGTATGTAATTATATTAGTTGATGATTGGTCAAGGATTACATGAATATATTTTCTAAATCTTAAATTTGAATCATTTGAAAAACTTAAGGCTTTCAAGCAACTACTTGAGAATCAAATAGGGAAAAGGATTAAGACACTTTCTATAGATAATGGAGGAGAGCATGCCAATAAAAAATATGTGGGAAATATTTGTTTAAAATTAGGTATAGAGATACAATATACAATATTATATACTCCATAATAAAATGGAGTATAGGAGATAAAGAATGGATCATTAAAAGAGATGAGAAACAATATATTCTAGGCTAGGGAACTTCCTCCTAAGCTGTGGTTTGAAGCCATTAATTATGCAACCTATATTCATAATATAATTGACTATAAACTAATAAATGGAATCATTCCTTATGAAGCCTTAATAGGGAATAAAACACACGTTATTTATTTTAGAATTATAGCACAGACCATGATGTATACAACAAGCACTTCGGGTAGCTAGTGAACTAGTGGGTGATCCTACCAATATGCAGAGAACCTGATCACAATTTTTAGACCTTCTACAATATTTTATGGCCATGCAGGCTCTATTACTTATTTATTTTCATATGATGCTTGAATTAGACCCTTAGAATTATGCAAAGGTTGAAGGTAACCCCTTCTGGGAGGAAACACATTGGAGAATCAGGTATGGTAGCAATTAAAACAATTCTCCTTATCTTTGATAAGCACTTGTGAACTTATGTTAGCTTATTATCATTCTTTGTTAGATTATTTTAATCAACCAATTATCAAGAACATAAGAAAAAAATATATCACAAAAGACAATGGACACAATATGTAGGCTCAAGCCAACGAAAAACCCCTCCAAAGGGGAAAACCCAGAAATAATATTCTTCTCTTCTTATAGAATTAGATCAAATGAGAAATACAACACCCACTCTACTCACAAGTCCCAAGTTAGCCCTATTTTCAAGCTTTTCCAACAAGTCAAAGTATTTTCAAGTGAATGATAGTCAAACCCTTCTAAGGCTAGTCAAACTTCATAATTCAACTCCCGCAACAGAAGTGTCAGCCTCCTTGCAACAAAATTTTGGACGTGCAACTAGGTTTACAATTTCAGCTCCCCGCAATTCTAAAATTTTCACATGTGTGGGGATTTAAAGGCATATTTTTCTTCAACTTTGACCTAACTTTCTCTCTCCTTGAATTTTGAGTTCTTCCTTGTCCTTTTCGTCGATTTTCCTCCTTCTTTCTCAAGAGATCGAATTTTCTTGGATGTGTGTACCAAATGAGGTCGAGATGCTCTTATATATACACATTTTAGGAGGTCGAATTACCTCAAACTGGGCCGAGTTGAAGAGGAAGGGCCAACTTGGTCTTGTAGGGACAAAAATGAAATTTTGACTTGAAATACATTTTTCTTTTCACTTTCTTTTCAAAGTCCAAATGGGACTTGACTTCAAGAATTACGACAAATACTCTTTTGACTTGACAAACCCTAGAAGCATGAAGAACATGGTTGACCTAGTGATAAATCAACTTTGAGCATGAAACCCATGCTTAAAATAATAATTCCTTTTTTTCTTCTTTTAAAAATATATATAATTTCATAAGTACACATGTAATTATAAAGAATGAATCTAGTTACATTCTATAACACTCCCTATTAACTTGGGAGATATTCATAATTACATAATTGGTACAAGGATTGTCTCAAATTGAAATATTCTCATAAGGAGTCAGATTGATAAGCGATCTTTAAGCATCAACATCATAACCAACATTGTTAACATAACAAGGCCTTAACTAACAAGCTATATCTATTCACTAGATTAGAGCACAATTTTGGGAGGCTTTATGTGAGACACCACATTACCTCTTAAGGCACATACCCCATATACATGTTCACTAGGTATGTCGTTCTAGGACTATTCTTATCTTGGATTCCCAATCCTCAAAGAATATCGATCGCCTTCAACCACTCTTGTCTTGGATATCCTATCCAATCCTCAAAGAGTGTTAGTCCACATGATTACTTCCTATCTTGGATTCTCTATCCTCAAGGAGTATTAATCGCATATGCTTATCCAATCCTCCATTCTCCTTCCTAGTAATTACGATTGTTAGTCCTGATCTAGTGCATGACACATGAAGAATATGATGTCCATAATTACTCCCTCTCAACCAGACAGGAGATCCTTATTCCCTCTTAACTAAGGAATAGATCTTTTCTCCTTAAACATTTAAGGAGACTTCTTACTCCCTCTAAAGAATAAAGGATATTCCTTACTTCCTTTCAATTAGGAAGATATAACCCCAATATCTTTATCTTGTCTTAAACTTCCTCAATGCACCAACTAATAGTTCTTTCATGGAGATCATCAAGTTGTAGTAGCATGGCTACTCCTTTCCTTTGCATCTCATCATATTGATCTTTTATCTTTGAGAATGTTATGGAGCCAAACTCTTTCTTCAATTTGTGATAGGTTTCAGGCCATCAAACTTTCACATCACTTTCCTCTAGTCATCATCAACACAGGAATTACATTGAGCCAATCAACATAGAGATAGTCGTAGCTCCCTATAATCATGAAAGTGATATTCATTTTCATTGAAACATAATTATCAGGTTATCCTTTTGTATTGCTACCTTTCAATCTCAATATGATGTTGACATATTGATCATATAATCCTCCAAGGATTACCAAAGACATCCAATCAATACATGTATTCTTTGAATTGAGTTCACATAAATAGTTTTAGATACACTTGCATCAACTGTCGTTATCCATTTCTACAACATTCTTCCAGGTAGAAAAATCGTGTACCAACCAGATAACCAATACCAAAACATAAATATCATAATTACCTCATCATGATGGCCTTTTGTCAAGAAATGATTTTTTTCTTACTTGTCTCCTTTGAGATCAACATCCTTCCATATGGTATATCTCCATACTGTACAAAAATCCTTCTCCATGCTTTCAAATTTTAATCAAAGTGTTCATGGAACAAAGTAATCAACAAGCTACAATATCTTCTTCCTTGGAGTTTCCATTGTCAACTCTCTTTATTTCTTTAGGAGAGCATATTTGATGTTGATCAATATTATCTAAGTTATGTTATCTTATGGAAGAATCTTGATCTTTAGGCATTCCAAATCATACCAAATTCCTTCTTTCAAGCATCAAGTAACCACATGAAAGACTTTGTATGCTCATGGTACCGACCACATTCTTATGACCTTCTCTTTCTATAGGATATTGTAGACATGAATTCTACCTTCTAAAGAAGAGTTGCTAAAGACATGCAAACCTTTTCTTTCATAAAACCATCTAACCATCCTTCCTTTGAATGAGCTTGCTTCTATCTTTATCTAAGATAAGTTTTCCTTTCTAAGGGGAGAAATACTTCAATTATGCTTTTCACACTGCAACTTGACCATCTTCATGCCTTCATCCTTCAAGACTATTGTTTCCATATTAAGTGGAATATACTAGTCATGTCATGTTGGGCGTGGGATCCCCCAAGAGCAGTTTTGAGGCTTAAAGCCCATGTTTTGGTCCAATTTTTGTAATCCCAATGTAAAGACTCCAAATTTTGTGGTCGTGGAGCACTTAGATGTTAAAGAGTCATAGGGTTGTCTACCCTTATTTTGATAATGTAATGTCGATTGTAAAAGATCTACCCATGGTCCACAGACCATGGGATTGTATAAATAGAGTGAAGCTCTAAGTAGTTAAGGCATGGAGATACAACATGAAGAGATGAAATTATGTATGAGAGATAGCTTTGGAGTAAAAGTCTAAGTTTTGGGTCATAGCATAGGTGGAGGTTCTGCAGCTGAGTGTGTAGAGGCCTAGAAGTCCGAAGCTGAGTGCGCGGACCCTTGCAATTGAGTGTGCAGGGTGAGTCGAGTCTGTAATAATCTAGAAGTATTAATAAAGAGAAGTATTCTATAATTTCAGCATCTTTATTTCTTGTTTATGCATATGTTATATTGGGTATGAAATTCACTTCTAATGCTTATATGATGTGTGAATGTGTATAACTGTGTTGGTTAAGTGAATGCAAGTAAGAACATCTATTTACATGACGCTAACTAAGATCCGTTAATAAGATAATTAAGATACTTAGCATAGTTTGGAGAATATCACAGTTCGCTGTCCTAGCAGTGCGAAAGCATATCAGCCCCTGGTTAGGGCTGCGCAGAAGCCAATTATAACATTTCATGAAGGTATTGAAGGGTAGAACAGAGGGATAAGAAACCTACGCGAAGACAAGTATAGTTGGAATAAACCGACATCACATCCATCTCAAGGGTGTAGAAACTTGGTTCCAGTGTCCCCCCACACTGCTTCGGGTGAGACTTCAGTTCACACTCTGTGGGATGATGCTGAAAGGGCTAGTAGTGTAGGGATTTGTTTGGCTAACTAATGTTGAACCTGGGTCAGGCCCCCACAAGCCAACAAATGATTCTGTTGCCAGGATCAGAATCTGCATGAGAGCTGTGTGATGTCGTATCAATGAAATCCAACTAAGAAAGAAATCGAAGGTTGGTTGGACAAAATAATTCACAAGTTCGTAGCGTAGGATAATAGAAACCTACGATTGTCAAAAGAACAGTGGTTAGACAGCTACTTGTATATGGAGATGCATGAAATCTTTTTCGCCTCTTTCCCTACTGAGCTATATGAGTGGATTGCGAAACTAGAAGATAGCCAAGGAAGGTGGAAACTTAACGATCCTATTGTGTGGACCCTAGAGCTAGTGTGAAGGTTGGAAGCGTCAGAGGATAAGATCATGCATGCCGTCGATCATTGCCTCGATCGCATTATAGGAGGATTTGTTATTTAGTTTGCGGTCAACACCTCAGTCAGATATAGCGAGGCAGAGCGACACCTTTTCAAAGGACCACGAGGTAAGTACGTAGAATCTCTGAATACTTGGATTAAAATGATGTTGTGTGAAAAATGGGTTATGTAGTTACCCTAATGTTTGGGACCCTGTGAAGCGGAAAAAGTTGCAAAAACGAAGGAAATAAGGGTCCGGAGTATAGCCCCTTGATTTCACCACCGTGAAGGGATGAAGATGGGATAGCGAAGGTCTCTCCGCGAAGTGATATTCAATTGATAAGACAGGGATTTCTGTGAATACCACCTCCACCCACACCACCATTACCTTCAACTTCACCCATACCACCTCCACCATCGCCGTGATTTAGTATGGAAAACATAGTGAAGTTGCCTTTGTTCAAAGGCTTCGGAAATGAGGACTCGGACCAATTCTAGTTTGTTGTGAGGGTTGTATGGGAAGATCAAGGCGTTATGGATGATAACATAAAGAAGGCAACACTGGTTAGTGCTCTGCAAGATCGCGCGCCAACCTGGTACATTAAGTACTCTAGTGATAACTCGAATGCTAGAATAGCGGACATCCAAATAGCACTGAATAGGGAATTTAGTAGACCTAAATCGGAAGCACAACCGATTGTGGGATTCAAAGAGATCACAATGCTACTAGGTGAGACACCTTGGGAACTAGATCAGAGACTGAAATATACGATCTGCGAAGCCAACATGAATTCAACAGATGGACAACATTGCGAGTGGTTTGTAGCTTCGCTACTACCACATTTAAGAAGTGCGTTATCACAGCAAAAGATAACAACTCAGGCAGAGGCCCTGGAGATCGCCATGAGACTACATGAGACTCCTATGCAAGATCCTAACCTAGGAGTTCAACAGATCCACACGCAACTGAAGAATCTGTGCCTTCAAATGCAAAGTTTGAAGTAGGATAGGATGGTTCGGCCAGAGGTACGCGAATAAGTATGGTGTGTGAAATGCAAGAGTCAGGGTCATGACAAAGACCACTACCCAGTCTTTAAAAATTACCTTGCAGGAGGAGGATCGATGCCTTTAAGGTCGAAAGTTCAAGCAGGACCTAGCGTGGTGCTTGATTTGTGGTGCGCTATCTGTCAAATAGTCGGATAACATGCTACAGATAACTTCCACATGTTACAGAAGTATACACAAACCATGCAATAGTTTTTCTGTAACTTTTGTAGGTCGATGGGACATGATGAGCGTACTTGAAAAAGTTATGAATTGATGATGGATAGAACTCCCGCCTACAGGGTTCACGCTGAAACGCGACCTCTTGACTAGAATGCAGGGATGGTATGGACAAGATTTCAGGGGCGCGGATGAGGTCGAGGTGGAGGAGGCCTTGGTAAAGGTCGTGGATAGTTGATTTTCTACAATTGCGGAGGGCCAAGACACTATGCTCGCGATTGCACTAATCCAACGTGCTCGTTGTGCAAGTATTGCATGCTATTTGATCATGAGACAGAATATTGTCCTACACTGATAGCTAGGATATGTGACAAAGGAGCGGTACCACCTCCCCTGACTCAAAACCTGCAAATGATGAGGTCTGAGCCACGTGAGAAAGACCCAAACATAAATATAGTGCTCCGGAGTGGAATTGCAACAGGGGATGACAAGGGAAAATAGTTGGAAGACAGTACATGGGTTCTCAAATCCCCAATGAAAGAGGTTGAGTTTTATTTGGAGTGCACTCGTCAAACCTTCATGGAAGCTAAGAAGAGCTTCATTGAGGCCTCCACTTCAGGAAGAAAAGATAAACCAGAGCCAGAAATGGACCCATCTGTGCTCACAACTTTCCTCGAAACCTGTATGAAGTTACTACGCAAGAGTAAGGCTGTGAAAGGATTGCAGGAACTCATCAACAGATGTGTTGGGACCACGTAAGGTGAATTGTGTGTAGTCCGTAAGATCGGAAAGCATAAGACAAGGACGGGACGTGAAATGAGACTGACCGTGCAGATCGGAGAATACGAAATGGATCAAGTCATTTTGGATTTGGGATCAGATGTGAATGTTCTACTGAAATAGATATGGGAGCGAATGGGGAGACCTGCACTGTAATGGTCTCCAATTCAGCTAAGGATGGAGAATCAACAGAAAATAATACCGATGGGACGACTGCAAGGAATAACTGTGGATATCGAGGGAGCGAGCATGCTGGCATATTTTGAAGTAATAGAGATTGTTGATGACAACAATCCCTACCCCACGCTCTTGGGAATTGATTGGGCTACTGATATGAATGGGATAATCAATATGAAGAAGTGAAATATGATTTTTGAGAAGAAATCACTGCGCGTAATAATACCCCTGGATCCTGTTGAAGGATCACGCTATACAGAGCCAGTCCGTGACTATGAGAGTGATGATGAATTGGACTACATCTATAAGATAACAGCACGAGATCAAGACTGGGTAAATCCCACCGCAGATGGGTGGATTACATGGGAGCGCAAGAGCTCCCGCACTTCGGATTTTGACGAGGAGATACAACGCTGACAGAATCAATTACATGAAGTAACTACGTTGAATTGCAATATGATGACCAGGTCGCTGTGCTGCGTATCGTAAGAGGTAAGAAATCTTCCTGTTTATGATGGTCTAAATGAGGTTTTTTGGATGCATTCAAAAGGTAAGTGCCAAAAAAATAACGCTTCTAGGCCTTAGACTAGGTACTACACGCTATGCCCACAAGATGGTGAAGTATGCACAAGGGGAGTTTTGATGGTTGGCGCGAATGTAGGAAAACGATGTGAATACGATTTGGGAAGCCTAAGATGTGACTGACAGACAAGTATGATGGACAGAATGATCTACGCGCGCATCTAGCCAAGTGGACACAGGCTTATGGAGAAAAGCCCCAACCTGAGCAGGTGCACTTGTACTCTACTCTAAAATACCTGGTCAATAAGCCTGTGTTGGGGGGGAGCATCTGCAGATGGCTATTATTGTTCTAGGAATATGATTTTGAAGTTGTTGTGAAGCTTGGATGATTGAACGCGGGACCAGAACACCTGTCGCACATCGAGACAGGGGAGGAACCTACTACTTTGGAGGATAGACTACCTGACGCACAACTCTTTTATGTGTGCATTATGGATGGACATTTTGAGGATATAATACACTTGCTAATGACTGGAACTGCGCTAGAAGGATACTATGTCCAATAAAATAAGGAATTATTGGTGCGTGCAGAAGATTCATTTTTCATTGTTGGACATCTATACAATATGGGGAATGATGAAATACTGCGAAGGTATGTACCTGAGTTTGAATGAAGCAGCATCCTCGCGAAAACTCATGGGGGCGCCACGGGAGGACATTATGCAGGGAGAGCAACTTCACAGAAGATTCTACGTGTAGGGTTGTGGTGGCCAACCCTTCATTAGGATTCAAAAGCATATTGCAAGGCGTGCAACGTATGTCAAAGAACAGGAAGGTCATCATGGAGGGATGAAATGCCTTTGAATCCACAAATGACGTTGCAACCTTTCGAAAAGTGGGGCATAGATTTTGCAGGAACTATTCAGCCCCAAGGAGAGACCGGTGCAAGGTACATTATCATTGCGATGGAGTATTTGATTTGTTGGGCAGAAGCGCAGCCGGTGAAGGATTGCATAGGCGTGACCACTGTGAAGTTTCTATTTGAACATGTACTGATGCGATTTGGATGCCCAAAGATTTTGATGAGTGATCGGGGTACACACTTTCTGAACGAAACGATCAGCACACTGACGGAAGAATTTCAAGTGTATCATCAAAAGAGCACACCTTATCACCCACAAGATAACGAGATAGTGGAGGCATTCAACAAAGTACTAGAGACTGCGCTGACCAAGGTATGCAATGCTTAGCGAAGCGATTGGGACCTACACATACCTGTAGTATTATGGGCTTATCAGATGACGTGCAAGAAGCTAACGGGACAGACACCCTTTAGGATAGTATACGGGGTTGAAGTTGTGATTCCTATGGAATACATCGTGCTTAGTCTGTGCATAGTAGTGCTCACAGGTATGACAGATCACAGATCCCTGGAAGAAAGTCTCGCACAATTGGATGAGTTCGAAGAAGAGATATTTTTGGTTGGATTTCATTAGCAGGTCCAAAAGCAGCACCAAAAGGCATGGCACGATCGACATATTAAGCTGCGCACCTTTAAGGTGAATGACTTGGTGCTGTTATATGACAATAAGTTTGATAAATTTCTAGGGAAACTCATAATGCATTGGCTAGGGCCGTATGTTATTAAGGATATTACCGATGGTGGCACGGTCCAGTTGGTTAAGTTGAATGGAGATCTCTTCCCAGGAAAAGTGAATGGTAGTCATTTGAAGCCATACACAGGTGGCCCGACCATTTGACTAGCCAATAGAAGCACTATCTTAGCACTACAGGGAGCTGAAAGGAGGCGCGGGACTATAAAATACACTGCCCGAGAGGTGCGCGATTTCAGGACTGCGCGAAGCAGCGATGCAAGAGCAGAGATGGCCAGGGTTCAACTGGAGATGAACTTGTAGATTACAGAAATGTAGTTGAAAACTCAACCTTCAACTCCGGTGGAGATCAGGGAACAACAAACCATTGCTGTTACAACAACAACAACAATGGTTGATAGTGCAGTGGCAGACTGCATGCAGCTATTCAAACAGTCATTAAAGGTCCTAACTACCCTACAGTAGGACCCAAATGTAGAGCACCTAGAGATAGAGGCGCGCGAGCTCCAACAGAGGTATGATGAAGGAAAAGGGACCACACAGATGGTTGCCCTTACATAGAGGCTTGTAAGGATGCAGGAGGCAAAGGCGCTCAAGGAACAGGTAGATGTCGCTCGGCACAAAGAAGCGGACTTAAATGCATGCCTACAACCATGGATTGACGAGGCTTACATGATCACAACATGCATTGAAGGGAAGCTCGTAAAACTACGCGCAACTCAGCGGATTATTCAGAGCAACAGTTCAACACCAGTCACTGAACAACGTGTGGAAGAATTCCAGTAGGCGGTTGCTCAGTGCACTACCGAAGTTGCGGTGATCTGAACAGATCTAGGAGGTCTTCGCGCTAAGATCTTCGCACCTGCAGAGTGAAACGAGGGCGAGTCATGAAGTTTGTGTTGGGGTCCTGTTGGGTGCGAGATCCCCCAAGGGCAGTTTTGGGGCTTAAAGCCCATGTTTTGGTCCAATTTTTGTAATCCCAATGTAAATATTATGCATTTTGTGGTCGCGGAGCATGTAGATGTTAAAAGTCATAGGGTTGTCTACCCTTATTTTGATAATGTAATGTCGGTTGTAAAATATCTACCCATGGTCTGCGGACCATGGGATTGTATAAATAGAGCGAAGCTCTAAGTAGTTAAGGCATGGAGATACAACATGAAGAGATGAAATGATGTATGAGAGATAGCTCTGGAGTAGAAGTCTAAGTTTTGGGTCATAGTGTAGGTAGAGGCTTTGCAGCGGACTGTGTAGAGGTATAGAAGTCCACAACTCAGTGTGCGGACCCCTGCAACTGAGTGTGCAGGGTGAGTCGAGTCTGTAATCATCTGGAAGTATCAATAAAGAGAAGTATTCTATAATTTTTGCGTCTTTATTTCCTGTTTATGCATCTGTTATATTGGGTATGAAATTCACTTGTAATGCTTAAATGATGCACGAATGTGTATAACTATGTTGGTTAAGTGAATGCAAGTAAGAACATATGTTTACCTGATGCTAACTAAGATCTGTTAATAAGATAAGTAAGATACTCAGCGTTAGGTTGTGTTATATTCTTTCCACGACTAACCCACATAGTTAACCGAGGGGTTAGAGGGGGGCGGAGCCCCCCCTTCGTTGCACCGATTGCGTAGCGGGGGGGTCACAGGGGATTTGAGGGGTGCAAGTAACCCCCCTCTATGGGACCTACTTATGGTTTTGTGCATATTTTTCGCACATGGTTTTGGACACGATGGTTTTTGGTCCATGGTTTTGGACGTGATGATTTTTAGGTCCATGGTATTGGATGCTTCGGCATGTATAAATATGTATTGTAACATTGAAAGGAACATAATGAAAAATGAAGCTGGTAGTCCTGATTTTGGGATCCAGGGGAAAATCTTTGTGTATATGTGTTTTATGTGTTATTCTCTCTCATTGTTTATAATCTGTGTTTTAGAATTCGTATGTAGGTAATTTCTGTATAGGGTAAAACCTACATTTGGTATCAGAGCTTTTTTTGGCTTCAAGGGGATGCCTTTGTTATTGAGGGGTTTTGCTTGGGCTTGTGGTAGACCTTGTTCAGTGGGAGATCTGTGATATTGATTCTGGTAATGAAAGAAGATGGCGAGTAGTGGAAAGATAGAGATCGAGGAATTTAATGGTTAGAGTTTTGAGTTGTGGAAACTCAAGATGGAGGATCTGTTGGTGGATAAAGATCAATGGATCGCAATAGATCCAGGTACTAAACCAACGGGAGTGTTCGATGTAGAAGTGAAGAAGTTGGATGGGAAGGCAAATAGCACAATACAATTATGTGTCTTAGATTCAGTATTGCTGAATGTATCAGGGGAAGCTACGACGATGGCTTTGTGGGACAAATTAGGGACTTTGTACCAATCTATGTCTCTGGTGAATAAACTGTTACTGTGGAAAAAGCTGTATAACCTAAGGATGAATGATGGAGACTTGGTGATAGAGCATATGAATTCATTTAATATTGTGGTAAGTTAGTTATTATCTGTTGATATTAAAATTTCAGATGAAGATAAGTGCATCAGTTTGTTGTGTTCTCTACTAGATTCGTGGGATAGTTTTGTTCTTGCAATAGGTAGCAATACAACTGCCTTGCAATTTGATGAAATAGTCTCATCCTTGCTGACGAAGGAGATGAGATGGAAAAATATGGAGAGCCAGAATGGTGATGCCTTGTCTGTACAAGGACAGTCCTAGAACAGAAACATAAATAAGTAATCAAGTGGGAGATCTAAATCTAGAGGGAAATCTAAATCTCCAAGAAAACCTGTAAAGGTGGTGTGCTGGAAATGCAGAAAGGAGGGCACTACAAAATGGATTGTAAATCTAAATCTCCTGATAAAGTAAAGGGTCTGATGATGCTCCTTCTGCATAGGCGAAAACCACCTCAGATGAAGGTGAGGATGTGTACATGGCTTATTCAAGTACACATGTAGATCATGAGGCATGGTTGATTGACTCAGGTGCATCCTTTCACTTCACTCCCAATAGAGAGTGGTTCTACGAGTATGAGAAATACGATGGTGGTGATGTCTTCTTAGGGGATGATAGGAATGCTAGAATCATTGGTCGCGGAAAAGTAAAGTTGAAGTTGCAAGGTGGAAGGGTTAGAACACTTTCGGTTGTTCTGCATATTCCTGCATTGGCCAGAAATCTAATTTTTGTAAGCAAGTTGGATGATGCAGGTGTAAAAACAGTGTTCGAGAAGGATACCTACAAGATGGTTTGGGGAGCACTAGTATTGATGCGGGGAGTTCGGATTGTAACTCTGTACAAGCTGCAAGGTAGAACTGTTGTTGATGGGTGCAATAGCTCTGTGGTTCCTGAAAGTGGAGTTGAAAATCTAGTGGTCTTTGGAGAGAAGACCATGCTGTGGCATCAAAGGCTTGGGCATATTGGAGAGAAGGGCCTTTGAATACTTCATGGTAAAGGTATGGTAAAAGGTATGAGTAATAGCTCTCTGGATTTTGATTTCTGTGAAAATTGTGTATATGGGAAGAAGAATCAGGTGAGTTTCCCCTTTGGTGGTAAGAGGGCGAAACAGATATTAGAACTTGTGCACAGTGATGTGTTTGGACCTGTGAAGGTTCCATCACTGGGTAAGTATGTGTACTATGTATGATTTATAGATGACTTCTCAAGGAATACATGGATATATTTTCTTAAGAATAAATCTGAAGTCTTTGACAGGTTTAAATAATTTAAGGCTCTGGTGGAAAACCAGACAGAGAAGAAGATAAAGGTGTTGAGGACAGATAACGGTGGAGAGTTTTGTAGTAAGGAACTTGAAGAATTCTGTAAGAAGTGTGGTATAGCACGACAGAAAAATACTCCATACACACCTGAGCAAAATGGAGTTTCAAAAAGAATGAACAAGACATTGATGGAAAGGGCAAGAAGAATGCTCAGTGGTGCCAGGTTAGGACAGGAATTCTGGGCAGAGGCGGTGGAGATAGCATGTTACCTAGTCAACAGATCACCTTCATCAGCATTGGAGGATGAGACTCCACAATAGGTATGGAATGGTAAGAAAACCTCTCTTTCACATTTGAGGGTATTTGGATGTGATGCATATGTACATGTTCCAAAGGAGAAACGAACCAAGTTGGATAGTAAATCTGAAAAGTGCATCTTTATTGGGTATAAGGATGGTTTAAAGGGTTATAAGCTTTGTAACCTAGTAACAAGGAAGGTTGTGTACAATCGAGATGTGGTGTTTAGAGAGGTAAAAGATGTTATTAAACATGAAGTCCAACCAAAGGAACTTGAGAAGATAGAGTTTGAGCTTAAGGAGGAAGAATCAGACTCTACAACAGAGGAGGAATCAGAAGATGAAGAGCCACAAAATCTGAGTGTGAGAAGATCAGTTCGAGAAAGAAGGCAACCAGAAAGGTATATTCCATCTGCTTTCTATTCAAATTTTTCTTTATCTATTACTGACGATGATCCCAGAACTGTGAAGGAAGCAGTAGATTTAGAGGATGGAAAACTCTGGAAAGAGGCCATGGTTGATGAAATGACATCTTTGCACAAAAATGAGGCTTGGGATCTGGTGGAGTTGCCGGCTGGAAGGAAACCCATTGGCAGCAAATGGGTGTTCAAGAAGAAGACAAATGTAGAAGGAAAGTTGAAGAAATACAAAGCTTGGTTGGTAGCAAAAGGTTATTCCTAGGTGTCGTGAATTGATTTTGGGGATATTTTTTTCCCTGTTGCCAAGGTAACTTCTATTATATTACTTGTATCTATTGTTGCTGCTTTTGATTTTGAGGTAGAACAGATGGATGTGAATATGAAATTTCTTCACGAGGATTTGGAAGAGGAAATCTACATGAAGTAACTTGAAGGCTTTGCGGTGAAGGGTAAGAAAGAACTGGTATGCAAGTTAAAGAAGTCTATGTATGGGTTAAAACAGTCACCAAGTATGTGGTATCAGAAATTTGATACATTTATATGGGGACTTGGCTTCACCAGAAGCAAAGCAGATCATTGCGTGTATTTTAAATTAATTGATGCCTGTGTTATTTATCTGGTCTTGTATGTGGATGATATGTTGCTGGTTGGAAATGAAAAAGAAATTATCCAAGATTTGAAGACCCAATTGTCCTCCAAATTCGACATGAAAGATCTTGGTGCCGCAAAATATATTTTGGGCATATAAATTAAAAGAGATCGGGCAAAGAGGAAGCTCTGGTTAAACCAGAGGAAGTATGCCGAGACAATACTACAGAGGCTTAATATGCAGGACAGTAAACTAGTGAAGGTTCCTATTCCTGTAGGTGTGAAGTTTGTTATAAAATTATATATATTACAGAGCAATGGAATACATAAAATATTACAGAAATATAAACACAGAAAATGCATAAAACAAGAGAGACATAGATATACGTGGTTCATCCAGTTTGGGCTACATCCATGAAGAAACAACCAGTCCTTCTTTTATTATATTATCCAGCAAACTGAAGAGATACAACCTACAACAGATCCACTGTAATACCCTCTTCACTCTCAATCTCCTCTCTCTTCCTCACTCAGAATACAGATCTACATAGACGCAATACAATTCCCTCATATGTAGTGAGGGTTGCCTTCTAGGGAAAAAAAACCCTAAACTAAACATAACTCCTACCGTAAGATCATCCGCCTAATGAATGACCCAGATTGACTAGAAAATACTAGACTTTTACAAGGCAATTTTACATCTATTTTTAGCTTCAGGACCACTGACCCACGGATCCCCCAGCTGGGGGGATTTACCCCCCCAGACCCCCACGGGAGGAGTCCCCCCTGTACCCGCTCGCGTGGAGGGGTGTACAGTCTTCCTGGGGTATACATACGGCTAAAACCTTTGATTACAGAAGATAATCAGGCTCCACACCTAACAATCTCCCACTTGGAGACTAATTATAGCAACTCCACCACTGCTTCATTTGCTAGAAAATAAATCCACTTTGGACCTGGTTGTTTCTCATCTTCTTCATCATACTTGAAGACCAATTGAAACTGAGCAGATTCTCAGTTTCTCCCTGGTTACAACTTTTGTTAACATATCTGCAGGATTCTGGATAGTGTGTATATTTTCTAGCTTCAACTATCCATCTTCCAATGCTGACTGTATGAAATGGTACTTGAGCTGTATATGTTTAGTCTTGGAATGAAATGCATAGTTCTTTGCAAGATGCATGGCATGCTGGCTGTCACTGTGTAACCTGCCCAACTCGTGCTTCTTAACCAGTTCATGCAGAAACCTTTGTAACCAAATCATTTCTTTACTAGCCTCTGTAGCAGCAACATACTCTGCTTCTGTTGTTGAGAGTGCAACAACACTTTGTAGTTTTGAGACCCAACTGACAGCTGTTCCACCTACAGTAAACACATATCTTGTAGTGCTCCTCCTGTTATCTCTGTCACCTGCCTTATCTGCATCAACATATCCCTGTAGAGCAATGTTTGAACCACCAAAGCATAATGCTTGATTTGTGGTACCTCTCAAATACCTGAGAATTCACTTCACTGCCATCCAATGTTCTTTTCTTGGATTTTTCATGTACCTGCTTAAAACTCCCACTGCATGTGCAATATCAGGCCTTGTGCAGACCATTGCATACATTAAGCTTCCAACTGTTGATGCATATGGAACTTTAGACATATGAGCCATTTCTTCCCGAGTCTTGGGACACGCCTCCTTAATTAATTTGAAATGGCTAGCCAAAGGTATATTAACTGGTTTTGCATTCTTCATATTAAACCTTTTCAACACCTTTTCTATGTACTCACTTTGAGATAATGTTAATTTGCGATTCTTCCTGTCTCTAGTTATTCTCATACCAAGGATTTGTTTTGCAGCACCCAAATCCTTCATTGCAAATGAGTTTGCCAATTTCCTTTTGAGCACATTTATTTCCTCCATGTTAGAACCTGCAACAAGCATATCATCTACATACAATAACAATATAATATAGTTGCCATCATTTTTCCTTTTGAGATAAACACAATGGTTAGAGTGACATCTAGTGTAACCTTGTTCAAACATAAACCTGTCAAATTTTAGATACCACTGCCTTGGAGCCTATTTTAAGCCATACAAGCTCTTCTTCAACCTGCACACTAGTTTCTCCTTCCCTTTTACCTTATATCCTTGTGGCTTCTGCATATATATCTCTTCCTCCAAATCCCCATGGAGAAAGGTTGTCTTTAGATCTAGCTGCTCAAGATGCAAATCTTCAACTGCTACTAGACTTAAAATGGTTCTGATTGAAGTCATTTTACCAACAGGAGAAAATATTTCATCAAAATCAATACCTTTCTTCTGTGCAAACCCCTTCACTACAAGTCTAGCTTTGTACCTCTGTTTTCCTCCATCTTCTTCCTTCAGCTTGTAAACCCATTTATTCTGCAATGCTGTTTTACCTGCAGGCAACCTGACTAAGTCCCAAGTCTGGTTATGTGCTAAGGAGTCCATCTCTTCTTTCATGGCTTGCTCCAACTTCTTCCTGGTTTCTACCTGCACTGCTTCTTCATAACATTCTGGTTCACAATAATCAGTCAACAATACATAATATGTTATGAAACCAACTCAAGAAAAGATAGAAAAGATAGATCAACGCCTTAGAATTCAGCCTCTTCGAGGGGGAAACCTCCTTTACATTACATAAATGAACAATTCTTGGATGATTCAAATGACAGAACCTCCTTTCTATATATAGGAGTCTAAGGAGTTACAATATAATCCAGCCGACCTAACAATAATAATATAAAGCCACAAAAATAACAATAGAGGGATTCTATGGGGCACAGTAATAACAATATGGGGGCAATAGGGGCACAACAATATTAATAAGGGGTATAACTACAATAGTAATGGGGTAATCACTAGTATTATAGGGACCCAACATGCCCCTCTCCTTCAAAAAAGTGTTGTCCTCAATGCTTGAGTAGTTCTGGATACTTCTGCATAAAATTCTCATCCTCCCATGTGTAATCTTCAGCGGATAAGTTCTTCCACTTGATAAGATATTCTGAAATTGATCGATTTCGTAGCTGTCGAGTTCTTGTTTCTGTGACTGCTTTCGGTTCCAATATAATTTTTCCTTCCTCGTCAAGTTCTGGAAATATTGTTTGAACTGGGAGCTTGTCGCTTATAACCTTCTTTAAACATGAAACATGGAAAACTGGGTGCAATCGAGAAGCTGCAGGAAGCTCCAATTTGTATGCCATAGTACCAATCTTTTGCAACACCTTGTACGGACCATAATACTTTGGTGATAATTTATTATCCTTCTTAGCTTGCTTGAGGGACATTTGCTTATATGGTTGTAGCCGTAGGAATACCCAATCACCTACATCAAAACTTCTTTCACTGCGATGTTGATCTGCCTGTTGTTTCATTCTATTCTGTGCCAACACGAGGTTATCCTTTAAGAGTTGGAGGACTTGTTGTTGATGTTCGATGTGATGTTCCACTGCCTGAACCTTAGAATTTTCTCTTAAATATGATGTGATGGATGGTGGTTGATACCCATAAAGTGCCATAAATGGGGTCATTTTTGTTGCTGTATGGAAGGAAGTGTTATACCACCATTCAGCCAGAGGCAACCATTTGACCCATTGTGTCTGTTTATCAGATACAAAGCAACGAAAAAATCCTTCCAAACATTTGTTTACTATCTCAGTTTTCCCATCAGATTGAGGATGATAAGATGAGCTATGAGCTAACTGAGTACCAAGACAAGAAAATAATTCTGTCCAAAAATTTCCCGTGAAAATGGGATCTCTGTCACTTACAATAATCTTTGGGTTTCCATGTAGCTTTTGAATTGTTTCCATAAATGCAGTAGAAACTGTACTGGCTTTAAATGGATGTGATAATGCACAAAAGTGTGCATACTTGGTAAGTCTGTCAACTACCACCATGATGACACTCTTTCCCTCAGACTTGGGTAAACCTGTGATAAAATCCATTGAAACCTCCTCCCAACGTTGGCTTGGAATGGATAAAGGTTGTAATAGACCTGGTGTCTTAATTGTTTCAACTTTATTTTGTTGGCAAACCAAACATTCCGCCACAAACTTTTGAATATCTGATTTAAGGCCATCCCAAAAAAATTCCTTCTTAACCCTGTGGTAAGTTTTTAAAAATCCTGAGTGCCCTCCTAAGGGAGAAGTGTGCAATTCCATAAGAATCTTTTGTTTTAGCTGGGAATTCTTACAGAGGTATAAGCGATCTTTGTACCATAACGAATCATTTTGCCAGCTAAATGTATCAGACGTACTGGAATCTTGTTGTAACTTTCGAATAAGTGCCCACACTTCTTCGTCATTCTTCCATTCCTCCCTTGCTTCGTTTATCCAATCTGGTTGGATAATAGAAATGGCACACAACAATGCTTCCACATCCTCATCCTTTCTTGAGAGTGCATCTGCCACCACATTTTGCTTCCCTTTTTTGTAGATGATTTCAAAGTCATAACCCAACATCTTTGTGACCCACTTTTGTTGCTCTTCAGAGGATAATCTTTGTTCTAAAAAGTATTTAAGGCTATCATGATCCGTTTTTACCTTGAAGTGTCTTCCCATTAGGTAGGGTCGCCATTTCTTAAGTGCATGGAGTATTGCCAACATTTCCTTCTCATAAATAGCTTTGCTTAAAAACTTTCCCTTGATTGGACGACTTTCAAAAGCAATGGGTCTTTCATCTTGCATTAGAACAACACCAATTCCATTTCCTGAAGCATCACATTCCACAATAAAGGTTTTTGTGAAGTCCGGTGTAGCTAAGACCGGTGCTTGGCACATTGCCTCTTTAAGATGTTCAAAGGCCTTTGTTGCTTCCGGAGTCCATGAAAATGCATCTTTCTTCAATAATGTTGTTAGAGGTGCTGCTATTCTCCCATAATTCTTAACAAACTTGCGATAATACCCTGTCAACCCGAGAAATCCTCGCAGATGCTTTATGGATGTGGGGATTTTCCATTCCTTAATGGCTTTAATTTTGCTAGGGTCTACCTTAACTCCTTCATGAGATACAATATGACCCAGATATTCCACCTCCTGGACTCCAAAAAAACATTTGGATCTTTTTGCATATAATTTTTTCTCCTCCAATAGTTGTAGCACCCTGTCAACATGTTCAACATGATCCTTCCAAGACTTGCTGTAGATTAGTATATCATCAAAAAATACTAACACAAATTTTCTAAGGAATGGTTTGAAAATTGAATTCATCAAACCTTGAAATGTTGAAGGTGCATTGGTAAGGCCAAAAGGCATGACCAAAAATTCATAATGACCCTCATGAGTTCTAAATGCTATTTTTGGAATGTCTTCAGTCTTCATTCTGATTTGATGATATCCTCAACGAAGATCCAACTTGGTGAAGTAAATTGATCCATGCAATTCATCCAGTAATTCATCAATGACAGGAATGGGGAACTTATCTTTAATAGTGAGCTTGTTGAGCTCCCTATAATCCGGACACATGCGCCATGATCCATCCTTCTTGTGCACCAATACTACTGGAGCAGAGAAAGAACTTTGACTCGGTTGAATTATACCAGCCTCTAGCATTTCTGCAACCATACGTTCAATTTCACTCTTTTGGACATAGGGATATCTGTATGGCCTGATGTTTGGAGGAACACTTCCTGGAATCAGATGAATAGCATGATCATGATCACGCATAGGTGGGAGACCTTTGGGAGTCTCAAATACCTTGGAATGATTGTCCAGGACTTTTTGGAGATCTGGAGAAATAGATGATTCCGATGTGGAAACATCTAGCGAACATAATTGTGCAATTACACCTCTTTTCTCCTTTTTTAGAAGCTTTGTCATACCATTAGAGCTGATTATCTTTCCTGGTTTCCCTGCAATACCCCTTAATTCAACTTCCTTTCCTTCCGTAGAAAATTTGATGAAATTTTCTTGAAAATTAAAAGCTATTGTACCCAAGGATTGTAGCCATTGGACTCCTAGTACAACATCAGCACCTCCCATTGGAATGGAAAGCATTGGGCTAGTCAATACATATTCTCCCATGGATAGCTTGATATTATGGCACTTTCCAGAGCAATTTATTGTTCCTCCATTTGCAATCATCACTTGACACTCTGGTGCTGGATATAGGAAGCAATTCAATTCTTTTGCTACCTTACAATGAATAAAATTGTGGGTGCTTCCTGAATCAATCAACACTATTACCTTTTTCTTCTTGATTTGTCCTTCTATCTTGATGGTTTGAGGAGTGGTAATTCCTGCCAATGCATTACAAGATATGGTCGGATTTATTTGTTCTTCATCTAGGCTTTGTTCCCGGAGTATATCCTCTTCTTTTGACCTTTCTTGCTCCTTTTCTTCTTCCTCTTCACAATCTATGTAGAATAATTTCTTCTCAGCACACTTATGACCTTTAGTGTATTTGCTATCACAACTGTAACAAAGCCCTTTTGCTCTTTTTTCTTCCAATTGTTGTGGTGTCAACCTTATAGGTTGTGGAAGACTAGGGGCAACAACACTTCCGTCTTTATAGTTGTGAGTGGTATGCTTCCTGGTTGCCATAATTTTGCTTTCCATTTTTCTTGCTAACCTGAATGCCTTCTCTAATGAATCAGGTTCCCAAAGGCGAACATCATGTTGGATATTATCCTTTAAAGACCCTATGAACACATCAATCCTATGCTCCTCTGGAATATCTTTTACCCTTATGTTCAATTTTTGGAATTCCTCAATGTGCTCCATTATTGAACCCTTTTGTTTGAGACTTATCAATTGGCTAAAAAAAGTGTTGCTTTTTGTATCCTCATAATGTGCTATCAATTCTTCCATAAAAATTGCCCAAGTGATAAATTGTTTACGAGAGCAAAGCCATTGATACCATACAAACTGATTTGGTTCCAAATATAAAGTTTCCATACGTACCTTTTGTGTGTTTTGCACATTATTGAGATCAAAGAATTGCTCCATCTGTAATATCCATGTGGCGGGATCCTTGCCATCAAACTTCCTCATATCGATTTTTGGAATATGGTGGGTCTTCGATCCAACATTAGAGTCTATGGAATCATGATTAACATTTCTTTTGTTCACATCATGAGTTTCCTTTACAACCTTTTCACCATTAGTAAGTATTTCTTGTAGAAAATTTGTCAAATCTGTCTTCAAATCTTCCATGTCTGTCTTGAAATCTGTCTTCAAATCTGCCATGTCTCTCTTAAAATATGTCTTCAAATCATCCATCTTAGCTTCCATGCCATTTATATTAGATTCCATGCCATTTATCTTAGATTCCACACCATTTATCTTAGCTTCTGTTAGCTTTTGTGAGCGTGACATTTGTTGCACTTGTTCTTGTAATTTTGATATATCATGTAGCATTTCTTCCTCTTCTTCATGAGTCATGCTAGAGCTTTCAAGTTCCTTACTAGGTGTTTGCATTTTCTTTCCTCGGGGCATCAATTACTGATAATAATGCTTTACTATGCCCTTTGAATTCCTTCAAACCAAGCTTACAAAAAAAAAAAAAAAAAAAAAAAAAAAAAAAAAAAACTACACACCTTTTTTCACTTTGTAGAAGCCTGATATTGAACTTGATGTATTTCTGTAACTTCAGATCCTCTAGTTCTAAAATTGTGACCTGTAGTAGATTTCTGCGTCCTCTTTCCAATGCCGCAAGTATGACCCAAATTGGATTCTCCAAGGAAGAGTTATGAGAAATCTCCCACAGTGACTTTATTATAGACTAGTTCAATAGAGTGAACTTGTACGAGGTGCCACGAGTCACTATTTTGACCTTTGGATCTGAAAAATGCATACAAGAAACTACAGTCTATCCTCTTTTTGCACCTTCTTACGAAATTTCAATCTGATCCCCAGAGAGAAAGTTATGACGATTTTCCCCAGGTCATCTGTTTGGAATGTAATTTAGGATTCTGCGAAAAGACCAACTTCCTTAGATCATATCTCCACAAATATAGCGCGAAAAATTCTAAAATTCGGACCCGAGGTTCAGCGAGATCCTTCTCAAATGGGTTTTTTTTGCAACTTCTGAAACATCGCAGAAAAAAAAGTTATAGCGAAAATGCCACGATGACCTGTTTGGAGCAGCGAAACCCTAGAATCCAAAGCTCTGATACCAAATGTTATGAAACCAGCTCAAGAAAAGATAGAAAAGATAGATCAACACCTTAGAATTCAGCCTCTTTGAGGGGGAAACCTCCTTTACATTACATAAATGAACAATTCTTGGATGATTCAAATAAGAAAACCTCCTTTCCATATATAGGAGTCTAAGGAGTTAAAATATAATCCTGCCGACCTAACAATAATAATATAAAGCCACAAAAATAACAATAGAGGGATTTTATGGGGCACAGTAATAACAATATGGGGGCAATAGGGGCACAACAATATTAATAAGGGGTATAACTACAATAGTAATGGGGTAATCACTAGTATTATAGGGACCCAACATAATATAATGAAGGAGAGAATCGTTTAAGGGGTCTACTTATCCTGGTATATTGTCTAACATCACTTTCAGGTGTTTGAAGTGCTTGTTGCTGTTGTGGTTGTTGATCATTATGATTTTCAGGCACCATCACTTTTCCTGTGATATCATCAAGCACTGTGTATTCTCTGTTTTCTTTTTCTTGTTTCTTTTCCTGCAACTGATTCTTATACAAGACCTTTTCATTGAATATTACATCTCTACTCCTAATGATTTTGTGATTCTCATAATCATATAAGCGATAACCAAAATCATTAACACCATATCCAATAAAGGTACATTTCTTTTATTTTGCCTCATGATTTGTTCTATTTTCTTTATTAATGTGGACAAAGGCTTCACAACCAAAAGTATTTAAAAATGAGTAGTTTACCTTTTTACCTATCCATGCCTCCTCTGGAATACCACCATCTAAGGAACTTGAATGCCCTTTATTTATTAGATAAACAACAGTATCTACAGCATCTGACCAAAATTGTAAAGGCAATCTTGCATGCAATCTCATGCACCTTGCATGTTCCATGATTGTCCTGTTCATCCTTTCTGACACACCATTTTCTTGTGGTGTTCCTAGAACTTTCTCCTCTCTGCGAATTCCATTATCTGAATAGTATCTATCAAACTCTTTGCTACAATATTTATCTCCATTATCTGATCTGAGACACTTCAACCTTTTCCCTGTCTCATTTTCAACCAAAGTTTTCCATTTATTGAAAGTATCAAATACATCAGATTTATTTCGAATACAATAAATATAGGTTTTTCTGGTTGCATCATCAATAAAAGTAACATAATAACGAGAGCCACCAAGAGATGATACCTGAACAAGTCCCCATACATCTGTATGCACAAGCTCTAATTTTTCACTCTTCTTTTCTTTCCCAACTCTAAGGAATCTGACTCTCTTCTGTTTTCCATAAACACAATTCTCACAAAATTTTAAATCAACATGCTTCAAGCCTGGCAATAAATTTCTTGAGTGAAGAATCTGCATCCCTTTCCCACTTATGTGCCCGAGCCTATGATGCCACAATGTCATATCTTCTCCTATAGAGGTTAAAGCATTAATAGAATTAGAAATACCATTGCATAAATACAATGTACCAACCTTTTCTCCTTTCGCTATTACTAGGGATCCTTTAGTGACTTTCCAGGTTTTATCTGTGAAAGTACTTATGCAACCTTCACCTCCCAACTACCCTATTGAAATCAAATTTTTCTTTTGATCTGGAACATGCCTTACATTCCTCAATAGCCACTGATTTCCATTTCACTGTTTTATGAAAATTGTAACCATTCCAACGATTTTACAGGGTTTATCATCACCCAATCTAACTTGTCCAAAATCTCCTTGAACATAATCATGAAAATGTTTCTTATCAGGTGTGGCATGGAATGAGGTCCCTGAATGTACCACCCAGGCATCAATAATATTTTCTAATGAAAGAATCAAAGCATATTGCAACATATCACCTGTTACATTTGCTTCATGATTAGCTTATTGGTATGTGTCTCCTTCTGTTCCCTTCAGAGACTTGCAGTCTTTCTTCAGGTGTCCTTTCTTCTTGCATTTCCAGCACACTATCCCCAATCTAGACTTGGATCTGCCTTTTCTTGACTTACTGCGATATCCTAGGCTCTTTCCTCTTTCCATTTTTCTTCCTCTAGTCTCTGCAGTCAAAGAATTACTTGATGTCTCACCAGAGCTTTTCCATCACATTTCCTCGCTAAGGATTGCACCGAAAACATCATCAAACTTTAAAGTTTTATATCCAGAGACAGAGTTACTAATGGCCATAACTAAGCCATTCCAACTTTTTGGCAATGAGCATAGAAATAATAGAGCCCTAACTTCATCATCAAAATTTACCCCTACAGAACTTAACTGACTTGTAACTGTACTAAAATCATTTAAATGGTCTGCAACAGATCCACCTTCTGACATCGTCATATTAAATAAACGCTTCATAAGAAATACCTTATTTAAGGCCGAGGGTTTTTCATATAGTTTGGCCAATGCTGACATTAAACCCTGTGTTGTCGTTTCCTTTGAAATATTAAATGCTACTGACGTCGCTAGGCACAGTCATATTGTTCCAAGTGCCTTTCTGTCGAGAATATCCCATTTTGTGTCTGTCATACTTGTCGGATTCTTTGTCTTTCCGCTCAATGGTAGGTACAGATCTCTCTGATACATATAATCTTCCATCTGCATCTTCCACAACTGGTAGTTTTGGCTATTGAATTTTTCGACCCTAAACCTACCATCTTCTGCCATTGCTCCCACTCGAACTTGGAACCCTTCTCTCCTGTGAGTTTATCAGCCAAATAGACCTTCAGCATTGATACCAGTTGTTAGAAATTTGTATATATTACAGAGCAATGGAACAGATAAAATATTGCAGAAATATAAACACAGAAAACGCATAAAACAAGAGAGACACAGATATACGTGGTTCACCCAATTTGGGCTACATCCACGAAGAAATAACCAGTCCTTCTTTTATTATATTATACAACAGATTGAAGAGATACAACCTACAACAGATCTACTATAACACCCTCTTCGCTCTCAATCTCCTCTCTCTTCCTCACTCAGAATACAGATCTACATAGACGCAATACAATTCCCTCATATATAGTGAGGGGTTGCCTTCTAGGGCAAAAAAAACCTAAACTAAACATAAATTCTACTATGAGATCATCCACCTAATGAATGGCCCAGATTGACTAGAAATTATTAGACTTTTACGAGGCAATTTTACATCTATTTTTAGCTTCGAGACCGCTGGCCCGTTACCCCCCCGGATCCCCGCAGGGGGGACAAGTCCCCCCCGCACCCCCTCGCGTGGAGGGGTGTACAGTCTTCTTGGGGTATACATCTGGCTGAAACCTTTGAATACAAAAGATAATCAGGCTCCACACCCAACAAAGTTATCTACTGAACAGTGTCCCAAGACATAAGAAGATGAAGAGGACATGTCCCGTGTTCCATATGCAAGTGCAGTCGATAGCTTGATGTATGCAATGGTCTGTACTAGACCAGACATTGCACATGTAGTAGGAGTATTGAGCAGGTTTATGTCAAAACCAGGGAAGGAGCACTGGACAACAGTGAAGTGAGTTTTCAGGTATTTGCGCGGCACTAGTGATTATGGTTTGTGCTACCAAGGAGGACCAAGATTGCATAGAGTGTTGGATATTCATGGCTTTTTTGATGTAGACTGGGCTGGAGATTTGGATCAGAGAAGATATACAAGTGGGTATGTGTTTAACCTATTTGGAGGTGTAGTCAGTTGGATGAGTAAGAAACAATCTATAGTGGCACTATCAACTACAGAGGCAGAATACATGGAAACCACTCTTGCAAGCAAGGAAGAAGTTTGGTTGCAGAGATTGTGTTCAAGTATGGGGTTAGTATAGGGAGCTATAAGGCTTGATTGTGACAGCCAAAGTGCAATTTTCTTGGAAAAGAACCCTGCATATCATTCAAAGACAAAGCACATTGATGTTCAGTATCACTTTGTGAGGGATATGATAGAAGACAAAAGGGTGTTGCTGGTAAAGGTGGACACTTTGAAGAATACTGCAGATGCATTGAAAAAATCTATGAGCTCTGAGAAGTTCTCTTGGTGTAGAGAAACAATAGGTGTTGCAGGGCTGGATAAATGACTAAGCTCTCTTGTGGCCCCCTATTGAAAGAAAACAACAAGTGGGAGAATGTTGGGTTGTGTTATATTCTTTCCACAACTAGCCCACGTAGTTAACCGGGGAGTTAGAGGGGGGGCCAGAGCCCCCCCTTTTTTGTGCTAATTGCTTAGTGGGGGGGTCACAGGGGGTTTGAGGGGTGTAGGTAACCCCCCTCTATGGGGTCCAGGGCAGTGCCCCAGAAAATTTTGTTTTTTGGACCCCATATTAGGTTGGGTGGACCTACTTATGGTTTTGTGCATATTTTTCACACATGGTTTTGGACGCGATGGTTTTCGGTCCATGGTTTTGGATGCGATGGTTTTTTGGTCCATGGTATTGGATGCTTCAGCATGTATAAATATGTATTGTAACATTGAAAGGAATTTAATGAAAAATCAAGCTAGTAGTCCCAGTTTTGGGATCTAGGGGAAAATATCTGTGTATATGTGTTTTATGTGTTATGATCTCACATTGTTTATTTTGTGTTTTAGAATTCGTATGCAGGTAATTTCTGTACAGGGTTAAAACCTACACATCGTAGTTTGGGGAATATCACAGTTCACTGCCCTAGTAGCACGAAAGCATATCAGCCCTTGGTTAGGGCTGCGTAGAAGCCAATTATAACATTTTGTGAAGGTACTGAAGGGTAGAACAGAGGGATAAACAACATGCGTGAAGGCAAGTATAGTTGGAATAAACCGACATCACATCCATCTCAAGGGTGTGGAAAATTGGTTCCAGCATCCCCTCATACTGCTTCGGGTGAGACTTCAGTCTGCGCTCTGCGGGCTGATGCTGAAAGGGCTAGTAGTGTAGGGATTTGTTTAGCTAACTAACACTAAACCTTCTAAAGAAGAGTTGCTAAAGACATGCATACCTTTTCTTTCATAAAACCATCTAACCATCCTTCCTTTGAATGAGATTGCTTCTATCTTTATCTAAGATAAGTTTACCTTTCTAAGGGGAGAAATACTTCAATTATGCCTTTCACACTCCAACTCAACCATTTGCATGCCTTCATCCTTCAAGACTATTGTTTCCATATTAAGTGGAATATACTAGTCATGTCATAATGCTTCTTCCAAATATTAAATAACCTTACCTAAATGATGGTTCTTATTGGAGGATCATGGTGATCCTTTTTGCAAGATGACTACCTCTAACATTATGTTAGAAAATTCTTGGATGAACTGTGATATGTGAGATGGTTCAAATCTTCTCATTCTTTCCAGCTATATGAGTTCTTCCAAAGCAAATTGATCATGTAGACTCTAAATATTCTACTATCATATGATTCCTTTTATGATTCCATGCCTTACAAAAACCAAAAATCTTCTAGAGAATGCAATGGTGCATGCTACTCTAACTACTACTTTCTAAATAAAGGCAAACTGTGAATAATATTATTAGAGGTGGAGCTCCTTCAATAGTATATATCCTTGGGATCTTCACCTTTCGGCTTCTTCTCAGGTTCTTCTTTTTCTTTAGCTATGTGAGTTCCATTCCTTTCCTTCTTTTTTTTTGTTTTTATTCTTTGGACAATCCCTCTTAAAATGACCATATTCATTGCATCCATAGCATTGTATGTTGGACATATCTTGTTTTCCTTTGGACTTTCCAAACTTCTCTCTTGAGACTTTTCATTTGATTTGGTGTCTTCCTTCACCTTCAATATTTTTTCTTCCAAGATACATTGAGCCCATATTTCATCAAAGGGAGTATTATCCTTTCTTGAGTAGACACTAATAACAAAAACGCTCCATTCAGATGGAAAAACATTTAGTACACAAGTACTCATTTATGAATCATAGATTACTTGTAGAAAATCTTGTAGATTCACAAGCTCATGTAATCTATTAAAACAAGAGACAAGAATCTACTTCTACTCTTCACAGCGAAAACCCATAAATATTGAGCAAACAATAATCAATAGAGGAAGAGGATCAAAGGCACATAACACAATAAATATCTGGGGAAAGCCACAACTCAAAATCCTACTATCTGTTTTGTATTAATTTGGGAAATCAAGATGAAATTACAATGCTTGTTCTCTCAAGAACAATCCTAGCACTCAGCAAATTCAATCTCCAACTCATAAGCAAGCTCAAGGCCAAAGCTTAGCCAATTAACAAGCTCTCCAAGTCTCTATTCCAATGCGTAATTCCTATGAAGGATAACTTGTATTTAAAGGGAAATAAAGCCTCTAAAAATAGCACAATTCCTCAAGGATCAGTTCTTGATTGCATGCACTATCAGTGCAACTTAGAAAAATCTAAACCAAAAAGTACACTATCACTGCACTCTAGTCTCAATTGGGTCTTTCTCAGAATCAACATGCATGAATTTTTGATGGTGTAACCTTCAGTTAACTAGAGTAGCACTAATTAGGTCACTAGTGTCCCAACTGACTATTTACTCACTATTAGTTCCTGAAATAGATTGGGACTAATTTCATTGGACTTAACTCAATAAACTGAGTTAACTAATTACAACTCATTCATAACTCATCCTTAACTCCTATAAGTTAGGGAGAACATATACATGTCTTCTAAAAGACTTCCAGTTTGAATTTCCTAAATTAATTAAGTTATTTAAACTTAATTAATTAAATTCAAATTGCTATGAGAAAAGAATTCTATTTTAATTCACAGTTTAATTCAAGGACAAATTAAACTAGAATTTCTTGTTTCCATTTCTCAACACTCCTTGTCAACAAGAAATGGATTATCCACTACCCCGATCATGTCTCTGTGAAACTCGAATTTACATCTTGGCAATGCCTTTGTCAAGATCTCAACATCTTGCTCCTCTGTGGGAATGTAATCTATCAACATGATCTACCTCAATACACAATCTCTGAGATGATGATATCGAATAACTATATGCTTGGACCAATCATGAAAAATTAGATTTTCAGAGAGTTTGATACAACTATGATTATCACAATAAATCATTGTTGGATCCATCTGTTGACCAAAAAAACCAACCAAGATCTTCCTCATCCAGATAGCCTCACATGCTACTTGACTTGCAACCATGTACTCTGCCTCTACCGAACTAAGTGCAACCGATCTCTGTTTCCTATTGTACCAAGAAACTGTAGCTGACCCAATACTAAAGATCCCTCCTGATGTGCTCTTCTTGTGAGATGGACTCACCGCCAAATCTGCATCAGTGAAGCCTTGAAGCTTCACTCCCTCTGTCCGTATGTACCACAATACAATCTGAGTAGTGCCTCTGAGGTATCTCAATACATGCTTTGTCACCTTCCAATACAGCTTGGTAGGCCTAACCATCGCTTGACTAAGTTGGTTAACTGCATAACACATATTTGGTCATGTGTTCACCAAATACATGAGTGAACCCACAAGATGCCTATAAACAGTAGCTTCCACTACTTCCCCTGAAGTAGCATCCTCCTTCCTCCAGTTACTAGCTAGAGGAGTCTCCATGGGTTTACTGCTCTCCATGTGGAATCTCCTGAGTATCTCATTGGCATACTTGCCTTGAGAAAAAAAAAATCCCCATCTCCCTGCCATACCTCCATGCCAAGAAAGTAATGCATGAGCCCCATGTCCTTCATCTCAAACTCTCTTGCAAGATCCTCCTTGTAATATTTGATGAGCTTCTCATCACCTGTCAGTAAGAGATCATCTACATAAAGTACAATGACCAACAACTTACTTTCCACCACTATGTGATACAGGTTCAAATTTGCTTCACTCTTTGTGAAGTCCAACCCAGTGAAGTAGCTATCTATCCTAGTGTACCAAGCATGGGGTGCTTGCTTCAACCCATACAACACTCTCTTGATTCGGTACACTTGTGACTCACGGTGCAAGGTTTCAAAACCTTCGGGCTACTCTATGTACTCTTCTTCCTTAATCATGCAATTAAGGAAGACAGTCTTCAGATCCATCTGATGGATACTCCAACCCATCTGTGCAGATAGTGCCAAAATATATCTGATAGATGAGTACCTTGCAAACAAGAGCAAAGGTCTCATCATAGTCAATCCCCTCTACCTATGAAAATCCACGGGCCACAAATCTGGCCTTATGCTTCTCCACACTAACATCTGTAGCTTGTTTTACCTTGTAAAGCCAACGGGAGCTCACAACTGACTTGTCCTCCAGTCTTAGGACCACATCCCAAACACTATTTCAAACTATGGAGTCATACTCCTCCACCATCACATCACCCTAAACTAGTTTCTACATTGCTTCCTGAAAGGAAGATGGCTCTGTCACAACACATGCACCCATAAGTGCCATGTATCCAATGTACCTCTCTGGTGACCTCCTCTGTCTACACTAAGAAGAGGGTGCTCCCACATTCTCCCATGCATCATCCAACAATCTGTCAGCCTCTCTAGTGTGCTTTCTTACCTCTCTGGAAGACTCTGCTTGAGTGGATGTCTCCCCTCCTAGAACCTCTGCATGTGGCTACTCCACATCAATCTAAGGCTCCTCAAACTTACAAACTAAAAGTTACTCCTTCGCATGTAGCTCAAGCTCCCTCTCAAGGGATACTCACATGGCCTTCTCCTCATCAAAATTGACATCCATGCGAACCACTGTCATCTCACTGGTTTGCATGTACACCCGATATTTGTGGGGAGTATCAGTGTACCCCACAAAGATCCTCAACTATGTTGTTGGCTCAATCTTTTTCCGTGCATCTTTGGTCACATGAAAATAAACTAATGACCCAAAAATCTTGAAGTGACCAACATCTAGCCTCTTACTCGAATAAGCTTCCTTTGGTGTTTTAATCTCAAGTATCCGATGTGGACTATGGTTCTGAACATAAACTGTTGTGTTGCATGCCTCAACCCACAAGTGTAGTGGTAGGCCCTTTTCATCCAACATCGCCCTTGCTACCCCTACAATTCTCCTATTCTTCCTCTTGGTAACCCCATTCTATTGAGGGTTGTGAGGTGCTTTCAAATCTTGTTTAATCCCTTCCACTGCACAGAAGTTCTTAAACTCATTGGTGACATATTATCCACTGTTATCACTCCATAGAGCTTTAACCTTCTTTCCTGACTCTTTCTCGACCAATGCTTTGAATTCACAAAACTTTGTGAATGTATGATCCTTTCTATGAATGAAAAATATCCAGCATTTACGAGAATAGTCATCTACAAGTATAACCTAATACTTGTGTTTGGCCATGGATGTTGTCGAGAATGGTCCACACGCATCTGAATGGACTCTCTCCAGAATAGACTCTGCTCGACTGTCTCTATCTCCAAAGGAAGACTTGGTGTATTTTCCCAAAGTACAACCCTTGCATGTATCAACTTGCTCAAGTGTACCTTTGGGGATACCGATAGAGATTTTTTGTAATATATTCAAAGCCCCATGATGCAATTGGCCCAAGCGCTTGTGCCACAACTTGCCGATGTCTCGACTCAACATATTTTTTGCTTTTCAACTCAAAGCACCACAATCCTCTACCTCTATCTTATAGAGATTCTAAAATCGAATCCCCATCTTCTTTAGTTGACCCATGGCTATGTGTCAAAGGAACACCTTTCCTTTTGAAAAGATCACATCATAGCCTCTATACTCAAGCATGACAATGGATACCAAGTTCTTTGTTAGTCCGGATACAGGTGTACCATTCTTCAAGGTGAGTGGAGCAGCATGCTCCCTCTGAAAAATAATAGTGCCCACACTAGTAACACTATACTTACCGTCATCAACCAACTCGATATGGATCTTGAGATCTTTCTCCTCTAGTTCATTGAATAAATCTTTGTCGCCAGTCATGTGGAAATAAGATCCATTGTCTAAGTACTAGACACTTCCCATCATTGAAAACACCATGCATGCAATGAGAGAAAAGTCCAATTCGAATTGGGAGGCCAAAGCCTCACCCACTGCTCCTCTTGAGGGCTTCTCCTTGGACTTCTTCAATGGAAAATTTGTAGCAAAGTGACCCATCTTGTGACAATGAAAGCATTTAACTTTCATCATGTCCTTCTTCTTACCTCCATGATAAGAATCTGATTTGGAACGAGAAATTTTAACTTTCCCCTTCCTTCCCTTAATCGCTAAGGCATAGTCCTCTTCATCACCAGTATTTGATGAAGAGCCATCCCTGGTGTTCCTCCTGATCTCATCCTACATCAAATCCAACCATGGTCATTCCCAATCTGGCAGCTTCTACTGACCATTGACAGAGTCCTGATAACTATGCCAACTGTTTGGGAGTCCAAGAAGAGCAAGGCTCACCATATTATCCTTGGCAACTGTGATTCCAACACTTCCAAGTTCATCCCAACATTGAGTGAACTTGGTCAAGTACTTTGGAATTGTCTTGCCTTTCTCCATATTGATTTTACGAAGTTTATCCTTCAGTGCCAACTTCCTTTGATCACTGCTATTCTAATACAGGTTTGTCAATGTTTTCCACATAGCATGCAAAGTTTCCTTTCCATGGAGACTCGAGACAATGTGGTGTCAAACTCCCTCAAGGATTATCCACCTTGCCTTCACCACATAGTTCTCCCATTCGGCCAAGTTCTGTGCATCTGTGGCTGTTGGCTTGGGGACTTCTTGATCAATGAATTCCTTCAAGCCATTATCTTCGAGCACCGCCTCCATCCTATCCATCCAAGCTATAAAATTTGAGCTGCCTTCCAAGGCATACTCAAGCCTCAACCCATGGAACTCCATTTGCTTATCCTGAAGTATGTATGCAAATTCGACTTTCACTTGTAACCCAGAAACTCAAAATTCGAAATCTCCTCTAGAGAGCTGATTTTAAATTAGCAATATCTCCCTCATCTCAACTCCAATTTGGACGATTTTGTTTTTTGAATTTGGGTATATTTTCCAAAGGAATCTAAATCTACAATTTGTTTCTAAAATTTTTTCACATAAATTCTTATAAATTCTCTGTAAACTCTCGGCCCAAAAAACAATCTTGCTCCGATACCATGTATAAAATCCCGTAGATTCACAAGCTCATGTAATCTACTAAAACAAGAGACAATAATCTACTTCCACTCTATACAATGGAAGCCCATAAATATTGAGCAAACAATAATCGATACAGGAAGAGAATCAAAGGCACATAACACAATAAATATCTGTGGAAAGCCACAACTCAAAACCCCACTATTTGTTTTGTATTAATCTGGAAAATCAAGATGAAATTACAATGCTTTCTCTCAAGAACAATCCTATCACTCAGCAAATTCAATCTCCAACTCATAAGCAAGCTCAAGGCCAAAGCTTAGCCAATTCACAAGTTCTCCAAGTCTCTATTCCAATATGTAATTCCTATGAAAAGTAGCTTGTATTTAAAGGAAAATAAAGCCTCTAAAACTAGTGCAATCCCTCAAGGATCAGTTCCTGATTGTATGCACTATCAGTGCAAGTTAGAAAAATCTAAAACAAATAGTACATTGTCCCTACACTCTAGTCTCAACTGGGTCTTTCTCATAATCAACCTGCATGAGTTTTTGATGGTGTAATCTTCAGTTAACTAGAGTAGCACTAATTAGCTCACTAGTGTCCCAACTGACTGTTTACTCACTATTAGTTCCTGAAACTAATTCGAAGTAATTTAACTTGACTTAACTCAATAAACTGAGTTAACTAATTACAACTCATTCATAACTCATCCTTAATGCCTATAAGTTAGGGAGAACATATACATGTCTTCTAAAAGACTTCCAATTCGAATTTTCTAAATTAATTAAGTTAATGAAACTTAATTAATTATTTTCAAATTGCTACGAGAAAAGAATTATATTTTAATTCATAGTTTAACTCAAGGACAAATTAAACTGGAATTTTCTGTTGCCATTTCTCAACACTCTCTCTCAACAAGAAAGGGATTATCCACTTCCCCGATCCTGTCTCTGTGAAAATCGAATTTTCATTTTGGCAATGCCTTTGTCAAGATGTCAGCATCTTGCTCCTCCATGGGAATGTAATCTAACAACATGATCCACCTCAATACACAATCTCTGAGATGATGATACCAGATATCTATATGCTTGGATAGATCATGAAAAAATATATTTTCAGAGAGTTTGATACAACTATGGTTATCGCAATAAATTAGTGTCAGATCCATCTATTTACCAAACAAACCAACCGGGATCTTCCTCATCCAAATAGCCTCACATGCTACTTGACTTGCAACCATGTAATCTGCCTCTACCGAATTGAGTGCAACCGATCTTTGTTTCCTATTGTACCAAGAAACGTAGCTGACCCAATACTAAATATCCCTCTTGATGTGCTCTTCTTGTCAGATGGACTCCCTGCCCATTCTGCATCGGTGATTCCTTGAAGCTTCACTCTCTGTGTCCATCTGTACCACAATCCAAACTAAGTAGTGCCTTTGAGGTATCTCAATACATGCTTTGTTTCCTTCCAATATAGCTTGGTAGGCTTAACCATCACTTGACTAAGCTGGTTAACTACATAACACATATCTGGTCACGTGTTCACCCAATACATGAGTGTACCCACAAGCTGCCTGTAAATAGTACCTTTCATTACTTCCCCTGAAGTAGCATCCTCCTTCTCCAGTTACCAGCTAGAGGAGTCTCCATGGGTTTACTGCTCTCCATGCAGAATCTCTTGAGTATCTCATTGGCATACTTGCCTTGAGAAAAAAACAACTCCCCATCTCCTTGCCATACCTCCATGCCAAGAAAGTAATGCATGAGACCCATGTCCTTCATCTCAAACTCTCTTGCAAGATCCTCCTTGCAATATTTGATGAGATTCTCATCACCTATCAGTATGAGATCATTTACATAAAGAATAATGATCAATAACTTACTTACCACCACTATGTGATACAGGTTCGCACCTGCTTCACTCTTCATGAAGCCCAATCAAGTGAAGTAGCTATCTATCCTAGTGTACCAAGCATGGGGTGCTTGCTTCAACCCATACAACGCTCTCTTGAGTCGGCACACATGTGACTCACGGTCCAAGGTTTCAAAACCTTTGGGATGCTCTATGTACACCTCTTCCTCAATCATGCCATTGAGGAAGGTAGTCTTCCCATCCATATGATGGGTACTCCAACCCATCTGTGCAGATAGTGCCAAAATAGATCTGATAGATGAGTACCTTGAAATAGGAGCAAATGTCTCATCATAGTAAATCCCCTCTACCTATAAAAAGCCACGGGCCACAAATCTGGACTTATGCTTCTCCACACTACCATCTGTAACTTGCTTTACCTTGTAAAGCCAATAGGAGCTCACAACTGTCTTGTCCTCCAATCTTGGGACCACATCCCAAACATTGTTTTGAACTATGGAGTCATACAACTCCACCATCACATCAACCCAAACTGGTTGTTGCATTGTTTCTTGAAATGAAAATGGCTTTGTCAAAACACATGCACCCATAAGTGCCATGTATCCAGTTCACCTCTCTAGTGACCTCCTCTATCTACGCTGAGAAGAGGGTGCTCCCACATTCTCCCATGCATCATTCAACAATCTATCAGCCTCTCTGGTGTGCTTTATTCTCTCTCTGGAAGACTATGCCTGAGTGGATGTCTCCACTTCCGAAACCTCTTCATGTGGCTGCTCCACATCAATCTAAGAGTCCTCAACCTTAGGAACTAAAAGTTCCTTCTTTGCATGTAGCTCAAGCTCCCTCCTAAGGGATACTCTCATGGCCTTCTCCTCATCAAACTTGACATCCATGAGAACCACTGTCATCCTACTGGTTTGCATGTACACCCGATAGTTGTGGGGAGTATCAGTGTACCCCATAAATATCCTCAACTATGTTGTTGGCTCAATCTTCTTCCATGCATCTTTGGTCACATGGAAAAAAACCGATGACCCAAAAATCCTGAAGTGTCCAACATCTGGCCTCTTACTGAAATAAGCTTCCTTTGGTGTTTTACTCTCAAGTATTCGATGTGGACTATGGTTTTGAACATAAGCTGTTGTATTGCATGCATCATACCATGAGTGTAGTGGTAGGCCCTGATCATGCAACATTTCCCTTGTTGCCCCTACAATGCTCCTGTTCTTACTCTTAGCAACCCCATTCTGTTGAGGGTTATGAGGTGTCGTCAACTCTCGTTTAATCTCTTCTGCTACAGAGAAGTTCTTAAACTCATTGGATACATATTCTCCATCGTTATCACTCCTTAGAGCTTTAAATTTATTTCCTGAATCTTTCTTGACTAATGCTTTGAATTCACAAATCTTTGTGAATGCATGATCCTTTCTCCGCATGAAAAATATCCAACGTTTACGAGAATAGTCATCTACAAGTATAACATATTACCTGTGTTTGGCTGTGGATGTTGTCGAGAATAGTCCACACACATTTGAATGGACTCTCTCCAGAATAGACTCTGCTCGACTGTCTCTATCTTTAAAGGAAGACTTGGTGTATTTTTTCAAAGTACAATCCTTGCATATATCAACTTGATCAAGCATACCTTTGGGAAGACCGGTAGAGATTTGTTGCAATATCTTCAAAGCCCCATGATGCAAGTGGCCCAAGCGCCTATGCCACAACTTGCCGATGCCTCGGCTCAACACCTTTTCCACTTTTGAACTCAAAGTAGCACAATCCTCTACCTCTATCTTATAGAGATTCTGAACTTGAATCCATATCTTCTTTACTTGATCTGTGGCTATGTGTCAAATGAACACCTTTCCTTTTGAAAAGATCACTTCATAACGTCTATCCTCAAGCATGGCAATAGATACCAAGTTCTTTGTCAGTTCGGGTACATGCATAACACTCTTCAAGGTGAATGAAGCTGCATGCTCCCTCTAAAAAGTAATAGTGCCCATACCAGTAATACTATACTTACCGTCATCACCCATCTTGATATTATTTTTTTGCTAAGGCAAGAGCGGATCCTTCTATTCAATTAAAAAGGAGAAATAGTGTACAAACGGCAACCTCGGCTGTGAGGCCCACCAAAATGACAGGCCCACCCCAATCCATGGTTGCAAGACGACAAAGCGAACCTAGGGACGCGGGCCCACCCAATCAAACAAGTAGTCCAAAACTGACCGTTGGATCCTAAGCTGAAGATCCAACGGGTGAAAAACATATCAGGTGGCCAACAAGCTCACCTTTTAACAAACACTTCGGACCCAATGAACCCTGTAAACCATAATTTATAATCGTATCGGGTCCATTTTTGACATAACCTGTGATCACTTTTACCACCCGAAATCCACCAATTGCGCGCGATTCCCGTGAGGTCATGCAAACAGCTCGAAACATAACAACTGTTTCGGACCCACCAACATGCACGCTCATTCCTGGCCGTAGATTGTCCTCGTTTGATCCAACGGTTAGGGATCATATCGCTCAGACTAAAAGCCCCGATAGTTAGCACGCGATGAGGGTGGTAATTCCTCCCACCCTTAGCCATGTGTCGCGAGGTGAGTGGAATCGCTCCTGATTGTGAAAAACTACTTCCGGCTTAATGAGCGTGTGATAAACTGGAAACCACCTCGAGGGCAGTAAAGCTATCACATGAATACAAGCTGGGGTTTTGCGCCTGCCGAGAAAATCTGAATTTTGGCTCATGGGCCAAAGGAAGATGAAGATCCTGCCTTCTGACCAGCCCTCTGAGACTGCTGGTTTGCTATTACTTGGGTTAAGGAGGCCGACATAGACTTGCATCCTAAAAAGGACCTCACTTAAGTCATAACATTTCATAATGAATCCAGATCAATGAGACCCCGTCTCTGTGGCTCTGTTTCGGAAAATTCCTGATGCTGTTGTCGGTCGTTGATGGCCCTGGATGAGCATTCCTCCTTCAACCTATCATCTGTTATCTCCTCCCACCAGCAACACAAGTCGATATGCTTATTTCGTACCCCCTCACTTGCAAGCCAGCCCGCCACTTTGTTGGCTTCCCTGCGAACATGCGCCAACCTAAGAGTTCTTAGCCTTTTCAGATGCGCTTGGATTCTTTGGTAGACATGCAGAAGCCGCCAGTGTTCTGATATTTTCTTAGGAGTAGTGCCAGCATTTATCCTCTTCACTGAGTTAATGAATAATTCTGAGTCAGCCTCAATGATGACATTGTGAATGTTGTATTTTAGCAGTATTTCTAGGAATAATTCTATCGCCATGAGCTCAGCCATATTGTTGGTTTATTTTCCTAGATAACTGTGGAAGATGACTTGTATGTTTCCTTCCTCGTCCCTCAAGACCCCTCCATAACCAGCTTCTCTCGGATTCCCTTTTGAAGCCCTGTCTATGTTAAATTTTAAAAATCCATGAGAAGGGGGTTGTTACACTAAAAAATGTCACCATGGTCATGAACAGTTAGTATGGCTCTATCAACAGTCATGCTATCCTCCTGGGAGTCCTAATTCCTGCAGCATTTACCCTTAGAAATCTATAGCTTTCAACCTCTTCTCCTTCTGGCCCAATGCCTGTATTTATAGTACTCAAGAGGAGGTTAATCAGGTCCACCATCAATGGGATAATCCCCTCTTTGGGTGGGATAGCTCCCTTATTGATGGGATAAGTTCCTCTTTGATAGGAGTGCATGAACCATCTGGAGGCGCCCAATACACGTCGAACAACCTTCTAGAATGCTCTAGAAATGACCACAAGTAACTTTTTAAAGATGAAACTTGCGCATTCTAACTTTTACAGGGGGACGCACCTGTCCGTTTACATACAGAGCGTCTTCGGACGCAGCTTTTGTGAACATTGGGAGCGTCCCCGCAGGTAAGTTTGAGAGAACCAGGATCGAACTCATTAAAACTTACGAAAAAGTGAAAACCATGAGTACATTTTTATCATTTTTTCGAACTCGTTAAAACTTACGAAAAAGTGAAACCTTGGAGTTCTCTTTTAAGCCCTTTTCAGACTCCTAAAACATGAAAAGATTTCTGAGCGTTTCTTTTACACTCGTTAAAACGGAATTAAAAGACGGTCCCCTTATAGCTCTTTTCTGACCGTAAAATCAGGAAAAGATTGCCGGGTTTTTGTCGTTTCAAACTCGATACGGAAATAAAACGACGTGTCCTTGATCGCTTTTTACTTTTCAGGTCAGTGGCACTAATTATGAAAGTACTCCTTGGTCGCAAGATCAAGTGGTTCCCCCAGGTATTATTTTATACTTTTTCGGGCTTGAGGGACACAAATCTACGAAAAAGTTCAACCTGGAGTCTTCTTAAGTTTTTCAGACTCTCTAAAATTGAAAAACGCCGAGTTTCTCCTATATTGGGCTCGTTAAACTTTCACAGTAAAGGACCTGTTCAATTACAAACAGGAACGAACCACTCCTTCCTAGGGTTCGAATCAAAACTAGGTTGGACTCATCCGAAGGATGAGCTTATAATCAAGCATATGTTATCCTCCTCAAGCTTGTTAAAAATAAAGAGGTACTTGCCAGAAATGGTGGGGGAAAAGAGAGAAGAATGAGCCTATTTGTTACCTGCGAACCTAGATTGTAGAAAGTAGGAGTTGTGAGGAAAGTTCCTTTTACTGTGTCAACCTCGTTAAAAAATGAATCAGTTGGTCAGAGGATAGTTCTTTTTACTGAGTCAACCTCATTAAAAAATGAATCAGGGACGAGGATAGTTTTTTCTTGTATCAGCCTCGTTAAAAAATGAAACATGACAAACAAAACAAACTGGAGCTATCCTTCTCTAAACATACATTATGATATGAGAAATCAAGTGTTTCGTTCTTACCTTTGTCCAAACGCTGTTGTAGAAGTCCAAGCTTTGTTGATCTGGATGAGCTCCTCCTTTTCTCCAAAACCTGTAATCACCAACAGTCAAACAATTAAATAGCACCTGATTATAACATAAAACAAAGCATATTCAACATATAGACCAAGGAGTACATGAAATAACCCATTAACAACAAGTTATTGAGAAGAATGGACCAATTTGCATTAAAGGTAATCAAAAGGAACCATTACAACCTGAGCCTTGGTGTTGTGCAAGCTCCTTCCAGGGTCCACAAGAGTCTTCCTCTACTTTGACAAAGCTCACCCACTTCCAAATAGAACAAGTAAAGATGACAATCTCTCCTCACAAGCTTCTAAATGGGAGTCCTAATTCCTGCAGCATTTACCCTTAGAAATCTATAGCTTTCAACCTCTTCTCCTTCTGGCCCAATGCCTGTATTTATAGTACTCAAGAGGAGGTTAATCAGGTCCACCATCAATGGGATAATCCCCTCTTTGGGTGGGATAGCTCCCTTATTGATGGGATAAGTTCCTCTTTGATAGGAGTGCATGAACCATCTGGAGGCGCCCAATACACGTCGAACAACCATCTAGAATGCTCTAGAAATGACCACAAGTAACTTTTTAAAGATGAAACTTGCGCATTCTAACCTTTACAGGGGGACGCACCTGTCCCTTTACATACAGAGCGTCTTTGGACGCAGCTTTTGTGAACATTGGGAGCGTCCCCGCAGGTAAGGTTGAGAGAACCTGCGTCCCCAGAGATAAATACATTTATACAAGACTTTCTCTCTTTTTTGGAGTTTGACATGACAAGCAGAGGCATAAGACTTGCCCAGGAGGATAGCATGACTGTTGATAGAGCCATACTAACTATTCATGACCATGGTGACATTTTTTAGTGTAACAGATTGCCCCCTAAAGTGCGAAGCCTGTAGTAGATTAGGGTTTTGTTTTATCTAGGAAGGGTGAAGCGCTTTATCATTTCAAGGATCATCTCGAGGAGAGCCTGGTCAGAACCTGCAATTTTCAACACAAAATACATGTATAAGATTATATCATCGCTGAGGTAGGCATTCCCATACTCAGATCAAAAACTTTAACTAACAGACTAACTACTCTGATACAGGAATGATCTTGTAGTACATCATAATCATAGACTTTTGTAGACACAGTATGGGCGCAGCCATCTGTTTATGATTGGTCTACTATATAATGAATACAAAACTCCTCGCAGCCTGGATGGTGGAAACTAGATCCAGGGTCTTCATTTCCGCTTCCCAAATTGGTACGATTCTAGTCATGCGAATAAATGAGTTGATGTCGAGCATGGTAGAAACCACTTGATTACCAGTCGATGATGTAAACTGTTAACAAGTGTGAGAGAAACCACCAGTAATGTCAATGGTTCTCAAAGTACCCAGTACAATCCATGAGATGTGAATGAATGAGTTGATGTCGAACATTTCACGGAATCCCTTGATCGAAAGTCAATGATGTAAACTGACGTCAAAGGCGAGAAACCTGCCATTGATGCATGCAGACTTCAAGGTACTGACGATTTCTAAGTCATCTCTCTAGATAATGTGCTGATGTCGATAGAAAGCGACCCGTTGCAGGCAAGCCCGCAACACGAAATCATTGTTCAAGTTGAAGAAATGTTGCTGTAAGGACTGACTCAGGGATGGTCAAATGGATGACAAGTATTTTGCGGATGAAAGTTTTGCTTGCAGACCTCTTGAACACATAACGACACGACAGATGGCTTGGTGACGAATAACTCAAAGTTAATCCCTGAAACCCGGTTAAAGACTTTCAAAGGTGGTTTGATCAACTGTGAGGTGAAGAATTTCCCAACCCAGGTGAATGAAAAAGTGTCGCGTTCAAGAGTGGTAATAAAGTTTCTTCTGAGACAAAGGATAACAAATAGGCTCATTCTTCTCTTTTTTCCCCCACCATTTCTGGCAAGTACCTCTTTATTTTTAACAAGCTTGAGGAGGATAACATGTGCTTGATTATAAGCTCATCCTTCGGATGAGTCCAACCTAGTTTTGATTCGAACCCTAGGAAGGAGTGGTTCATTCCTGTTTGTAATTGAACAGGTCCTTTACTGTGAAATGTTTAACGAGCCCAGTATAGGAGAAACTCGGAGTTTTTCAATTTTAGAGAGTCTGAAAAACTTAAGGAGACTCCAAGTTGAACTTTTTCGTAAATTTGTGTCCCCCAAGCCCGAAAAAGTATAAAATAATACCTGGGGGAACCGCTTGATCTTGCGACCAAGGAGTACTTTCATAATTAGTGTCACCGACCTGAAAAGTAAAAAGCGATCAAGGACACGTCGTTTTATTTCCGTATCGAGTTTGAAACGACAAAAACCCGGCAATCTTTTCCTGATTTTACGGTCAGAAAAGAGCTATAAGGGGACCGTCTTTTAATTCCGTTTTAACGAGTGTAAAAGAAACGCTCGGCAATCTTTTCATGTTTTGGGAGTCAGAAAAGGGCTTAAAAGATGACTCTGACATTTCACTTTTTCGTAAGTTTTAACGAGTTCGAAAAAGGGATAAAAATGTACTCATGGTTTTCACTTTTTCGTAAGTTTTAATGAGTTCGAAAAAATGATAAAAATGTACTCATATGGCCGACTTTCAATTTAATTTACGAGCAGGAAAAGACGGAAAGAACTCGGCATTTTCATTTGTTTTACGAGAATGAAAAATAGCAAAATAATCTCGAGATTTTCATGAGTTTAACGAGTCTTGAAAATAACTGAAATTGACTCGAGATAGGTTTCATTTTTACAAAAGCTTGAAACTGACAAAAACTATGCTTCAAAGTAGTTTCATTTTTACACAAGCTTGAAACAGAGATAAAACTGTGCTTGATGCCCCCTAAGCATAACTGCTAGAGCGCATGCCCCCCAGCTTCATTTCATTCAACCAGTTGAATGAAATGAAGGTTGAGTTACGAGATCATTTGAAAGACTTGACCTACAACTGTAAGAAAATTATGCAAAACACCGAAATAACTAACCTAAATATACAACCTAACATTCATGAGATCTAGTCAAACTCTCGACTCAAGTAGAGGAGGATTTGTTTCATTTTTTAATGAGCTTGACACAGGAAAAGAACTATGCTCGGACTCAGTTTCATGTTTACGCAAGCTTGAAACGAAAAACTATGCTTGTTATAAGTTCACATGCCCCCAGCATAATGACGCAAAACGAGGTACATGCCCCCCAAGCTTCATTGCATTCAATGAGGTGGATGGAATGAAGCTTGACTTTCAAGATCTTGGAAAGACTTGTGGGAGTTGTTTCATTTTTTAACGAGCTTCACACAAGATAAGGAACTATGCTCATGACTACTCTCTACAATCTACCTAACGAAAACTTTACTCTAAAAAATTTGATTCATTTTTTAATGAGCTTGACACAAGACAAGGAACTGTGCTCTAAAATCCTTGATTCATTTTTTAATGAGCTTGACACAAGACAAGGAACTGTGCTCTAAAATCCTTGATTCATTTTTTAATGAGCTTGACACAAGACAAGGAACTGTGCTCTAAAATCCTTGATTCATTTTTTAATGAGCTTGACACAAGACAAGGAACTATGCTCATGACTACTCTCTACAATCTACCTACTTAACCTACCCTTGTTTCATTTTTTAATGAGCTTGACACAAGACAAGGAACTATGCTCAAAAAGTTCGCATGCCCCCAGTATAATGATGCAAAGCGAGGTGCATGCCCCCCAGGCTTCATTGCATTCAACCAGATGGATGGAATGAAGGTTTACTTTCAATATTTAACTTGAAAAAGGGAGTTGTTTCATTTTTAAGGAGGTTGACACAAGAAAAGAACTATCCTCATACCTGATTCATTTTTAAATGAGGTTGACTCAGTAACAGGAACTTTCCTTGTACCTGATTCATTTTTTAACGAGGTTGACTCAGTAACAGGAACTGTCCTCAAAATCCTACTTTCTACAATCTACCTACATATCCTAAAGTCTAGCTGATTCATTTTTTAACGAGGTTGACACAGTAAAAGGAACTTTCCTCACACACACTGATTCATTTTTAAACGAGGTTGACACAGTAAAAGGAACTTTCCTCGGACCATCCAATTTCATTTTTTAACGAGGTTGAGAGAGGAACAAACTATCCTCGTTAGCCTATTTCATTTTTTAACGAGGTTGATACAGGAAAAAACTATCCTCGTACACACTGATTCATTTTTAACGAGGTTGACTCAGTAACAGGAACTTTCCTCACACTCACTGATTCATTTTTTAACGAGGTCGACACAGTAAAAGGAACTTTCCTCGCTACAGCCTATTTCATTTTTTAACGAGGTTGATACAGGAAAAACTATCCTCGTACACACTGATCATGGCTTCCAACTGGAAGAAAGACATGTCAATGGACACACCTTGATCATGGCTTCCAAGAGGTCTTCATCAGAAGGAAGAATAGTACTCTGGAAGGAACACATGTCAAGGGACTCAAAAGGGATAAGAACATCGTGTTCAAGTAATCCCATAGAGTTTTCCATGTCAATTACCCTTAGAAATCTAACAGGGGTTGCCAAGAAGACTTATCTACTGAGGTATTCTTGTTAGTCTACATAGAACCCTGAGGGGGATGAACCTTGAGCTCTAACTTCTCCAATATTCTGGCCTCTCTTTGTTCGATGGGTTTGCCAGTAGCTGCACCTCCCAGGATATGAATAGTCTCTTTGAGTTGTTTAAGGATTAGCTTAAGGATGCAGCTCACCAGACTCACTTTCTCCTTGAAAATCCTATTGTTGTGCTCCTTCTAGACATCCAAGATTATGAATCCTGGGGTCAGCATCCAGGTGGAGTTAATGATCTCATTATCCGAAAAAATTTTCCGCCAATTATTCAATGTAGTAGTGATGTCATTAACATTTTTGTCTGTCTGCTCGAAGACTTCTCCAACCCAATTCCAAAGTATTGTAGTGAAAGTGCATCTATTCAGTATATTATTTGTAGTTTCTTCTTGTTGTCTACATAAATGACATCTTGAGGGGCCAACGAAGCCTCTTTTTCGTAGGTTATCCCATGTCATAATCTTGCCCTGTTGAACCAGAGACTTGAACAGTTTGACTTTCATCCAATGAGGATTTTCCCAGATTTATTTCCACATCTTATTAGTGTTTGGAAGGTTAAGCCCTACATCTATTCTTTTGGCTTCCTTAAGGTTGAAGAGATCAGTCTTGTTCTTCCCCCATCTTAGTTGATCGTTCAAGTTTGAGTTCAAGATTTGTCTCTTGTCTAAAAGACCTTGAAGGGATATAGCTTGAGTATATAGCATGCCCATTGCACTGTAATCTGGAAGTTTCCATGTTCTCCATTTTTCGTTGTTCCTTGATTGATCCCAATAGTCACTTACCCACTTTATTCCTTTGTTGATGGTATCGGTGTGAATGTCTGCTAATTCTTCACTTCAGAGATTGTCCTCCTGCTGCCAATTATCCTCCCAGAACCAAGCCAGGTTTCCATTTCTGATCTCCCAGAAGCTGTGGTTTTGGACTAGGGCCCTATTCTCCCATGCCCTGTTCCAAATTGTAGAACCTTTTACTTGTCCTGTCATTCTGATAAGATTTTTCTCCTGCCATTCGCTAGCATATTTGTGCTTCCAAAGTTTTGCCTAGGGGGCTTGTATTTCTTTCAGCCATCTCCACCAGATTTTGGCACCAAGAATTCTGTTAAGAATTCCTAGGTCATGAAGACCCAAGCCACCATGGGACTTAGGTTTGCACACTCTGTCCCATGCCACAAGGGCCCATTTCTTCTTTTCTTCACCTTTCCCCCAGAGAAAATCTCTCTAAATGTTTCTTATATTAGTAATTACATCGGTTGGTGCTGGAATGGTAGATAGCATATAGATAGGGATACTTTGGAGGACAATATTAGTGAGAATCAGTCTCCCTGCTAGATTCAGTGCTCTATTTGTCCATTTACTGATCTTATATTTTAGCTTGTTAAGAACAGGCTCCCAGATATCCTTGTGAAGCGGTTTGTCAGTGAGAGGAACTCCCAGGTACTTCATAGGTAGTGACTCCCTTTGAAAGCACAAAATTTTGGAAAGATTTCTTTAAATTGAAATATCTGTATTGAAAAAGAAAATCTTTGATTGTGAGACTTACCTCTATGCCCGCTTCCCTAGCAAACTCACTCAGAATCTGTTTGAATGCTTTGGCTTCCTTAATAGTGGGTGTGCCTTGAAGCATAGTATCATCCACAAATTGCTGATGTGTCACCATGTCCCCACCTTGAGTGAGTCTCAGCCCTTGAATTATCCCTTCCTCCTTAGTAGCTCTAATATCTCTTCCTAACCCTTCCATCATTAAAATGAAAAGGAAAAGAGAAAGAGGATCTCCTTTCTTGAGACCTCTAGAAGGTTTGAAATTTCTGGAAGGAGAGCATTGAGAAGAATTGAGCAGCTGGCGGTGGTAACTAGCACCATAACCCATTTAATCAAATTTTAATCAAAGCCATAGGCTTTTAATATTGCTCTTATGTATAACTAGCTAAGTTTGTCATAGGCCTTTGCTATGTCTAGCTGCATTATCATTCCTGCCTATTTGTTGGTAATGAGTGAATGAACCATTTCATGTGCTTGAATTATATTATCTAGAATTTGTCTTCCTTCCACATAGCCCATTTGCTCCTCTGACACTAGGGTTGGGAGGAGAGGTTTGAGACGGTTGGCAATGACTTTGGATATAATTTTGTATATCACATTGCATAATGCTATAGGTCGAAATTTGTCTGGAGAGGTGGCTTTATCCTATTTGGGGATTAAGGCTATGAAAGATTCATTGAGCGCCTTTAAGACTTTCTTAAATCTTCGAGAGTCCTCCACTACCTCCAGGATGTCCTATTTCACTATCCTCCAACAAGCTTTAAAAAGTCCACATTAAAGCCATCCAGGCCTAGTGCTTTCCCATTTTGCAACTCTTTCACGGCTCCCGTAATTTCTTCCTCTGTTACTGGTCTATTGAGATTGAAATTATCTTCTCTGGTAACCAATTTAGGGATGTACTGAGAAATTTTTTCCGTAAACTGGTATCTATCTTCCGATGTTTCCTCAGCAATTTTCTGAAAATGCTAGAGTAGAACCACCTCCATCTCTTCATGAGTGTTTCTCTCTATTCCATGTTGATCTGTAAGTTTCACAATTCTATTGTTGTTTCTGTGAGCTATGGTGGATCTGTGAAAGAATTTGGTGCTTCTCTCGCCTTATTTAATCCATTGTACTCTAGATTTTTGTCTCCAGAATATTTCCTCTTGAAGACATCTATTGTCCCACTCCTACTGGAGTGACTCACCATCTCTTTCCTTTCATCTGTATAGCCTTCTATGATAAGAATCTGGTTTATTTCCTTTGGTTTATTTTCCACCTCTCCTTTAGCTTTCAATATGTTACCAAATTCCTTTTTATTCCACTCTTTGAGTCTGCCTTTAATGTGTTTGAGTCTGCTATGAAGAAGAAACATCTTTGTACCTTGAAGGTGAAGCTCTTCCTTCCACCATTTTTTAATGTTCGTGAGGAAATATGAATGTGTGAGCCAAGCGTTCTCAAAATTGAAGGGGGTGTTCCTTGGTTTTCCAAAAATGGAATCTTCCAATTGTATAGGCCAGTGATCTGAACCCCCAAAAGGTAGTATGAGTGTAGTAATGCTGCTTCCCCTGAGAAGAAGTTCCTCTGAAACCATTAATCTGTCCAATTTTGAGGCCACTTGGGTAGGGCCCCCTCTTTTGTTATTCCAAGTGAAGATTCCATTGCTTGTTTCCATATCAACCAATTTCATATTGGTTAGGAAGTTTTGGAAGGCAACTGAGTCTCTACCAAGTATTCTAGTTCCTCCTTTATTCTCCATGAGTGATTTTGTTATGTTAAAATCACCACCAAGAATCGAGGGTAGAGCTGGGTATCTTTTCTTCATATCCTCCAGTGTTGTGAGGAGTTGAAGTTTGTCCTCCATTAGTTGTGGACCATATACATTGGTGATCATGTAACATTGTCTGTCACCCACCGGTTGGAAAATCAGAGAAAGGTGATGTCTGGATGCTTCCGCATCAATCACACCAAATTTTTGTGGATCCCATAGAGTGAGAATGCCACCAGCAGATTTATTTGCCTTAACTTCAAGGTATTCATATCTATTTACCCATTTGCTATGTTTTTCATGGATCCTCTCCACTGAGCATTTTGTTTCCTGTATGAATACTATGTCAGGTTTTTCCTCTCTGATCCTTTTACCTAGATTCCTCTGTTTTCTTCTACTCCCTAGTCCTCTAATGTTCCAGGTTGTGATTTTCATTGAGGTGGGGTTTTAAAGGAGTAACTAGAAAGGTCTTTCATCCTTCCTGAATCAATCATGAGTTTGCCACACTCCAGTAGTAGTTCTTTCTGTCTTTTTCTTCCCCTCCTCTTGCCTGGATTCTTTGTTAGTTTTCCTGTTATCAATCCTATTGAGGAAGTCCCTTTGTTTTCCTAGTTATCATGTCCTCTTTTGAATCCTGCAGCTGTTTGATGTGACTTGTTAAGGAATATCTGTTGGAATTTGTCCACATCCTCCTAAGAGATGGAGTTTATACCCAGGTTGCCTCCCTATTCTAGAAACTTTTCCAGCTCTAGGTTCTCCCTCTCTAGGATCTCCTGTAAATCTTGATCCTCTGTACCACTTTCACTTTGAGTCATTTCCTGGTCTTTTTCTATTTCCATGGTACTCAAAGGGTCCATCATGTTTTAATTCTGTTCTTGAGTGAACTCCATGCTGGTCCCTTTTTCTTTCCCCCTTGCTGTCTGATTCTCTTTACTCTCTTTATCCCCTCCATCAGCTTCTTTTTCTCCTAAGATCTCAAAACTGTTGTAACTATTTGTTTTATCATTCACAATAGGGTTCTTTTGTGTCTTCCTTCCTCCTCCTTTTCCTTTTCCTCCTACTTTGGTGAAACCTGTCTGGTCTTTTCCTTTGTTGGTGTTTAGGTTTTCCTCCCTTCTATTAAGAGGATAGTCCTTGGATAGATGCCCTTGCTCATGACATTTGTGACATCTAAACAGGATATGCTCATAGTCAACTGTTTGAACCCATTCCTCATCATAGACTTATAGAATGACCTCATCTGGAAGGGCTCCTGATAGGTCCATCTCCACACATATATGGGCATAGGATGTATATTTTCCCCTTAGAGTTGCCTTTGAAATTTTTAAGAAATGACCTAATTTATTGCCTATAGCTTTTGAAGATTCTGGCATCTAGTAATCTAAAGGTAAGGAGTATAGTTGAATCCATACCAGTATCGAAGTGAAGGTTTCTCGTTCTGGCACAAAGTTCATCGTCCATGGCTGCATATAGAGACCAGAAACTACAAAGAAGTATTGCCCTCCTTCAAAAATTCTATCTCTGTCTTCCATGTTCGTAAACACCACAGTAAAAAAACCTTTGGATCCAAGATGTATATTTAACTCCCCTTTGGTTTCCAATTGTATTTTATCCAAGTGTACAACACTTTCTCTGATGGCCATATTCCCATAAATTTGCATATGATGGCATAGTTAGCCATGTGATCCCTGTGCATTTGCAGAGCTGGATCATTCAGAATAAGCCGAGGTTTAGTTATGGTCTTGGGTTTACAGGGCCCCATCTTGGCTCTGTTCTTTGATCCCTGACCTCTGCCTTCCTCTTTCTCCTCCTAACAGTTTTCTTTGTGGGCCTCGTGATCTGCATGGGTTTTGCTACTTTCGCCTTCTGAGTTTCGGTGTTTTTTTCCTTGACCTCAAAGGGCTATGGAGGTTTGTTCTTTTTCCCTCCTCTTCCTTTGTTTGCTACCATATTACTGTAGGAGAGAGTGGAGCTCCCTCCTCCCTGTGTCTCCATGGGTGTTTGTTACCCTCTGTCATGCACTAATTTAAACCCTAGAACCAGAGTCGGCTCCTTCTACTCTGTCATCAACCCCTTTCCCTTCCTAGATTTACCGTGTGTTTTATGTCACCCATCTTGATATTCATCTTGAGGGAAAAGTCCAATTCGAATTGGGAGACAAAATCCTCACCCACCACTCCTCTTGAGGACTTCTCCTTAGAATTCTTCAATGGACAATTTATAGAAAAGTGACCCATCTTGTGACAATGAAAGAATTTAACTTTCATCATGTCCTTCTTCTTACCTCCATGATAAGAATAAGATTTGGAATGAGAAATTTAACCTTTCCCTTTCCTTGCCTTAATTTCTAAGACACAATTCTCTTCATCATCGGTGTTTGATGAAGAACCATCCTTAGTGTTTCTCCTAATCTCATCCTTTATCAAATCCGACCATAGTCATTCCCAATCTGGCAGCTTCTTCTGACCATTAACAGAGTCCTGATAACTATGCCAACTCTTTGGGAGTCCAAGAAGAGCAAGGTTCACCATATCCTCCTCAGAAACTGTGATTCCAATACTTCCAAGTTCATCTCGACATTGAGTGAACCTGGTAAAGTACTTTGGAATCGTCTCGCCTTTCTCCAACTTCCCTTGAACACTGCTATTCTGATACAATTCCTTCAATGTTTTGCACATAGCATGCGGAGTTTCCTTACCATGGAGACTCAAGACAATGTGGTATCGAACTCCCTCAAATATTATCCTCCTTGCCTTTGCCACACACTTCTTCCATTCAGCCAAGTTCTATTCATCCATAGCTGCTGGCTTGGGGACTTCTTGATCAATGAATTCCTTCAAGCCATTATCTTCTAGCACAGCCTCCATCATGTCCCTCTAGGCTATAAAATTCGAGCTTCCTTCCAAGGCATACTCAAGCCTCAACCCATGGAATGCCATCTACCAATCCTGAATTATGTATGCAAATTTGACTTTCATCTGTAACCCAGAAACTCAAAACTTCGAAATATCCACTAGGGAGCTGATTTTAAATCCTCGATATCTCCCTCATCCGAACTTCGATTAGGACGATTTTGTTTTTGAATTTGGGTACCGTTTCCCACGTAATCAAAATATGCAATTTGTTTCTGAAAAATTTTCATAGAAATTCCCAGAACTTCTCTACAAACTCTCAGCCCAAAAAAATCTTACTCCAATACCATGTAGAAAATCTTGTAGATTCACAAGCTCATGTAATCTTCTAAAACAAGAGACAAGAATCTACATCTACTCTTTAGAGTGGAAGCCCATAAATATCGAGCAAACAATAGTCAATAGAGGAAGAGAATCAAAGGCACATAATACAATAAATATCCGGGGAAAGCCACAACTCAAAACCCCACTATTTGTTTTGTATTAATCTAGAAAATCAAGATGAAATTACAATGCTTGTTATCTCAAGAAAAATCCTAGCACTCAACAAATTCAATCTCCAACTCATAAGCAAGCTCAAGGCCAAAGCTTAGCCAATTCACAAGCTCTCCAAGTCTCTATTCCAATGTGTAATTCCTATGAAGGATAATGTGTATTTAAAGGGAAATAAAGCCTCTAAAAATAGCACAATCCCTCAAGGATCAATTCCTAATTGCATGCACTATCAATGCAACTCAAAAAAATATAAAAAAAATAGTACATTGTCCCTACACTGTAGTCTCAACTGGGTCTTTCTCAGAATCAACATGAATGAGTTTTCGATGGTGGAATCTTCAGTTAACTAGAGTATCACTAATTAGGTCACTAGTGTCCCAACTGATTGTTTACTCACTATTAGTTCCTGAAACTGATTGGAACTAATTTAACTGGACTTAACTCAATAAACTGAGTTAACTAATTACAACTCATTCATAAATCATCCTTCACTCCTATAAGTTAGGGAGAACATATAGATGTCTTCTAAAAGACTTCAAATTCAAATTTCCTAAATTAATTAAGTTAATTAAACTTGATTAATTATTTTCAAATTGCTATGAGAAAAGTATTCTATTTTAATTCACAGTTTAATTCAAGGAAAAATTAAAATGGAATTTCTTGTTGCCATTTCTCAACATTACTTCCCCAAGCCCTTGCAACTAGTCCCTTAATTGTGATATATTCATAAGATACGTGGCCATATCTTCATTCTTTGATATCTGTATTTTATATAGGTTATTTCTCAACGAAATTTTCTAACCTTATGTACTTATAGGGTACAATTTCACCAACTTATCATAAATTGCTTTAGATGTATTCAAATCAACAAAAAAGGGAATGAGATGATCCTTTATAGATTCAATAAAAATATTTTATTCCCTCACTTCTCCGTTTTTTTTATTTTTATTTTGCTAATTATTGAATCTTCTCTTTGTCTGGTTGAGTGATTTCACCAAGAACATATTCCATGACTTCATTTTTTGTGAGAACCAAATCAATCCATTTCTTCCATGATAGAAAGTTTTTCGATCCACTGAGCTTATTGCTTTCCTTACAAATGAAGTCATTTAATTTGTAGATTGAGACATGGAAGACAATATGGTACTTGCTTTTTTTTATAAAAAGAACGGGTAGCTTATAGTAATCAAAATATGGTATATGGGCCAAAACCCTTACAATCATAGACAAAATATAATCTTTCATGCTCTATAATTGTTTAAAAAGAGTTTTACTGCTACCCTACTTGTAGCCTACTATGCTTCTAACAAACTTTATCTTATACGATCTCCAAAAAGATCCATTACATAATATTGTTTGACATAACATTAAACAATGAAAGTTTTTAAAAGAAAACTACATTCTTGATTGTCTATTTGCAACTTCATTCCCATTTTCTTCCTCTATCTGCATCTGAATTTCTAGACACTTCTCCCCAGGCTTGCTTGATAGAATTGTTCCTAGAGAGAAAGGCTTCTTCAAGTCCAAGACCTCCTTCAAAACTCCCACTACTGCTTCCTCTACTGCAACTTCAATTCCATCAACCTTTAGAGTCAAACTATCAATTTTGGTGGAAAATATTTCCACCAGAAGGGAAATTTGCTCCATAACCTTGCACAACACTTCCTTTTCCCTTGAAACTAGGGAGAAATGGGCATGTGCCTCCAGAACAATTCACTCCCTTACCCTATCCAGCTTTCCAATGCATTCCTCCATCGTGATCTCTGCCTACTCCAAACTTTCAATGATGCCATGCTCCTTTGCAAATGAGATTTGACAAATAATTTATGCAACTCCGGCCTCGATGCTTGCCATTTATAGCCGGTGGAGAGCTCCACTCCTTTCACAACTTCCATCAGAGAGCATTGAATGTTTCCATAATCCAAAAATCGACTATAATTACCAATTCATTGCAACATATCCCTCACCTGATGCTTGGTCTGATCACATTTACTCCTCAAGTAGATGGATGAGATACAAACCTGAGGAGAGTTATATCAGTGCATGAGCATGAGGATTATGACACCATCTGTCCTCGCTCATGATGAGAGCTCCGGTAATTAACCACCTAGAGGGATTATCAACCTATGTCTCCAAAGCCATGAGTCATCGAACAATCACCTTCCTTAACGATTCTTCATGAATGATATTTAAAATCTAGGAATGCCTTGAAGCTTGCTCTTGTTTTCTTATCGTAAGGGATATCCTCTCAACTATCAAACTATTAATCCTCTAAATCATCATTGAATGTATTGGAATGATAACACGCCTCGATCTAGGAGAAGAGAGCCTTAATTAAGGCCTACCCCTATATTGGCATATTCATCTACAATATTATTATTTTCTCTTTTAACATGATAGAAGGATATAGATTCAAATTTTTGGATTTGATTCCATATTCGCTCATCTAAGGGGGCCAAATATTTTTGGACCATAGCTTTTGCTTTATGGAATTTATGAATAACTAGCATTGAGTCTCCCATTACAATGAGATGATCAATTCTCCTTTCTAGCATTATTTTTAATCCTTGCCATAAAGGCAATTCTTCTTCTTGATTATTGGTGGTTTTCCCTAACCCCCATTGAAATTTCATCTATGTTTCTTCATCGGGGCTTATTAACACCCCTTCCACTCTTGCCTCCCTTGGATTTCCTTTTGTCGTGCCATCAAAGAATAATTTGTCCCTTCCAGGAGAGCTGCACCATATTCATAATTGATCCTTCTCTAGTCTAATTGCATATGATGGGATTTGAGTCTTGAAGTTACTAGCATGATGAATAGGTTTAATAGATTGGGTTCATTTCACTTCATCTCGAGAGAGATCCTCTCTTTCATCAAGGTCAAGGCCTTTAGAGGACATGACATCAAATATCAATTGTGTTTCCTTCATAGTTGTTGTAGACGGAATAGGGTTAATACTTTGGAATATCCCCTTATTACGTGACAACCAAATGGACCAGCATATATACTTTGGGAGGGAAACCAAACTTCGGATGATAGCTGAGTCAGATTTACATTTTTAAGGGTATAAATACTTTCATCTCTCAAACATATCTATCTAGTTCTAGGGAATGAATTGAAGCGAAATGATTGGTTTTATGGGAAGATTCCATCCCTCAATAATGAAGGGGCATCAGAATAAGATGTGTTATATATTGTCCTCTACTGATTTGCACAACACACACCTTGAGGGACCTTGGATTTTCCATGATCTTAAATTTTTTGTTGTCAAGATCATCCCATGAACTAACTCCCAATAGAAAGTATTAACTCTAGGTAATCCATCATTATTCTAGATTTTACCCAAGATATTGAACTAAGGGGGATGGGGGAGGTGCGAAATTAGGATTTCATAACCTTCCTTCATTGTATAGAAGGAATTCCCCCCCCTCCATATTATTTTATCAGAATTATTTGTGGCCACTGAAGTCGAGCCTTTTATAGCTCTTGAAAGAGCTTTCCATTCGGGAAAAATATGTGTCGACACATTGGGACACTGCCAAGATTTCCATGAGATTTCCTAGTCCCATTCTGATATGTCTGCTAACCTTTGAAGACCATGATCCTCCATCCAAGACTCCAATTCTAAAAAATCAGTATCTTCACATGAGTATGTGGTTGAGGGGATTTGATCTTTCCATAATTGGATGTTATTCCCATTACCAAATTTCCATTCCAAACACTGCAAAACTACAAGGGTTTTTTCTTTATAAATCTTCTAAATCTTCAAGCCACTTGTTTCCCAGGATTCAATATTCAGTCTGAGCGGGCTATTTTTATGGAAATATTTCCTCAAGAATGCAGTCTTCCACCACTCTTTTGATTCTGAGAGAAGTCTCCATATGATATTTTCTCCTAGGTCCAAATTTGTATAATCCAGGTCTCTAATTTCTAGCCTTCAATATATCTTTGGGAACCTCACTATATTCTAGTTTATTAAGTTAAAACAATGCTCATTCCCCTTCCCTCCTTACCACAAAAAACCTCCTAATCATGCTACTTATTTGATGGGATATTCCTTTAGGACCAAGCAGCCCAGATCCAATATACACCGAGAGTGAGGATAGAATCGATTTTATGAGGATCGTCTTCTGTGCTACATTCAACCACTGAGAAACCCATGAGAAGATTATTTTCTTGACCTTTTTCATGAATTATTCCCAATCTTCACTATTTGGAAAACCCAAAGAAATTGGAACACCTAAATAAGTAAAGGATTTCCAGTTTCTTGCTACTCAGAACCCCAAAACTCGAGCAATCTCCTGTAGGACAACTTCTAAACCATTCCAACCATACAAATGAATCTTTATTTTATTAATAAGCCCTCTAGACGAGTGAAAATATGAGTCCAATATATTTTTTAACCTTCTATAATTTTGGAGGCCCCTCCAAGCAAGAGCATGTCATTTGCAAATTGGGATGATTGATTTATTTAACATTTCTTACGATACATATTCCTGGGATACTTCTTTCACTCCTAGCCAGTTCCAGTTTTTTTTCTTATTCTTTCTACCATTATAATATATAATAGTAGAGAAAGGGGGCAACCTTTCCTCAAACCTCTTAAAGCTGAAAAGAAAGGGGTGGGTCTTCCATTAACTGACGAAGCTATCTAGGGTGCACCAATACATGCTTTATTCCAGTGCACAAATTCTTGACAGAACACTAACTTTTCCAGAATGAGAAAGAGGAAAGAACGATTTACCTTGTCAAAGGTGTTAGTTATATCAAGCTTGATCGCCATTCCTGTTTCTCTAGCTTCTTTGGTTGAATGAATTTCTTCTTGTACCAATACTATATTGTCAAGAATATTCCTTTGCTACATAAATCCTCCCTGGTTCTCGGCTATGAAGGAGATAATCAATTTCTTCATCCAATTAGCCATCACCTTTGTTAAGATCTTGTAAGTTTCATTACTTAGAGAAATGGGACAAAATCGTGAAAAATTAGCAGGATTCGATTCTTTGGGGATATGGGCGAGGAAGGAGGAATTTATTCCTCCACCCAATTTATTTTTTACCCTTGAATTATTCAACATACAAAGGATATTTTTTTTTATCAGAGGCCGTAAGCATCGATATAAATTTATTGTGAATCCATCTGGCCTGGGATCCTTATCTGGATCTAATGCCCAAATTACTTCCACCACCTCTTCATCTTCTATTGGCTTGATTAGATCCATGTTCTCCATGTGAGATAACATTAGGGAGATCCCTTAAAAAGTCGTTCGCCTAATCCATTGGAATGGGGCCGGCCTTGTATAATGGTTGAAAATAATTATAAGCCTCCAATTTGATGTCTTCAAAGGTGGTGATCCTTGGTATTCCTTTTAGAGATATTCCTTTGACCCAATTTTTGGGTTTTTGAGCCCGAGCTTGCTTGTGGGACAAGGTAGTGTTCAAATCGCCAACGCTCAACCACAAGATTCTCGAATTTAGCCTCCACAATTCTTCTTATTTTATGCTTGCAAATAATATATTCTTGGTTAAATTCCATTATTTTTCTAGATGTTCTACTTCCACCTTGGTTGATTCCATAACCCTGTGATTCTCTTCTAATTGACATACCATATCTCTCCTTTCTTGCCTGGGCGGGTTATGATTTTCATTTAGCCATTTCCTTAGGGAATTTTTGACAACTCGAAGTTTACTTTCCCATACAAATGTCATAGAGCCTTTGACTGGGGTAAGCCAGGTATGGTGGATCAGTTCCACCACTTCTTCCTCATGAATCCATGTTAGATTAAACTGAAAGGGAATTGGACCCAAATTTTCTACTTTCTCCTTCTGTAGATATATAGGGTGATGATCTGATTCTCCTTGTGCTATGATGAATGTTGTGCACTCTAGCCTTTTTAAAATCTATTTTGAATGAACTAAAAATCTATCCAGCCTAGCCACTATATTATTATCCCCTGCTCGGTGATTGGTCCAGGTATATTTTCCAACTTTAGGAGCTACATCAAACATATCCCATTCCGCTATCACATCCTCCATATGTTCTCTGAAAGGATCTCTTATAATGCTTCCTGCTCTTTTCTCTAACTTAAAATAGTGTTAAAATCACCTCCTATCATTGCATTTTGATGCATGCATTTAGATTTGAGCTCCTCCAATGAGTCCCAAAATTCAACCTTCTCGCCATAAAGGCCAGAGAATATACATTTACCACCAATATGCATTCCCATGTATCCTTGAGTTCCAAGAGGATCATTATCCAGTGTTGTGATTTCTGAAATTCAACATAAGAGAAGTGCCCTTCCAACCAAAGGGTCATCGCATTTTGATGCATGCATTTATATTTGAGCTCCTCCAATGAGTCCCAAAATTCAACCTTCTCGAACATATAAGGTTGAAGAATATACATTTACCACCAAGATGCATTCCCCTGTATCCTTGAGTTCCAAGAGGACCATTATCTAGTGTTGTGATTTCTGAAATTCAACACAAGAGAAGTGCTCTTCCAACCAAAGGGTACATAATCCTCCTGATACACCTTTCAAAATTTGAGCTATTCCGACACTTCCTATCCATACCACATCCATAATCCTTATAGCCTCTTTATCTTCCAAGTTGGTTTCCTGAATAAAAAAGACCCAATTTTTTTTCCTGCTTGATGAGATATTTGATTGTTAGGGATTTTAATGGGCTCCCTAGACCCCTTATGTTCTAGCATAAGACTTTCATTTGGAAGAATGGATTTGAGATCCTCCCCCATCTAGATCCATTTATCATTTACCTCCTTTTCCTTTCAGAATCTCTGAGATTATAGGTTGACTGCCTAGTTTGTTATTCTGCTCCGCTTCTCATTCTATAATTATTTTCCTTTCTGGTATGCCAACTTTCTTCTTTGTACTCTCTGTTTCATGAATGTTGCCTTTGTTGGCCCATACTAAATTCTAGGCCATATGACGAGTGATCACCCAGCTATTTCTTCTGCTACACTGACACTAGGGGACTTTGAGGGGATTTTAGGCTCAGCGGAACCTGGAGTCCCCTTCGAAATTGGATTCGAGGCCTGTGGAGGGCCTCCTTAATTAATCTCCCTTCTTCAAATTCCTCACCCTCCTCTTCATTCCCATGTTCTTTGACCTCTTCCCATGTAATTGGATCTCCTTTTCCTTCCTCATAATCATTTCTCAATACATTGAACGAGTTTTAGGAGGATGAAGCCACATTATTTCCTTGCTTGGGAGGGGGTTTTGATGCAACATTCTTACCTTCATTTGGGTATGACATTGCTCTTCCATAGGAGTGGATGGATCAAGACCCTTATTGTTTGTTATATATCTTGCTACAATCACACGCAAAGTGACCATACTCATGGCAATATCTACATTTGAAGGGGATCTGCTCATAATCCAAGATTTGTTGATGTTTCCAGTCTCCTAGGGTTATATTTATTTTTGTAGGTAATCCTTTATCTAAATCAACCTCCACACAAATTTTTGCATTGGCTAATTGAGACCCTTTAGGCTTTGCCTTGTCTATGTAGCAACCTACTCCATTTTCGATATCCTTAAGGCAATCATCACTCTAGCATGACAAGGGGATCCTTGGCAACTTGACCCATACTGGAATAACAATTGGGATATCCTCATCCAGATTGAATTCCAACGTCAATTTATTTAGGTACATTCCCCTCGAGCTCAAGAAATAAGGCTCGTTACAAAATATCACATCTCGGTCCTCTTTTAGCTCAAATAAGAATATTTTAGCTTAAATAAGAAGAAAAAAAAACGTTTCCTACAAAATACATAGTTATATTCCCTTTCATCATTGACCTCTAGTTCTTATCTATCCAAATTTCCATGGATCTTGGCGAGGGTGTCCTACTTATAAATTTTCTGATTAGTACTCACTTTGAATACACCAGAGAATTTCTTTGGGCTCCAAATAGGAGGGAATTGTCACAAATCTCATCATTTTGTTTGACAAAATGTGACTACGGTGCCACAGTATTTGTGTGCTTCAGCAGAGAAGTCACCATGGCCTGAAAGGCCAACGCTTCTTCATCTACATAGGGGAATGAGTGCAAGGGAGATGAGCGAGGGAGAGGGGGAGAGGGAGGAGCCCCCTCCACTACACCCATTGGGAGCTAGGGTTTTCGAAGGCAAGGGATCAAAGCAAAGAGTTGTATACAATATGGTACTTACTTGTCAAAGAAGTGTCCCTTTTGATGATGCCTTCAACTATGTTTTCAAGAACCTTTAAGAGACTTCAAAGATATACTTTAATAGCAAAAAAACTCTAAGAAAGAGAAAGATAGGTGTTCTCCTTTAAGATGATAGAGTGCATTAGAGAGCCTTCAATGAGAGCTTATATTCTTCTTCCTTCTAGGTTGCTAGCTTGGAGGGGCCTGACCCAGGTTCAATGTTAGTTAGCTAAACAAATCCCTACACTACTGGCCCTTTCGGCATCAACCTGCAGAGCACGGACTGAAGTCTCACCCAAAGCAGTATGGGGGGATGTTGGAACCAAGTTTCCGCACCCTGAGATGGTTGTGATGTCAGTTTATTCCTTTTATTGCTGATTTCGCGCAGGTCACTTAGTTCTAGGGCTCGCCAGACTAGCCCTATATTCCAGCCTTCAGTACCTCCACGAAAGGGTACGATTGGCCTTCACATAGTCCTAACGTATAGAATAGATTCCCAAGTTATCCTTAAGTGTTTAATTATCTTGCTAAACAATCACAATTAGCATTGCGTAAACATATATCCTTATTAGCGTTTAATTATCCAACGTAATTACATACATTCACTTATCATATAAGTATTCTAAATGAAATTCATTTACAATATGACAAGATGAATTAATAGGATATAAAGACACAGAGTTTGTAAATAGCTTCTCTTTATTGATATCTTCATATGATTACAGACTCTATCCACCCTACGCACACAGCTGCAGGGGTCTGCGCACTCAGCTGCGGACTTCCACCCTAGGTCTCTGCGCACTTAGTTGTAGAGCCTCTACCTACGCTATGACTCGAAACTTAGACTTCTTACTTCAAAGCTATGACTATCTAACTCGTATCGCTACTTAGAGCTTACTTAATTAGCTCCTTTTATACAATCCCATGTTCCACGGACCATGGGTAGATATCTTACAGCCGACTTTACTTTACAAAAATAAGGGCAGACAACCCTTTATGACTCATGACACCTTTGCGCTCCGCAACCACAAAATGCAGAGACTTTACAAGTTTATTACAAAACTCAACCTAAAACATGGGCTTTTAGCCCCAAAACTATCCTTAGGGGATCCCGTTCCCAACAGGCCCCCAACACAAACACCGTGACTCATCCTCAAGTCACTCAGCAAGCACGAAGATCTTGGTGTGAAGACCTTCCAGCTCGACTCGTATGACTACAACCTCGACAGTGCACTGAGATGCCGCTTGCTTCACGTCTTTAACCATCTACTCGGTCATTACTCCTAAACTGTCAGCCTGAAGCTTTTGCTGAGTTTCTTGCAGAGTCGCAAGCTTTCCTTCAATAGATCCTGTTACCATGTAAGCCTCATCCAGCCAGGGCTTCAGCGGGCAAAAGTCGCCTGAGGGTCTGCGTTGCATTGCTTTGTCTGCTCGTCTATATCCTCCTCTGTCTCAGGTGAAGGAAACCTCGTGCCTTTGTCAGATCCCCACCCTGTTCCCCTATTTTCTTCCCTATCTACTGAGCAGAATCACACTCCACTTGGGCCTTGTTAGCAGCCTCCTTTTTCCTCTTTTCGGCCAGCTATGTCATCTTAAGCTTGGCCTCCTCCTTTTTTTGTGTAGCAGACTTTCTCCCTCCCATCGCTAAGTCTATTGTAGAGCGTCACTCTGCCGGCCATTGATCAAGTACTGCATCAATGGCATCATTCGTTGCCAGGTAAGGCAAGTTGTACCATTTCTGTGTAGGGTCCTTCTGCGCCCTGATGGAAACATGGCGAAAGTCTGCTTTAAACTCTGCATAGCCTGTAGGTTGGCATACACCGTAGGTGACAACAACAGTTTGCAATTGATGGCCATGTAGATGTTCACCTCCATCAAGATCCAGAAGATATTGCTGTCCTTGATTCGCTACGCATCCTTGGTCGCCCACAACAAAGCGTACTTCACAGCTTCTGGTAGGTCTGGCACGACTGAAAGGAATTCATTGTCCTTTAGCAGCTCCCACGCTACCAGCACAATAGCAAGAGCCATGCATAGTGGAATGTCTTGTTGAGATCCTACACTTCGCGGTAGTTTTCTAGGAACTCACAGTGAAGGTAGTTCGACCAGTTGAACTGGAATCCTTCGGTGCATTGGGTTGCTAGTGCAACGATAGGTTCCAGCACCTCATCAGCGCGACACTTCCTCATCACTTTCCCTACTAAAATTTGCGTAGATACCTTTACAGCAGGGTCTTAGATGTTGGATATGGTATATTCGAGCAGCTTTTTCACCAGCTTAAACTTTTCTTTAATGGATTCCGTGAGGGCCTACTCACCACTGTTTCCACCAAATATCATGGCCAAATTTTCTCCAGTATAAGGCAACCGCGTTATCCTATGGATCAATCTATCCGTGATGGGTATTGGCTCCTCCAGCCACAGACACCCATAATGCACGAAGCACAGTAGCTGCTTGATGACGAATACAGTAACCAGGGTGCGGTTGTAGTGCGGCACCCAAAGTAGGTTGAGAAACCCTACCTTGTCTACTCCTCTGAGCCACCTCTATGGATCCAATGTGGTCATGATGGTGTTTTTATTGATGATGTGTAGCATCAATTGCTCGGATTCCAGGTGTGATAACTTCTCGTGATTGGCAAAGTCCCAATATTAAAGTTTCAATAGAGGAACCGCCCCATGTGCAGTCCTTTAAAAACATTTTCATCCGATAGCAAAGGGGTTTGCAAGGGGACCTTGCTCTCATCGATGTATTTCAACACCTTGGTCTTGCCCTTGCATGGAGGGACATACTTAGGCAACTGAGTGATATGGTCAGCACCCTAGGCTTCAACCTCTTCCACTTATACTCCCACATCCTCATCGTCCATCAGGATGTCTTCAATTTCTTCCTCCTCTAGCTCCAAATTGATGGCTTTTCCCTTCTCTTGTGCAGTAGGCTTTGGTGGATTTCTTCTTGGCGATGTGCGCAGCGGTATTGCAGGCTACTTATCCTTCTTATCCTTCATAGTCTCCTTGGTTGGGGTCAGCTTTGGTCTCGGCGTCCTCGGTGATTTAGGGACTTCTGCTAATACTTTGGCCACTTTTGGAGAAGCTTCCTCTACGTCCATCTCCATTTCCAGCACCAACTCCTCTACTTTGGTATGTATGGCTTCTGTGGGCGCCGACATGATTTTCTGTAGGAACTCTTGTGTCTCCTCTAGCAATGTCTCAAATACTTTACTGGCTATCAAAAGTTTGTAGTGCTTGCGATTCATGTGTGCCTGAGAGCTCAACAACTCAATTATCAAAATGGCAAGTGTTATTCGCTGGACAACCACTTGTAATTTATAGGTCATTTTGAATTCAAATCCGACCATTCCCCCTAAATTCGTTTCATTAATTCCAGATTGGCTGTAGATCTTCAAGGATCTAACCCATAAATTTCATCTTAAATGCTAGCCGCCTGCTCCATTTGGCCAAATTTCTACCATTAAATCATGAATAGTGACTTTAATGGTCACTTTCTGGTCAACCTGCGCAATTTCTCCCTGGGTAGCGCAACTCTCTTCACGTTGCCGTGAACCCTGTGACACTTCCTTGCTTCACACAATCCTCCAATAGCATAGATCCCCAACCTGGGCAGTGTAGTTTATAGTCCCGTGCCTCCTTTCAGCTACCTAGAGTGCTAAGACTATGCTACCTTCATGTAGTCACATGGCCGGACCACCGGTGTATGGCTTCAAGTGGCTGGTATTCCCCTTCCCTGGGAAGGGTTCTCCATTCAATTTGATCAGCTATATCGATCCTCCGTCGGTAATCCCCTTAATGACATAGGCCCCTAACCAGTTCATTCTGAACTTCCCTGGAAATTTATCAAACTTACTATCATATAACAAAACCATGTCATTTACCTTAAAGGTGCGTAGCTTAATGTGCCGATCATGCCATGCTTTTTCCGCACTGCTTTTGGACCTGTTGATGAAATCCATCTAGAAATCTCTCTTCCTCGAGCTCAGCCAGCTACGCGAGCCTCTGCTCTAGGGCTCTGCGATCCATCATACCCGTGAGTGCCGCTATGCGCAGACTAGGCAAGATATATTCCATAGGCATTATCGCTTCAACACCATAGACAAGCCTAAAGGGAGTTTGTCTAGTCAACTTCTTGCATGTCGTCCAATAGGCCCATAGTACTGCGGGTATGCGTAGGTCCCAATCACTTCGATGAGCATTGAAAACCTTGGTTAGCACATTCTCCAACACTTTATTGAATGCTTCCATCGTTCTGTTAGCCTGCGGGTGATAAGGCATGCTCTTATGGTGATATACCTAAAATTCCTCTGTTAGAAAACTGATCGTCTCATTCAAAAAGTGTGTACCACGATCACTCATCAAAATCTTCGGACAGCCAAATCGCGTCAATACATACTCAAAGAGGAACTTCGCAGTAGTCGTGCCTATACAATCCTTTACAGGTTGTGCCTCCACCCATCAAGTCAAACAATCCGTTGTGGTGATAATGTACCTTGCTCTCGTCTTTCCTTGGGGTTGGATGGGTCCCACAAAATCTATTGCCCATTTCTCAAAGGGTTGTAATGTCATCTACAGATTTAGAGGCATCTCAGCCCTCCGCAATGGCCTGCTAGTCCTTTGACACACATCACATGCTCTGCAATAAGCTTTTGAATCCTGATGGAGTGTTGGCCACCACAACCTTGCACATAGAAACTTTTGTGCAGTCGCTCTCCCTGCATAATGTCCTCTCATGGTGGACCCATGAGAATCCGTGAGGATACCGCTGCTTTCAAACTCTGGTACATATCGTCACAATATCTCATCAAACCCCATTTTGTATAGATGCCCAACAATGACAGAAAAGTCTGCTGCATGCACCACTAACTCCTTCTTTTTCTGGACGGTGTATCCTTCTAGGGCAGCTCTTGTCATTAAGAAATGTATGATATCTTCAAAATGACCATCCACGATGCGCACTGCAAATAGTTGCGCGTCAGGCAATCCTTCCTCCAAATTAGTGGGCTCTTCCCCTGTTTCGATGTGCAACAGATGGTCTGGTCTCACGTTCAGTCATCCAGGCTTCACAATAACTTCAAAATCATACTCCTGGAAAAATATCAGCAATATGTAGATTCTCCCCCCCAACGCAGGCTTATTGACCATGTATTTCAGCGCGGAATGACCTGTATACATCTTAAAATGGCCACCCAACAAGTAGTGTCTAAAATTCTGGAGCGTGTATACCATAGCTAACCCTTTGCGCTCGGTGGTGGAATAGTTCTTCTCTGCCTTGGATAAGCTTCTGCTTGTGAACATGATAGGATGGTCCAAGTATTCTGCATCAGCCTATGTCAGTAGTGCTCCCAACGCTATACATGACGTGTTGACATGTACATGAAACTCCTTCTTCCAATCCAAGAAGACTAAAATCGACGCAGTGACCATCTTTTCTTTCAATATATCCAAGCTCTTCTTACAGTCCTCGTTCCAATAGAATGTGATATCCTTCTTTAACAACTTCTCCATAGGTGCCGTGATCTGGGCATAGCCTTTGATAAAATTTCTGTAATATCCTGTATGTCATAGTGTAGTGTGCAGCTGTTTCACACTCCTCGACGCTTCCAAATTTAGTATCACTATGATCTTCGAGGGATCTACCATCAGTCCCTGTCTGCAAACCACATGACCTAGCAGGGTCCCAAAAGGAACAAAAAAAGGCACTTCTTCAGATTGAGCGCTATCTGGTATCTTCGATAGGTATCTAGCATCAGGTGCAAACTTGCCACATGGCATTTCACCAGCCCAAACACAGTCCAGTCATCAAAGTATACTTCCAGGAACTTATGAATAAATTCCTTGAACGCCACAACGACTACGTGCGAGAAAATCACAGGTGTATTCTTCAATCCAAACGGCATTACAGTGTACTAAAAACACCCCCACTCAGTCGCGAAGGTCGTCTTGCTCCTATCCTCTAACATGATTTTGATCTAATGGTACCCAGAGAACCCATTAGTGAAGGAATATGCTTCCTGGCCACCTACATTATCCAACACTTCATCCGTGAACGGAGTCGGGAAAGGATCATGTATGAAAGCATCATTCAACTTTCTGAGATCCACGCATATCCTTATTTCACTCTTCTGCTTCATCTCCTGTACCACCATTGGGCTTACACAGTCAGATTCTTCCACAAGCTCAATGATGCCTGCCAGGAGCATCCTGTCTAACTCTAAGAGAACCTTCTCACTATACTTTGGATTGAGACAGTAAGGTCTTTGATTAACCAACTTTGCGTCAGGTTTCAACGTGATATTCATAACACTTAGGTCCTCGATTATCCCTTTTTAATCTGTATACTTGGTAGGGAACAAATCCTAGTATTCACGAAGAAATTCAATGACCTTATCCACCATCATGTCATCCCATTAATCTCCATTCATCACGAATTTGGGCTCTGCCTCCGTACCAATGTTTACTTGTTTCATTTTCAGCGGTGCGGTTATATCAGAATTCTCAATCTGCGGCCCTTCAACCTCACGGTGACCTTTTGTTTCAGCAATGTTAATCTTTTGGGGATCCTCATCCTCTTCTTCAACAATTACGTTATATCATTCCAGCACGTGACTTAGCTGAGTAGCCCAATCAGGCTGAATCAAGTCCAAAGGATCCTGTGGTATCCTAAAGATTGTTGCTTTCACCTCTTATAGTGCCTCGTCAATACAGTCAAACTTGTCTTCAAAGTTGAATTTCATTATGAATCCTTCGCGCAGAATATCCAATTCACCTGTACCATGGCGGAGCTCTGTTTCTACGTACCAGTTCATTGGGATGACATCCAGGGTGTGACAGAACAAGTGCACCCATTCAGGTTGGGAATTTTCTCCATATGCTTGAGCCCATTTGGCCAAGTGCGTGCGCAGATCATCCTACCCATCATATTTGTCTGTTATTCGCACCTTCAACTTCCCAAAGCATGTTCTCATCATCCTCCTACATTTGTGCCAATCATCAAACCTTCCCTTGTGTGTACCCCACCATATTGCGGGCATAGCGTGCAGTGCCCAATCCAATGCATGGAAGCATTTCTTTTCTGGTGCCTCCCTCTCAAAAGAATCCAAAAAGATATCTACATCATTCAAGCCATCATAAGTGGGTAGATTTCTTACCTCTGACGACACACAACGCAGTGACCGGGTCATCATATTACAACTCAATGTAGTTACTTCATGTAACTGATTCTGCCAACGCTCTAATTCTTCATCAAAGTTTGAGGTGCATGAACTCTCATGATTCCATGTAATTCGTCCATCCGTTGTTGGATTCACCCAATCTTGGTCTCACGCTGTTATCTTATAGATATAGTCTAGATCGTCATCACTCTCATAATCGTGGATTGGTTCAGTATAGCGCGATCCTTCAACAGGATCTAGTGGTACTATTACACGGAGCTATTTCTTCTCAACTATCATCTTCCACTTCTTTAGGTTGATTACCCTATTCATATCAGTAGCCCAATCAATTCCAAGGAGTGCAGGGTAGGTGTTGCTATCATCTACAATTTCTATTACTTCAAAGTTAGCCAGTGCTCTCACACCTTCAATATCTACAGTCACACCTTGTAGTCACCCCATGGGGGTGATCTTCTGTTGATTCATCATCCTTAGTTGAATCAGAGACCACTATAGCACGGGTATCCCCATCCATTCCCAATTCTGATTTGGTAGGACATTGGCATCTAACCCGAGGTCCAAAATAACTTGATCCATTTCATACTCTCCTATCTGTGTGGTCAGTCTCATCTACCGTCCCGTCCTTGTTTTATGCTTACCAATATTTCATACTACGTGCACCTCACCCAGAGTGCTTCTAGCACATCTATTTATGAGCTCTTGTAACCCCTTCACAGCCTTTCTATCACGCAGTAACTTCATGTAGGTCTCTAGTAAGGTTGTAAGCATAGAGGGGTCCATCTCCTGATCAGGCTTATCCTTGCCCCCTGAGATGGAGGCCTCAGTGAAGCTCTTTTTGCTTCCATGAATGTTTGACATGCGTGCTCAAAATCAAACTCAACCTCCTTTGCTGGAGCTTTGCGAACCCATGTGTTGTGTTCAGGTTGTTTCCCCTTGTCATCTCCTGTTGTGATTCCACTTCGGAGCATTATATTCACGTTCAGATCCTCTTCGCATGACTCAAACCTCATGATTTGCAGGTTCTGAGTCGGCTGAGGTGGTAGCGCCCATTTTTCATGTATCCTTTCTATCAGCGTAGCACAGTCTTCTGTTTCATGATCAAACAGAGTGCAATGCTTACACGACAGACGTGTTGGGTTAGTGCAATCGCAGGCATAGTGTCCTGGTCCTCTGCAATTATAGCAGATCAGCTATCCCTGACCTCTACTAGGTCCTCCTCTGCCTCAGCCCTGTTTGCGTCACTGAAAGCCTGTCCGTGCCATCCTCGTGCTCTGGTGAGGGGGTTGCGTTTTTACCTATACCCTATAGGTGGGTGTTCTATCCATCATCAATTCATAGCTTCTGCAGTTGTGCGCATCATTTTATATTGACCTATAGAAGTTGCAGAACAGTCACTGTGGTGTTTGTACAAACTTCTACAACAAATGATAGTTATTCGTAGCATGTTTTCCTACTACCTAACATATAGCACACCACAATGCAGATCACGTGCTTGGTCCTACCCGAGCTTCCGGCCTCAAAGGCATCGGTCCTCCTCCTTCCAGGTAGTTTGCAAAGACTGGGTAATGGTCTTTGTCATGCCCCTGACCCTTGCATTTCAGGCACCATACCTCTTCGCACACCTCTGGTCAAACTGTTCTGTCCTGCTTTAAACTTTTCATCTCAAGGCAAATATTTTTCAACTACGCATGGATCTACTGAACACCCATATTTGTATCGTGCATTGGTGTTTCATGTAGTCTCATTGCAATTTACAAGGCCTCTGCTTGAGTCGTTATCTTCTGTTGTGATAGTGCAACCCTTATGTGTGGCAAGAGCGAAGCCACAAACCATTCACGGTGTTTTCCATCTATTAGGTTCATATTAGCTTCACGGATTTTACACTTCAACCTCTGATCTAGTTCCCAAGGGGTATTGCCTGGTTGCATCGCGATTTCCTTGAACCCCACAATTGACTGTGCCTTAGATTTAGGCCTACTGAATTCTTTGTTCAACGCAGTCTAGATGTCTGCCACTCCAACATTTGGGTTATTATTAGAGTACTTGATATACCAGGTTAGTGTGTGATCCTGTAGAGCACTAACCAGTGTCACCTTCTTCATGTGATAATCTGTAACACCCTGAGCTTCCCATACAGCTTTCACCAATAACCAAAACTGGTTCGGGTCCTCAGTTCTCATGCCTTTGAACAAAGGAAGCTTCACTGAATTTTCCATACTGAGATTTGGTGGAGGTGGAGGTGGTACGGGTGAAGTCGCATGTGATGGTGGTGAAGTTGGAGGTGGTGTGGGTGGAGGTGGTAGTCGCAGGAATCCTCGTCTTATTAATTGGATAACACTTCATGGAGAACCCTACGCTATTCCCTCTTCGTCACTTTGAGGAGGTGAAATCAATGGACTATTCCCTCTTCGTCACTTTGAGGAGGTGAAATCAATGGACTATATTTAGGACCCTTTCTTCCTTCGTTCCTATAAGTTTTTCTGTTTTGTGTAGCTCCAAACATCAAGGTAGTTTCATAACCCATTTTTCACACAATAACATTTTAATCCAGGTGTTATAGAGATATTTGGGCACTGCAACCCTAATCACATATGTCCATAAACCAAGGGCTTCTAAACCCCTAAAAGTGTTGTTTCATACCCTAAAGGAACAAGGTCAGTTGATTACATCATTTCCCAGAAGTTCTCCCTGAAAAACTGCTCAGAACCGGTCAAAACTGGACCATACAGACTGCTCCATGCTGAGGGTGTAATGCATCTCACCTGTTACACACAAGGGGTGCGATGCATACTGAAAAACCCTTCTGTAAGGTGCGATGAGCGAGAGCAGACAAATGGCAAAGGCAGTTTTCTAGGTGGAAACTCAAAGAATCTTTTAGAAATTGCTCATATGACACTTGTCTCTCTAAATTCACCCAGGGATGAGTAAGAGATCATGAAATCTCCAAGTGGAACCAAGAACTATCAGTGAAATGACACTAATCAAAATCCTAGAAGCTGAATCACTCTCCCGCAAACATCTATATATGGATCCCTCATCCTAGAGATCTAGAGGCTGAAATTTTGTAATTTGTAAGGAAGTGCTGTTGGTTTCTCTTTGAGACATTGTATTGTTGGGTGATCTTGCTTTGTATGAGGTGAAGAGGGCTTTCATGCTGGGAGGATGATGCTGGATCAGACAGCTTGGTTGTAATCCTCTCTTCTACTACTTCTATCAATAAAGCTATTTGATTTTTCCTCCATATGTTTGTATATCTCTGAATCTCGTATTTGTATATGCATTTGTATGGTTAATGTACATCTGACCTATATTGTTTATGGTTATAGATATCTATGATTTGATGCTATTTTTCTACTTTGACTCTACATGTGTTCTTTGAAGTGGGACAAGTGAGAAAGGAGTGGTGAAAGCTCTATCAAAGGAGAGAGGAAAAAAGCAAGGAGATTAGCGAAACTGAGGTTGGTACTTTTTGCTTCTCTCTCATCTAGCTCTCATAAAGGAAAACACAAGTAACTTTAGTTAGTTTGTTTCTAAGATAGCTACCCGTCTCAGTGGGACTAGTAGCTCTGAATGGACACTAGTTTTCTCGATAACAAAATGGTGACTCCACTGGGGATCGAATAGTTTGTTTGTTTTGTTACTGTTGTTTGATTTATAAACTACAGACAGAGCCTAAAGTTAAGCCAGCTAGCCTTCGAACTGCTTTTGCTATGCAACTGCAAAGTAGGTCAACGCTGCTTCAGTCAATCTCCAGGTTGGTTTATGAATTGAACATCTAACTTGCAAGCATCCTAAGTGCCCTGGTGGTAGCTCAAATAACCTCATTAGATCAGCCCCTATACTTTGTGTTTACTGTCTATCATTAGCTCAGCCTAAATCCCTGAACTTAGCTACAAACTGTGAGTGAAAACCAAGCTCAGTCTCATCCCTGGACCATTGCACTGTCTCTCATTGCAACCTAGATGCATCACACCTCCTGTGTGTTGTAGGTGAGATGCATCCCCGTTTCCTTGTGTTACAGGTGTGATGATTGAGTAAGATTGTTTCTGCCTCCAGATTTTGGTTTTTTCTTCATTGTCTTCAGCTTTATTCAGTAATTTTGCTGTCTATGATCAATATATCACTGTTGAAACCTTCTTCCTTTGCATTATTCAGCCTCCATTGATAAGGAATTGTGAATGTTTTTTATGTATTTTTCACCATTTACAGTTCTCCTTTGTAAAAAGTAGCTTATTCGAACAGTCATCTTTTGATTTGAAAGTGTCGCAACTGTTGTTTTTAGTCAAGAAAAAGAGTGTCATAAAGTCTTCCTCTTTTATATAGTCGATTACACTTTTTCCATTGTATTTGATTTGAATTATTAGTATTTCAAGTGTCGAAAGCAGTTTTAAATTCAAAATCGCAAAGTGTCGTCTTAGTCTTCCTTTCGTTTTTTGAAGAGAAAATTGTTAGTACTGTCGCTTTGAAAGAAGATAGTTTAGATCTGTACTTAGTTTTCTTTTTGTCATTCTCACATTAAGGAAACTGAAAAAAAAATACATGCATGTGCATTTGCATTTAGACTGCATGCGGTAATTGATTTAGGAAAAGTGCATCTACTGTGTGCTCTCTGCTCTATGTTGAAAGAATTTTATTTCTCTTTCCTTAGTAGCTAGGATTTTCATTGCTAAAAGAAAGTAAACGATTGTTTATCATCTTAGATTGCACATTTAGGAATTGTATATCTACATCACGCAGTGAACCTTAAAGGAAAACTTCTTAAGAAAGATCAATTGTAAAATAAACCTCAATGAACATAAAAATGCTTTGGAACCTAACGCACAACATTTAGAAGTCTAGGCTAGAGATGTATTCCGGCGTCATAAAGCTTGGTAACTATCATTTTGATCATAGTTTGGGTGATTCCTCCTCTTTGATATGACAAGTGCCACTACAGAATTGTGCTCCCACGTACCATCGAGTATATATTGGGAGACCACAATCGGCTATATCCTTTATCCTTAGGAATCCGTGTCTGCCACCCTATCGATTGCAATGCACTGAACATAGCATTTGGGAAGATTGACTGCCATATCGTAAAAAGTATTCTGCATTTTTGCGATTGGTTTGGTAATCCCTCTATCTAGATTTCCAAAGTAGTCACCTTCGTTCCTTTTCAGACTCCTTAAAAGAAGAGGCCCATCTAAGCACTTGTCACTTCAGGCTCATTAAAAATCGAAGGCGACTAGAGTCATCTTTAGCTTTTTATCGACTCTTAAAAATTGAAAAAGCAAGTTGTGTCAAAGCGTCATAAAATTCATTTAATTCAAAAAAACTTTTTCCCCTTTTTATTTTTGAGTTGATCAAGTAATCCACAATCGTGGAAGAAAGTCAGTCAAAACCTTGTCGTTCGCAGAGACTAACGAGTCAACCATCTTTGACTCTAGAAATGAAACCATTCCGGGCCAAGCGATCTTGTTTAACTGGGTCAAAGTCTCCTGGTTTATTTGAAACTTGTGTTTCAACATCCTCAAAGACTCCAGTTACTCCAACTATTTTTGGTTTCCCTGCCTCTACAAAAGAAGTTCCACAGTTACAAGAGGACATTAGAACTGATCCTAGTGTAACGGTAAACACATCTATTCCTGAACTAGTTCCACATAGAACTGATTTAGAAGGTGTCACCCCTCCAACATCTAAAGAGTGTGTACCTTCTTCGGCACCAGAAATATTTTACGGACCTGACGGTCTACCTCTTCCACCTGGATTGATTGCTATAGAAGAGATTGTGGAGGATCTTCCATCCAGTACCCCATTTCATTTTGGAACTGGGATCCACCTATATCCTTCTAATTTAGAAGTTAGTCACCCTTCATCGCAAGTTCCTGTAGAATCGCTAGGAAGTCTTTATGATAGACTCACCATGTCTGAACAACCATCGACATCTAGGATTGTGTCCTCTGATACAGCAGCAGTGGAACCTCCTACCACTGCTCCAACAATGTTCGCTGGTATATCATCTATCCCAACTAGCTCTCAACCACTAGATGAAGTCCACCCAGGGGTTGTTTCAACAGTATGGTCTATTCCTATTTGTTCGTATGGAATATTATCTGGAATTTCTTATGTTGAGTCTCAACAAATTGATCCTTCGCAATAGTATCAATTTAGGCAGTCTAGTTTACAAAGACCAATTTTCCCTTTGAACACTGGATTGCCGCCATATGGAGGGCAGTATGCCTTTTCATTGTTCCCTTTGGGAGAACAACCATATGAGAGTTCACAACATAATTCGGGTCAAGCTAGAATTGCATCCAGTAGTTGGGTGCCAATACTGCCTCAATAGCCAAGGGTTGTATATTCAATACAACCAAATCAACCTGTGTCGAATATTCCCACTACACCAGCTATTGTGATGGTGTCACAAGTACAAGTGCTGCCTGTTGTATGTCAGCCTCAAGTCTCTCAGGTCATAATACAATAGCCTCTTGTCTCCACGACTCAACTACAATCGCCAATTAGTGGCTCCTTAACTGAATCGACTCAGGCTCAAATGGGTACTATCACCCCTCATCTTGGTCAAACATCCAGTATTGGACAACAAAAAATGGCCTCACAACCATGGCTGGTGCAATATCAACAACCGCAATTCCAGCAAGCTTACCAAGGACTTGAGCAACAAAACTTTGCAGGTAATGGGCAACTGTATATTCAAAACGGTTACCATAAATCATATCATAATGGTTACGCCCATCAACCTTATCAAAGTTATCAGCATCAAATACATTATGCTGGTATGAAAAGACCCACTGCATAGGCGATCCCATCTTATCCTGGGTATGCTTTGCCAAACCTAAATCAACAGTTTCCTTTCATCGCAACGTTGGAATTACCAGATCTGAATTGGCTAACAAATGATCCAATTGCTTACGCCCCTTGGTGGCCGACGATTCCTCATAAACTTCCATCAGTTATTCCTAAATTCAATGGAAATCTAGGTGAAGATCCATCGAATCATGTGATGACCTTTCATCTGTGGTGTTCATCCAACACTCTCAATGATGATTCGATTAGGCTTCACCTTTTTCAGCGAACGCTAACTGATCTAGCAGTGAAGTGGTACATTGAATTTCCTAGAGCTTCATTCGATAACTTCAGCACCCTTGCCACTACCTTTTTAACCCCTTTTTAGTTACCAATAATGTACAAAATAGGAATGGAGCTTCTTACCAATTTTAAGCAGACAATAGCCACTCACATATCTGATCATATTCATGAGTGGCGACGTCATCGTCGAATGGTAGAAACACATGTTCCTGATCAGCTGCTAGTTGAATGGTTTATTAAGTCATTGTTACCTTCTATTACAGAAGATGTGGCTAAGGGGGGAGTTGTCATTGAAGAGCAAGTCATTGCCCATGTGCAATATCTAAACTTGATCTGTACTTAGTCTGGCATGCTCTATGAAAAAATTCCTGATGCTCCTAGACTAGAGTTTTCCGTTCCTCCTCCTCCTAAATCAAACAAAGACTCTCATGCTGGTGATGGTGTGATAGGTACGACCAACATGAAAACCGAAAAGGCTACATCTAAGAAATCCCGTATGGTTTCTAGTCAAACTGAAAATGAAGAACTTCTTGCCTTGGAGGTTAATGCCATGTCAACTGACAAAGGCAAAGAACCAAAGCAACCAGGGGGCAAGAAGAAAGGGAAAAGCATTTAGAAGAAATAGATGATTCGTCTCCTAAAAAATCTTCTGAAAACTCTTCTAGGCAAAAGAAACCTATTCAGCCATGTCACATATGTGATGAAGACCATTGGACAAAGGATTGTCCATATAAAGCTGAGATTAAGAAATTATTTAAGAGTTCAAAAACCTCAGTAGTATTGACCGATCCGTTTCCAAACCCAGAAACCAATCTGGTTACTAGCGACAATGCTTCCCCTTCCCAAGTGCTTATGTTGTCCATTTCAAAGCAACAAAATGATTCTTTGATATCGACAAGGAATAAAGATTACGGGAGTCCACAACTGTCGAACAACAAGGCTGCAGATCAACCTAGTAGTTCGACAACAACTTCAACTGAAGTTGTGCCACCCATCATTTCTGAGCTAACGATAAAGCCACCAAAGGGAGTAGTACACAAATCGACATTTAATCCTCATGCCCGAGTAGCACAGAATTATAATATAGTAGAGGATTTGGCCCAATCTCCATCCATTATGTCGACGCTTGAAGTACTACAAAATTGCCCCTCCCAAAATTAGGCTCTATTATTAGCAATAGGTGGGATTGACCCAACGGATTCCAATCTTGTGGCCTTTAATCATAAAGGATATGAACCTCAGTTAATAGCACAACTCGCTTTCCTCATCCAAGTGAAAGCCCTCAACAAAACTGTTCACAGAACAATTACTGATGAGGGGGCATCTACCTGCATTATGTCAATGAGTTGCTGGAAAACTTTAGGCTCACCACCCTTGTCAAGATCATCAACGACATTAAAAGCATTTGATGGATGAACATACACCCCGTACGGGATTTTAAGTAACTTACAAGTTGAACTGGGGGGCAAAACAATAGAAATTGATGTCGAAGTTATCGATGGAAACCTCGATTACAATATCCTACTTGGAAGGCCCTGGATTTATGCTATGGCTGCTATTGTATCAACTTACTTTAGAAAGATTGCATTTCCATTTCAAGGAAGAATTACAATCGTTGATCAACAAGGCTTTCTCCCCAACAGTTCACAAGTTACAGGAAGCATCCCAATGATCCATGGAAGCTCTCATTCACTTCAAAATGTCGGAGTAGGCCTACTAAAAGACCTTGCCTTAATGGGAACTTTTTCCCTACCGCCTCTGAGTAATCTGGTGGAAGTGGCCACAGTAGAAACCAGCAATATGATATCTTCCATTCAGAAGACTTTTGAACATTTTGTTAGCATGGATCATCAACAGGTATTGCCTCCAAGCCCAATAGAAATTTTGTAGCAATCAATTTTCTTGGCCTAGGTGGCAAACCCAAATGAACACTCATTGAGTGTTTGGATAGATAGGTCAAAGGAATATGGCACCTATTCAGATCCTTGGTCACATGTACATTCTACAGACGAAGGAATTATTCAGTCGATGATGATAGGAGAGGCACCATGGGAAGATTACCACCATCGTTCCCATCTTCCGGATTACAACGAGGATTATTCCAATGACCTTGATCATCCTTCAGTTTTTTATTTTCTATTAAATACTGTAAATATGGTGGATTCCGAGTGAAATCTATCCAATATTGAAGAAACTATCACCATAAATATCTCGACCAAACTTGATGTTGTAGAGAATATTCATGTCGACAAATCTTGTTCTTCTTCAAAACTGGAAATATATTGCACTCTCTTTCGCGAATTCAGAGATGTCTTTGCATGGTCATATGAAGAAATATTAGGCATTGACTCCAGCATAGTTGAACATGAAATCAAGATGTATCCAGATGTCAAATCGGCACGACAACGGCTTCGGAAGGTGCACCTGAAGAAAGCCGCTGCCATCAAGGCAAAAGTTGAAAAGCTTTTACATGCTGGTTTCATTTACTCGGTTCCTCTAACTGATTGGGTATCGAATATTGTTCCTATGATGAAAAGGTAAGGGACAATTAGAGTGTGTGTCGATTACAGGGATGTAAATCAAGCTTGTCCAAAGGACAATTACCTTACACCCTTCATCGACCAGATAATTGATGAATGCGCCGGATGCGAAATATTTTCATTTATGGATGGATTTTCCGGGTATAATCAAATAAATATCCGCCCACAGGACTAGTCAAAGACTACATTTATATGTCCGTGGGGCACATTTGCATATCACAAACTACCTTTCGGTTTAAATAACGCAGGGATAACTTTTCAGCGGGCTATGAATTATGCCTTCCATGACATCAAGAACATCATTCAACCATATCTTGACGATCTACTGGCTCATTCGCGAAAGCGGGCTGATCATCCACAGCATTTGAGAGCTATATTCCTACGTTGCCGACAGTACAAGATACGACTCAATCCACAGAAGTGTGTGTTTTCTGGTCAATTCTGGTCATTTACCTGGCTTCATGGTTTCTAAGGACAGAATTCGACTCGACCCATGCAAGGTTCAGGCAATCATCGATATTCCTCCACCTTCAAATTTGCTTCAGATTCAGAAATTCCAAGGGAAAGCAAACTTTCTGAGGAGGTTCATTCCAAATTATGCCAAACTTGCTAAAGGTTATATGCGTCTTTTGAAAAAAGAAGTACCCTTCAACTGGGATCAGGTAGCGCAAGCTTCCTTTGATGCTCTAAAGGAATCCCTAATAAAAGCATCATTAATGTATGCTCCTGACTATCAAAAAGACTTTAACATGTATCTAGCTGCAACAGATACAACCATTGCAATGGTTTTAGTTCAAGAAGAAAATGGAATAGAAAATCTTGTCTATTATTTAAGCTGAAACTTAAATGATATAGAAAGTAAGTACCCCTATGTTGAAAAGCTGACACTTGCAGTTGTTCAAGCAATACAGAGATTTCGACACTATATCCTCTTTCGCAAAACTACCATTTTGTCAGATTGCAACCCTATGACTTAAATTCTGTCACGTCAGTTACTTGGGGGAAATATTCGAAATGGATAGCTATTTTGCAAGAGTTTGATTTGGAATTTGTAAAATCCAAATCAAAGAAATCTCTAGTTTTCGCCGAGTTACTATGTGACTTCCCATCGTCGTCCAACGATTCAACAACCAAAGCATCAATTGTGGATGAATATTTGTTTATGATATCTTCGAGCGATCCATGGTATGGAGATATAATCATCTATCTCCAAACCCAAACATATAGGCCTAATACCTCTTTCTTAGAACAACGACGTACTCGATACCAAGCAAAAGAATACATGATCGTCGGCAATACACTCTACCGTCGCGGTATCGATACAGTACTGCGAAGGTGCCTCACCCATGAAGAGGCTGAAAAAGTCCTGAATGATTGTCATTCAGGTGCGTGTGGGGGGCATCAATCTGGTTACGCTACGACACAAAAGAATTTACGAGCAGGTTACTTCTGGCCAACAATGTTCAAAGATTGCATAACTGCAGTCCAAAGTTGCCATGCTTGTCAAATCTTCAACCGCAAAAATAGAATACCACCCGCACCTCTGCATCCAGTAGTTGTTGTTGGGCCATGTAACCCCACCTCGGCTGGGGGGCATGGGTATATCATAGTCGCAGTTGACTATTTTACGAAATGGGCCAACGCGATGCCTACATTAAACAACAACGGCGAAACGACTACTCTTTTCTTTTTCAATAATGTAATCTCTAGGTTCGGTGTTCCACAGGCTATAGTCACAGATCATGGATCGCATTTTTGTAATCACATGATGGTTGAATTAACTACCAAGTTAGGACTATCCCACGATAGTTCTACTCCATATTATCCGTAGGCTAATGGACAAGTTGAAGCGATCAAAAAATTCCTCAAGCATATGCTACAGAGAATGATTGGAACCCACAAACGAGATTGGCATTTAATCTTGTACTCAGCTCTATGGGCATACAGAACCTCAGTAAGAAATGCGACTAGGTTTACACCCTTTTAGCTGGTGTATGGCCTGGAAGCTGTATTACCAATTCAGTGTGAGATTTCATCTCTCAAGCTCGCAGTCGACCTTCTCCCCAGAACTTTAGAGGAAGAGGCTTGTTTCTTGGAACTAATCCAATTGGATGAAACCCGTTGTGACACCGCCTTGGCTAATGAATCTCATAAGAAATGAGCTAAGGTGAAATTTGAAAAAAATGTCAAACCCCATGTCTTCTCAAAAGGTGACCTGGTCTTACTTTACGATTAGGAATCCGATAAATTGGGAGCAGGTAAGTTCCAATCTTTGTGGATGGGTCCCTACATTGTTAAATGAGTGTTAGCAAAAGGAGCCTACGAGCTAGTAGATTACGATGGGATTCCACTAGCGCAACCCCGAAACGGGTTGTACCTTAAGCATTACTATGCTTGACTAAGTGTAGTAATCTCTTTATATGCTTTTGTTACGTTTTTGTTTTCATCAAGAGTGATTGTTTTGGTTAGGTAATCCACTTTTGCATTTGTTGCAGATGTCAAACCTATTGGAATCATTTGTTGGATATGCCGACGGAGCTAGTCGTAGTACGCGGAACCTATCTTCTGCAGCCTGGGCCATTTTTGATCCAAGCGGTGAGTTAGTGAGTTTCAGAGGGGTATGTATTGGTCAGTCAACAAACAACATCGATGAGTATAGCGCGGTGATAGAACTTCTCTCTAATGCCATTGCACATGGCATATGCTGACTTATTGTCAGGATAGACTCACAACTTATCATCCTACAGCTTGCTGGCATCTACTCCGTTCGGAATCCAGCTTTCTATCGTATGTTCCTAAGGGTCGGGATTTTGGAAAGGCAGTTTGATTCTATTCAATATCAACACATTTCCAGAAACTTAAACACATTAACCGATTCATTAGCAAATTATGTGTTAGATAGACATTTGCAGCATTTATAAAAGAAAGCATTTCAGTCAACATTTGCATCAGGATCATATAACTTAACCAAAATAAAGCTCCAAAAATATAAAATATATATAACTGTTTATAGTTTTCAAAATGTTTTGTGTCCAGGACAAAATTGGTCATATGACCCAAAAACTCAAAAATGTAGGAAAAGCACCCTAGACTAATGGTGCTAGTGATAACAAATCACCACCTGTGCGATCATATGTAAGAGCCTAGTCCATTGACTGGGCACGCTAGTAGTATGGCGCTGTAATCTCAGAGGTAACTCATCAGTCCTCACATCCTGAATACCAAGGGTGAGACCCTCGATCTGATCCTGCAAAACTACAAGGGTCTCGGCTACATCCAGATCGCGAAGGACAACCCTCCCTATAGCCTCTCCTGCTAGAACGACAGCTGCTACCCTTGGGCACATTGCTGGTTGCACTGGTCCGATGCCTACATGAATATATGGGTTTGATTAGTCTTGATAACATTTAAAAAAGCACAAGAATATTATAAAAACAACGAACAGAGATATGGTTAGATCTTTTACCTGTGACACCCCACTGCTCACTAGCCGACAGCTCCAAATTTGGGTCACCCTAGAAATCCATCCCAACATATGGATACTCAATAAAGACCATCTCCTGATGGTCGAACCACTCAAAGACGGCATCAGAGAATGAAATTTGCAACTGACCAGCATGTCTGGGCATAAGATCAACCCATCTCTGCATCTGTGGTTCCGTCGGTACTAGTGGTCCGAGTGAAATGTACTGTGGCTGCATCAATGGGATCCTCTCCAAGGCGAAAGCGGTCAAAATAGAACCATATCCAAAGTTCTTGGATCTTTCGTTCTTCACCTTGGTGAGCTGTTCTTTTATAACTGGAAGTATTGCATCACACTAGTTGAATACCTTTGGTTCAAGGAATTCCAGAGCATACTGCATATAGGACCTATTGGCCAAATGAAGAGTCACACTACCAGCCAATCTAGAAAAGGTGAATAAGATAGTCCTCAAGAACTGGTTAGTGAAATCTTGAATACTGATCTTGCCGTCCCTACTCGGTTGAGATCCATCTCTATCGAACCAATGAATATAATCCCTCACAGATTCACCCCCACGGGAAGATCCTGATAGTGAGAGAGGGGCACCACGCCTCGATAAGCCGGTCAAGAAGTAGATATCCTCAACTGTCAAAGGGATGGATTTACCTCAAATCTGGAACACTTGGTTGGTAGGATCCCATGCATCGAGAAAATATTGCAACAAATTGATTTGTTACCTCATGCTGGATATGCGGAAGAATTTGAGCAAGCCACAGTTCCGCAATGCAGTCACTGTACCTGGATCATGTAAAGAAACCATATCCTCTTCTTCATGCTCACATTCACACCATGTAACGACCATCTTGATCCGATGAATCTCTGAAAAACAAATAAGAGAAGGATTAGGATCCTTATTCAGGCAAAAACAAGCAAAATTTCTATGAAAAACAGTGCATAAACTTTCCTCTTTGCGCCCATCTCACCCCAGCTGTGTACTAGGTGGGATGCATACTGACTGGCCAATGGCCAACTCAGTGTGCATCACACCTTTCGATGTATACTAGGTGCGATGGGGAGAGAACAAATTGTTCAGACCCCAGAGGCCCAAAAAGACAGGAAAACATGCTCGGAATCAGAAAAGGAAAGAATGCAATTGAAGAGCTTAAGGTTAGCTCCTACCTGGTCCAGACGGCACCGAAAATAGTCCACAGAATCTCTTGGAATTAACTGATGAAAATCAAGGGGGGAAACACCTCTAGAGCTCCAAAAATCCCAAATTTGAATGAAATGGTAAAAATGAGAGGTAAAAACTATTTTTATGTTACTTTTCATGTAATTCAAGTAAAATATTGGTATTTAACTCATTTCTCAAGCATTTATTTACATTTCTAATCAATTTGATGGAGTAATTAAATAGGCAGTACGACCGTCAAAAGAACATAATGTTAATGGTGAAATCAACATCTCTCACTATTATCACGAGCAGGTTTACGCGAACTTCAAGCTCGTTAAAAAATAAACCTAGCAATGAGCACATGTTCCCCCAGAGTTTAAGCTCATTAAAAAATGAACCCACCTTTGGTAAATAATCTTTGCGATTGCATAACTATCAGCTTTTGAACCTTGGTTGTGTTCTTACCATCACCTCCACTCTTTTCTAGCCGATCATACGCCTCCATTTGATTGTTTACCCTTTTGAGGAACAACTGTGACGAGTGATTCTATTAGCCACCTTCTTTACACTACCATGATTGAAAAGTTCCAAACCTTACCTGGAACCAGTTGCTATCCAAAAAGCATCACTCGTTCCTCAAAAACGAGTCTCTTTTAAGCTCTTTTCATCTGACTCGTAAAATATGAAAAGATTGCCGAGCAATTGGCCTCTCCAGCTCGTTAAAGTCATTGGAAGTGCCATCCCTCCTCTATATTTTAATCTTTTTGGACCCGAGGGATCATTACACAAAAATATCGAGCGCTTGTCTTGTTCGGCTCGTTAAAACTATCGAAAAGTCATCCCTTTTGTATTATTTCGGAATTAAGGGATTATATTATGAAAATGGACTACTGGAGTTGCCTTTCCGTCTCTTTTTAGACTCTCTAAAATTGAAAAGGACCGAGTTATCTTTGTCGTTAAACTCGTTAAAACAATAGCGACAAACTTGCCCATGCAGACAAGAGTGAGTTTCACTGTTGCTAGGCTCATTAAAAAATAGCGACAGGTTTGCCCGCAGGGAAAATTATAGAACAAGCATATGTTATCCTCCTCAAGCTTGACAAAAATAAAGAGGTACTACTTAGCAATGACTGGGGAAAAAGAGAAGAAAACTTGAATAACTTCATTGGTAGCAGGTCGCTCTTGAACATGACACTTTCACTCCATCACCATGATTGAGTTGGGTTGGGTTATTCCATTCACTGGTCATATCACCATTGGTCCTCTGTACCATCCATCTCGGGGTTAACGTTACCAATCCATTTCAGTGTCGCCGATATGTTCAAGAGAAGTCACTCAGAGAATTCACCAACCCAGCTAACGCCTCATCAAATCGTTTTCACCTCCACAAAATCATTTGCTCCATTCTATGTCGTAGATGTGGGATTCATTAAGGGCCTTCTACAATGGGTCACTTCTTGTTGACATCAGCTCATTATCCAAGAAATTGACTTAGGAACAACCCTTTCAGTACTTTGAAGCTTGCATGCCTCAATGGCAAGTTTCTCACTTCCGGCGACATGTTTACATCAATGGCCTTCGATCGAAAGATTTTGCGTGGTGTTCGACATCAACTCATGTATTCACACCACGTCAATTGTACTGCAGTACCTTGAGGGTCATAATCATTATCGGTGATTCCTCTCGCACCTGTTAACAACTTACATCATTGGCTGGTAGTCAGGCGATGTCTTTCAATGTTTGACATCATAACATCTTTTCACATGGATCGACTTGTACTTTGGGTGAAGATTGAACGAGTTTGAAGACCCCAAATCTAGTTTCATCCATTTGGGCTGTGATATATTCAAGAAAATAAAAACATTAAATGTACATCACAACTACATAGATAATCATCCAAACTAAGGGATGATGGCTCTACCAGAATCATCAGTCTGCCACACAGATGATTGTCTATCTTATGTACATGAAAATGAATTTATAAAGCTGAGCATGGGGATGCCCACCTCAGCTAGATCATGAAAATAATTTGAAGATAATGTATTGTATTGTATCTTATTACAGGTCACCTTCCAATTTGGAAAAACTTGGATCCTCATGATAAAGCATTTCACCTGACATCAGAAGATTTACGACCTCATGCTTTAGGGGGCAACTATTATAGACATATTTGGGCACTGCAACCCCAATCACATATGTCCATAAACCAAGGGCTTCTAAACCCCTAAAAGTGTTGTCTCATACCCTAAAGGAACAAGGTCAGCTGATTACATCATTTCCGAGAAGTTCTCCTTGAAAAACTACTCAGAACTGGTCAAAACTGGACCATACAAACTGCTCCATGCTAAGGGTGCAATGCATCTCATCTGTTACACATGAGGCGTGTGATGCATACTGAAAATCCCTTCTGTAGGGCGCGATGAGCGAGAGAAGACAAATGGAAAAGGCAGTTTTCTAGGTGGAAACTCAAAGAATCTTCTAGAAACTGCTCATATGACACTTGCCTCTCTGAATTCTCCCAGGGATGAGTAAGAGATCATGAAATCTCCAAGTGGAACCAAGAAATATCAGTGAAATGACACTAATTGAAATCCCAGAAGCTGACTCACTCTCCTGCAAACATCTATATATGGATCCCTCATCCTAGAGATCCAGAGGCTGGAATTTTGTAATTTGTTAGGAAGCATTGTTGGTTTCTCTTTGAGACACTGTATTGTTGGGTGATATTGCTTTGTATGAGGTGAAGAGGGATTTCATGTTGGTAGGATGATGCTGGATCAGACAGCTTGGTTGTAATCCTCTTTTCTACTACTTCTATCAATAAAGCTATTTGATTTTTCCTCCATATGTTTGTATATCTCTGAATCTCGTATTTGTATGGTTAATGTACATTTGATCCTATATTGTTTATGGTTATAGATCTCCATTCTTTGATGGTATTTTGCTACTTTGGCTCTACAGGAGTTCTTTGAAGCGGGACAAGTGAGAAAGGAGTGGCGAAAGCTCTATCAAAGGAGAGAGGAAACAAGCAAGGAGACTAGCGAAACTGAGGTTGGTACTCTTTGCTTCTCTCTCATCTATCTCTCATAAAGGAAAACAAAAGTAACTTTAGTTTGTTTATTTCTAAGATAGCTACCCGTCTTAGTGGGACTAGCACCTCTGAATGGACACTAGTTTTCCCGATAACACCAGGTATTCAAAGATTTCCCATACTTACCTCGAAGACCTTTGGAAAAGCGTTGCTTCACCTCATTGTAACTGACTGAGGTGTCGACTGTGAATTCAGTTACAAATCATCCTATGACACGATCAAGCCAATGATCGACAACGTGGGTGATCTTACCCTTAGATGCTTCCAATTTCCGTACTAGCTCTGGGGTCCAAAAAATAGGACCATTAAGTTTCCACCTTCCTTGGCTATCTTCTAGCTTTGCGATCCACTCATATAACTCAACCGGAAAGGAGAAGAAAATGATCTCGTGTATTTCTATATATAGGTACCTGTCCAGCCATTGTTCCTTTGTCAGTCACGGGCTTCTATTCTCCTGCACTGCAAATTCGTGGATCTTCCTATCCAACCATTCCTTGATATCTTTATTAGTTGGATTCCAGTGATATGACATCACACATCTCTTATGCAGATTCTGGTCTCGACAACGGAACCATTTGTTGGCTTGGAGGGGCTTGACCCTGGTTCAACGTTAGTTAGCCAAACAAATCCCTACACTACTAGCCCTTTCAGCATCATCCCACAGAGCATGGACCGAAGTCTCACCCGAAGCAGTATGGGGAGATGTTGGAACCAAGTTTCCACACCCTAAGATGGTTGTGATGTTGGTTTGTTCCTTCTATTCCTACTTTCGCACATGTCACTTAGTTCTAGGGCTCGCCAGACTAGCCTTATATTCCAGCCTTCAGTACCTCTGCGAAAGGGTACGATTGGCCTTCACGCAGCCCTAACCTACGGTTTAGGTACTTTCACACTGCTAAAGTGGCATATAGAATAGATTCCCAAGTTATCCTTAAGTGTTTAATTATCTTTCTAAACAATCACAGTTAGCACCACGTAAACAGATATCCTTATTAGCATTCAATTATCCAATGTAATTACATACATTCAAACATCATATAAGTATTCTAAATGAAATTCATATACGTTATGACAAGATGCATTAACAGGAAATAAAGACATAGAGTTTGTCTAGCTTCTCTTTATTGATATCTTTAGATGATTACAGACTTTATCCGCCCTGCGCACACAGCTGCAGGGGTTCATGCACTCAGCTGTGGACTTCCACCCTAGGCCTCTGCGCACTCAGCTGCAGAGCCTCTACCTACGCTACGACTCAAAACTTAGAATTCTTACTTCAAAGCTATGACTATCTGACTCCTATCGCTACTTAGAGCTTACTTACTTAGCTCTTTTTATACAATCCCATGGTCCGTGGACCATGGGTAGATATTTTACAGCCGACTTTAGTTTACAAAAATAAGGGCGGACAACCCTTTATGACTCATCACACCGTCATGCTCCGCGACCACAAAATGCAGAGACTTTACAAGTTTATTACAAAATTTTACCCAAAACATGGGCTTTTAGCCCGAAAACTGTCCTTGGGGGATCCTGTTTCCAACATTGGTCAATAGGTCTTCTTCTTTAAGCCTTTCCTTGTGTTCTTTAGCAAATTATGTCCTTCAATGGATGTCTTCCACTTATGCAAGAATGATCATCTTCAAGTTTCCTTCTTCTCACCTTAGCTCTCAAACCATGTTAGAGAATTAGGTATGGAAACAATTAAAACAATTCTCCTTATCCTTGATAATTTTTTGTGAACTTATGTTAGATTCTTATTATTCTTTGTTAGATTCTTTTCATCAACCAATTATTAAGACCATAAAACAAGAAGGTCATAAAAGGCAATGGAAATAAGATGTAGGCTCAATCAAGGGAAAAACCCCTCCAAAGGAGAAAACCCAAAAATAATCTTCTTCTCTACTTATAGAATCAAATCAAATGAGAAATCCAAGACCCATTCCACTCATAAGCCCCAAGTCATCCCTAATTTCAAAATTTTCCAACAAGTCAAAGTCTCCTCAAGTCAACAATAGTAAAACCCTTCCAAGGCTATTCAAAATTCAGACTTCGGCTCCTACAATAGAAGTTTTGGTTTCCCTACAACATAGCTTCAGCCCTGCAACTAGGTCTACAATTTCGTCGCCTTGCAATTATGAAATTTTCACATGTGTGGGAGTTTAAGGTCAAGTTTTTCTTCACCTTTGACCTTGCTTTCTCTATCCTTGAATTTTGACTTCTTCCTTGTCCTTTTAAATGATTTTCCTCCTTCTTTCTCAAGATATATTTTTTTTTTGGATGCGTGTACCAAATGATGTCGAGCTACTCTTATATATACACATATGAGGAGGTCGAATTACCTCAAACTCGATTAACTTGAAGATGTAGGGCAGACTTGGTCTTATAGGGACTATTACCCACCATTTTTTGGTTGATTTCCCTAAGAGAATTTTTTTTCTCCACGACAATACTCAGCCGGCAGCCACCAGCTAGCTCATTGTGCCATTTCTCCACCACCTGAGCCAGCCATGTGGTCCCCACCCATCTGCTATGATCGTATGTTTGAAGGTGGGCTTCCCAAACCTAAAGGTATGCCTTGTCATTTGGTAATTGAGTATTGTAGTTTGCTTATCATGGACACTTTTGGGCATGTATTAATGGGGGGATTCAACAGAAATAACGGGTTAGGTCTGTGTCCTTGTCCCCTAGACCCCTTTTGGATATTAACCTTGCATTCTAGTCCCATGGGATCTCTTTTACTGACCATTTGGATTTAGGGATGGTATTTCATGGGAAACCCTAATTTTGGTTGTGTGGTCTCACTCCCTTATCTGCTTCTATTACCCTCTTTCCACTCATTATTACCCCATTCATCATTTCTCCTACATGGGTCCATATTCCTCCACTAGGTCCACATGGGGTTAGCTTGCCCCTTTCCCTTGCCCACACCTTGTGTCATGGCCTGGAATGATGTAGCTAAAAAGAAAGATAAAATCATATTTGGCCACATTCAACAGGAAAATGTACCAAAAAATGCAAAAGATGTCCATGAAAAACACATTTAGCACGTGGGAAAAAGCCAATACATGAGCTCTACCCCATCATCATGGCCATCACCCTGGTTTCTATAGGTTCTATGAACCTCCTTCATCATATATGAACCCATGATTGTCCCAACCCCTGGTGGGCAATGAATTGCCCTACCTTAAAAGGGGGTATTCACTGCTATATCTTATACATCATGCTCTTACCCCTTGAGCTCGAGAATTTAATCAAAGAAAATCATAAAAAAGAAAAAAATATAAATAAGGGTGGAAAATTCAAGTTCGGAGCACCTCATGTACACTGATTTCCCCCTCCTATACATTATAAACCCAAGTGTGGGCTTCCTTTTTATTAGCTACCCTTGTATCCCAGCATGTGGCCCAAGGTTTCCCCTTCTCATCTCCTACTTCTTTCACCTACCTGTCACATGCCACCACCTTTTGAAGGATGTACCTTGAATATATTATCCCCTTTAGAAGTAGAAACCACCTAATAGATTCTTGTTTAGCCCCATTTGGAGTTTAGGAGACATTAGCACATCCTGAAGCCCATTATGGAAGGGGATGCCATTATGAATTCCCCACTTGTGGTCCATGATTGGTAAGATCATTTACTCAATTTCTCTAATGAATTATTGTACTGGAAGGCTAGGGGATGTATTGGATCCTATGCAGGATTGTAGATTGTCTTCATCTTGGGTTTGGTCTCCCTATATGGTGTCCTAATCCTCCATAGGGCTACATTGGTACATGTAGAGTGTGTGTTGAGAGCCATGGCCCCCCACAATAGCAAACATCACTCCATGGATCCCAAAAACCATTTAGATATTGTTCTTGGTTCGCTTATTGGACGAGGAAGATACACCTGATCCATCATGCCCAACTGGCCCTATATTTGCACCATACACTTGGAAGATGATCCAAGACTTGCATGATGATGTGGAATCACCTACACCATCATCCTAGCCCTTGTGGGCGACCTAAAAGCATCTTCAATTTGTTTGTAGACCCACAAGGACACTTGTGTGCCCCCACATGTCATTTGGAGCACCACAAGTTATTATAAGGGGCCAACCCCTTGTCCACTGCTTTTGTGTAGATTTTTCTGACAAGAATCTACTCTACTCTTCTCAGTGGAAACCAAAAATGTTTGATGAAAACAATAAGCAGAAAGAGGAAGAATATTAATCACACATAACACAATATTTCCCTAGGGAAAGAAACGACTCAAAACCTCGACTATCGATATTGCATTAACCAGAAGATCTGATAAGAAAATACATTGCTTGTTCACACTAGAACAGTGCATGCACAAGTATGATCTAACTCTCTGCCTCACAAGTCTGCTCTAGCCAACACTTAGCCAATTCTACTGTCTACCAAGCCTCTACTTCCTTGCGCAATTCCTTAGAGAATCAACCCATATTTAGTTGTGAAATCCTTCCGCCATAACTACGCAATCCAAACATAGGTCCTCAACTAATTGCATGCACCATCTATACAACTTGAAAAATTATACAATTAATAGTACACTATCCCTGCACTCTAATCTCAACTGGGTCTTCCTCTAAACTAACATGCATGAGTTATTTATGAGTGAATATTTAGTTAACTAGTGTGGTACTGGTGACACAATGGTGCACTACTCCACTAGTAGACCTCTACTAGTTCCTCCAATTGTTAGAACTAGTTTAATTGACTATAACTCAGTTAGACTGAGTTATCAATTATAACTCCAAAGAACTCAACTTGGGCATCTAAAATTTAGGGATCACTCTACATGAATCTAGATAGACTTCCAACTCAAATTTCCTAAGTCAATTAAGTCAATTTAACTTAATTAACTATTACAAGTTGCTATGAGAATAGAATTACAAATTTAATTCACAATTTAATTCAAGGACAAATTAAATTGGAATTTCTTGTTGCTATTTTTAACACTCCCTCTCAATAAGAAAGGGATTATCATCTAGCCCGATCTTGTCTCTATGAAACTCGAATTTACATTTTGACAATGCCTTCGTCAAAATGTCAGCGTCCTTCTCATCTTTGGGAATGTACTCTAACAACATAATCTGCGTCTGCACACAATCTTGAAGATGATGATAAAAAATATCAATATGCTTGAACTGATCATGAAAAACTACATTTTCAGAGAGTTTGATACAACTCTGATTATCACAGTAAACCACAGTTGGATCCATCTGTTGACCAAACAAACCAACCATAATCTTCCTCGTCCAGATGACCTCACAAGTTGCTTGACTAGTAGCCATGTACTCTGCCTCTACGGAATTGAGTGCAACTAATCTATGTTTCCTGTTGTACCAAGAAACAATTGCTGACCCAATATTCAAGATCCCTCCTAATGTGCTCTTCCTGTTGGATGGACTCCCTACCCAATCTACATCGGTGAAGCCTTGAAGCTTCACTCCCTCTGTTCGTTTGTACTACAATCCATACTGAGTAGTGCCTCTAAGGTATCTCAACTCATGCTTGGTCACCTTCCAATAAAACTTCGTCGACCTAACCATCGCTTGACTAAGATGGTTAACTACATAACACATATCTAGTCATGTGTTCACCAAATACATGAGTGAAACCACAAGTTGCCTATAAACAGTAACTTCCATTTCTTCACCCGAAGTAGCATCCTCCTTCCTCCAGTTACCTGCTAGAGGAATCTCCATGTGCTTACTGCTATCCATGTGGAACCTTTTCAGTACCTCGTTGGCATACTTTCCCTGAGAGACAAAAAGTTCCCCATCACCTTGCCATACTTCCATACCCAAAAAGTAGTGCATGAGCCCCAAGTCCTTCATTTCGAACTCTTTTGCAAGATCCTCTTTGCAAGACTTGATCATCTTATCATCACCTATTAGAATCAAATCGTTGACATATAAAACAATAATAAACAATTTACCTTCCACCATAATATGGTATAGGTTTTCATCCTCTTCACTTTTGGTGAAGCCCAACCCGGTGAAGTAGCTATTGATCCTAGTGTACCAAGCATGAGGTGATTGCTTCAGCCCATACAATGCTTGATTGAGTTGGCACACATGTGACTCTCAATCAAAGGTCTCAAGACCTTCAGGCTACTCAATATACACCTGTTCCTCAATCATTCCATTAAGGAAGGTTGTCTTTACATCCATCTGATGTATCTTCCAACCCATCTGCGCTGACAGTGCCAACATGGATCTGATTGATGAGTACCTTGCAACAGGAGAAAAGGTCTCTTTGTAATCAATCCCCTCTACCTAAGAAAATCCTTGGGCCATGAACCTAGCCTTATGTTTCTCCACACTACCATTCGCTACTTGATTTACCTTGTAAAGCCACCAGGAACTCACCACATGTCCATTGGTTTTGGGACCACATCCAAAACATTTTTCCTAACAATGGAGTCATACCCCTCAACCATGGCATCAACCCAAATAGGTTGTTGCATTGCCTTCTCAAAATAAGATGCTTCTGTCTCAAAACATCCACTCATAAGATCCATGTATATAGTGTACCTCTCACATGACCTCCTATACCTACGGTGTGATGTGGGTGCTCCCACATTCTCTATCACATCCTGCAATGACCTATCAACCTCTCTAGTCTGATTTCTCCCATCGCTAGAAGACTCTACTTGAGTGGATATCTCCACTCCCGAATCCTCTACATGTGGCTGCTCCACATCAATATGAGGATCCTCCTTAGGAGGTAAAATCTCATCAACCACATGCAGCTAAATATCCCTATCAAGGGAACATCACATGGCCTTATCTTCATCAAATTTGGCATCCCTGTGAACCACTGGTATCCTATTGGTCAGCAGGTACACTCAATAGTTGTGAGGTGTATCAGTGTACCCCACAAATATCCTCAACTCTGTTGTTGGCTCAAGCTTCTTCCATGCATCTTTGGTCACATGGAAATATACCAATGAACCAAAAATCTTGAAGTGACCCACATCTGGTCTCTTCCCTGAGAAAGCCTCATCTAGTGTGTTCATCCCAAGAATTCGATAAGGGCTTATGTTCTACAAATAAACAATTGTGTTGCATGCCTCGACCCACAAGTGTAGTGGTAGGCCCTGATCATGCATCATTGCCCATGACGCCCCTACAATGATTCTATTCTTACTTTTGGCCACCCCATTCTATTGTGGGTTATGGGGTGTTGTCAACTCTCATTTAATGCCTTTTGCCATATAGAAGTTAATGAACTCATTTAACACATACTCTCCACCATTATCACTCCTGAGAGCTTTAACCTTCCTGCCAATATCTTTCTTTACCAATGCTTGAAATTCACAAAACTTTGTAAAACTCTGATCTTTCTTCTGCATAAAAAAGATCCAACATTTATGAAAAAAATCATCAACAAATATAACATAATACCTATGCTTGGTCATGGATGCTGTCAAGAACAGTCCACATAGATCTAAATGAACTCGATCAAGGATCACCTGTGTTTGACTTTCTTTGTTGTGAAAGGAAGGTTTGGTGAATTTTCCGAAAGTACATCCTTTGCATGTATCAACTTGCTATAGTGTACCTTTGGGAAGATGGTAGAAATTTGTTGCATGATTTTCAAGCGCCATGATGCAAGTGACCCAACCACCTGTGCCACAATTCACCAATGTCTTGGATCTGCACCTTCTCTACTTTTTTTCTCAAGGCAACGCAATATTCTACCTCCAACTTATAAAGATTCTTCACCCTCATCCCTATCATCTTTACCTGTCTTGCGGCTATGTGATGAAGGAATGCCTTTCCCTTACTAAATATCACATCATAGCCTCTATCCTCAAACATGACAATATATACCAAGTTCTTCTTCAAACCAAGAACATACATAACATCTCACAAAGTGAGGGGAGCACCCAACTCCCTCTGAAAGGTAATTGTACCCAACCCCGTAGCACTACACCTCCCGTCATCACCCATCTCGATATGCATCTGGATATCCTTCTCCTCCAAGTCATTGAAGAACTCCTTGTTATCAGTCATGTGGAAAGAAGCTCCACTATCTAGGTACCATACACTAGCCATCATCGATGACACCATACATGCAATGAGGGTAAAGTCCAATTCGAATTGTAAGGCAAGAGCCTCACCTACCGCTCCTCTTGAGGATTTCTTCTTGGACTTCTTGAGCGGAAAATTTGCAGTAAACTGTCCTAGCTCGTGACAATGGAAGCACTTGAATTTCAACATGTCCTTCTTCTTACCTCCATGACAAGAATCTAATTTCGAATGGGACACTTTCCCCTTCCCTTTCTTTTCCTTACCCACTAAGGTACAATTTTTCCTCATCATCAGTCTTTGATGAGGATTTGTCTCTAGTGTTCCTTTGAATCTCTTCCTATACCAAATCAGATCACAGTCGTTCCCAATATGGCAGCTTCTCCCTCCCATTGATAGAGTCCTGATAATAGTTCCAACTCTTGGGGAGTCATAGAAGAGCTAGGCTCACCATATCATCCTCGGAAACAATAATCCCAACACTTCCAAGCTCATCACGACAATCTCTATCTTGATCTTTCTGAGTTTGTCCTTCAGTGCCAACTTTCTATGGTCACTGTTATTCTGATACAGGTTTGTCAATGCCTTCCACATTGAGTATGGAGTTTCCTTGCCATGGAGACTCAAGACAATGTGGTCTCGAACTCCCTCAAGAATAATTTGCCTCACCTTTTCCACACACTTTCTCCATTCAACCAAATCTTAAGAATTCGATGTTGGAGGCTTAGGAATGTCTTGATCAATTAATTCCTTGAGGCCACTGTCTTCCAACACTGCTTCCATCCTATCCTTCCATGCTATGTAATTTGAGTTTCCTTCCAAGGCATACTCAAGTCACAACCCGTAGAATGACATATTGTTGATCTGAAGTATGAATTGCAAATTTGATTTCCACTTTCACAACAAACTCAAAATATCCTCCTCTATACTGTCTTAAGCTCTGATACCATGTAGATTTTTCTATAGATTCAACAACTCATGTAATTTTCTAAAACATAAGACAAGAATCTACTCTACTCTTCTCAGCGGAAACCAAAAATGATCGATGAAAACAATAAGCAGAAAGAGGAAGAATATCAATCACACATAACACAATATTTCTCTGGGGAAATCAACTGCTCAAAACCCCAACTATCTATATTGCATTAACCAGAAGATCTGAGAAGAAAATACAATGCTTTTTCACACTAGAACAACTCCTGCACAAGTATGATCTAACTATCTGCCTCATAAGCCCGCTCTAGCCAAAACTTAGCTAATTCTGCTGCTTGCCAAGCCTCTACTTCCTTGCGCAATTCCTGAGAGAATCAACCCATATTTAATTAGGAAATCCTTCCTCCATAATTTCGCAATCAAAATATAGGTCCTCAACTGATTACATGTACCATCTGTACAACTCGGAAAATTATACAACTGATAGTACACTATCCCTGCACTCTAATCTCAACTGGGTCTTCCTCTAAATTGACATGCATGAGTTATTTATGAGTGAATCTTTAGTTAACTAGTGTGGTACTGGTGATGCACTGGTGCACTACTCCACTACTAGACCTCTACTAGTTCCTCCAATAGTTAGAACTAGTTTAACTGACTACAACTCATTTAGATTGAGTTATTTAATTACAACTCCAAAGAACTCAATGCAGGACCATAAAATTTAGGGACCACTCTACATGACTCTAGATAGACTTCCAACTCGAATTCCCTAAGTCAATTAAATCAAGTTAACTTAATTAACTATTACAAGTTGCTATGAGGATAGAATTACAATTTTAATTCACAATTTAATTCAAGGACAAATTAAATTGGAATTTCTTGTTTCTATTTTTAACATTTTGAGGGTCCTATTCTTCATTGTGGGACCCATGGACCTCATTAGGCCTCTTAGAGGGCCCTACGACATGCGTAGATTATTGTTTGACCTCTTGAGAGGCTTACTCTTTCATTTATGATCTGGTTTGGTGGTCTTGTCACCTAAAAGTTGAATTATTAGAACATTATTTTATTTTTGGGGTTTATGTAGGCCAAGGAGGCTAATTCGAACTCCTAATTTGTGTATAAATACAAGTGATATGATTTAATTTGCTCATCATCAATTTGGATTGGATATATTCTCTCTCTTGATAATTTCACACTTTTTCTAGAGGATGAATTGGAGCTTTATGGATGAATTTTGATGTGTGGATATTGGTCTATCTTATCTTGGAGCTTCTCTTTTGTCAATTGTAGATGGTTGGATATAATCTGTTACATGTAAGTACATTCTTTTAAAAGTTATTCTTGTTTTACTTTTTCATACACATTGGAATGGGATTTCCGCTATTTCTAGGGCTAATTGCTGCATGCATTTACTGCTTAAAATTGTGGAATTATGTCTCTGTTATAGCATCTCTCAATGTATGGGCCATGTAATTTGAACGAAATCTCCTAGGGATAATTATATCAAATAATTTGACCTTGATAATCCATCTCCTTTGCACATCAAAGTATAAAATCTCAAATATTTCTTCTCCTTGACCTACAGGGTTAGCGAAGTGGTCTTAAGGCCTCCTTGACTAAGAATCAAGAATTCGAATCATATTTCATCATAGACTTCATTATCCCAAGAATAAGACACTGATATAATAAGAGGTGGTCACCAAAAATCACATCCTTTCACCTTCATTCAGGTCTAGCCAAGTTGGGGCGCTTAGGGCATCAATTTCTTGACAAGCTAGCCCTCCAAAAAGTTTGATCTCTTAGGGTCCCCTACACTGGTGTTTCCTCAAGGTCTGCTTCAATTTTGAATCCATTCCAATGGTGGAGTTGGGAGAAAAGACAAGCCCTAGCTCCAGGATCAAACTTTGCCTTAGCATCCCCAAGGCTAGTGTCTCATAAGATCAAATCAACACCTTCAAGTGAAAAATCTTTCTTTTATCCTTCCCCACCTTGTCTTGGGTAAGAACTTCATTTGTTTCCATATTTATTCCTCTTATCTCAAACCAAATCCACTTGGTCTTGTGTAGTCCCATTCCTTTTAAAATATAATTCTTCAAGAACCATCCAGGATACCAATTACAATAAGGATTTTAGGGATTGGGAAGTTACTTCATAAGCCATATCTCATAAACCTGGCCGAATGTTCCCTTCCTTTCCCTAGAAGACATTGTACCTTGCTTAACAAGCAAGCAAGCCTTATCTTTCTAACTCTTCTAGGAAAGGGATTGTTAGGGTCACTCCACATCATTTCATTTACTTATCCTTCATCGGCGAATCCATAATATACTGGGTCTCCTCTCATCAGTTGAAGTATATAAATAGAAGGAAGCCTTAGCTGAGGTGACAGTGGGCTAAGTCTCCATTTGTTGCCCTTGGCATAACATTTCCCCTTTAGGATCCCCTGCTAGTTTGAGCGGTAACAGGGACAAAAATGACATTTTGACTCAAAACAAAATTTCCTTTTTCACTTTATTTTCAAATTCCAAATGACACTTCAAGTCTTATGACAAATACTATTTTGACTTCACAAACCCTATAAGCATGAAGAACATGCTTGACCTAGTGACAAATAAACTTTGAGCATGAAACCCATGCTTAAAACTATAATTTTTTTTCTTTATTTTTTTTACAAATATATACAATATCATAAGTAGAAATATAATTATGAAGACATAATCTAGTTCATTCTCCAACATGACGATGAGGGAGTAGTACAATTCCCTAATAGAGAACAACACACGGGGATCAGTCCCTCTTCCACCCAATAGGAAACTTGTTATATGTAAATGGATTTATAGGACCAAGAGGGTTGTTTTTGGGATGATAACAAAGTAAAAAGGTCAGTTGATAGATAAAGGATTCTCACAAGCACAAGGCATTGACTATGATGAGAATCTTGCATTGGTAGCTAAGATGGACTCCATTCAGTTAGCTCCAGCTATTGTAGTAGCTAGAAAGTGGGAGGTACAATATATAGATGTTAAGAGTGTTTTCTTACATGAAAATATTGATCATGGGATATATATGGAGCAATTACAAAGGTATGTGAAAGATCATTCATTAGTGTGCAAATTGAAAAGATCTTTGTATGGTCTTAAGCACACACCTTGAGCATGGTATGAAAAGATGGATTCTTACCTTATCACCTAGGGTTTACTTAGATGCAAGTTAAATCCTAAAGTGTATATGTTGATGATACTAATTAACTCTTTTTTATTGTTAGACCCAAAAAATCACAAAGGTGTGTATTCAATTCCCTGTTCTTGCGGTAAAGTTTATATAGGGGAAACAGGGAGATCCTTTGGAATAAGATTAAAAGAACACATTAATGATATTTCTAGAAATAGGTCAGATAAATCAGGTCTTGCAGAGCATGCTTGTTCCTCTTCTCACTATATATGTATGGAACAAGCTAAATTAATCCATAAAGAAGACCACTATTTAAAAAGAAGAATTAAAGAGGCAATCGAAATTGAGAAATCCTCTAATAACATGAATAGGGATGATGGTCTTAAACTAAGTAGTACCTGGAAACCCTTATTAAATAAAATGAAAAAATAAATCTTAAACTAATCCAATTCAACCTTATGACTACATTTGACAATTCATAATTTATTTAATTAATTATATAAATTAATGCATATAATAATCTCTTCTTCTTAAATCATTTCTAAGTAAAGATCTCACTTATACAGCATATCACATAATTTTAAATAACATATAATATAATATATTTATGAAATTAATTAATTTATTAATTTAATCCAATTTTTATTAATTTAATTTTCTCCAATTAAAATTATTTCAAAACAAACAACTCATTTATATTATATCTCACATAATTTGAAAAAACAAAATAAATAATAAAAAACATAAAATAAAATTAGTTATATATAAGTCTTTTAAATAAAAAATTATTTATTAACTGCAATTTAATAAAATAAAATAAATAATAATATTAATAATAATAATAAATAAATAAATAAATGGAACATAATAAATAAAAGAAAAATAAATAAATTAATAAATAAATAAACATAATAAATAAAAATTAAATTAAATTAATTTATTAACTTAATCCATATTTTATGTTAGTTTAAATTTCTTCATTTGCAATTATTTCAAAACAAATAACATTATTAGGAATAACATAAAAAATATTTACATATGTCTTTTAAATAAAACTTATTTATTAACTTATTTCAATTTTGAAATTTAAAATAAAATAAATATATAAATATATATAAACAAATAAAAATAAATTAATAAATAAATAAATAATTAAATTAAAAAAAAAATAAAAAATTATTGAAATTAAATTGAATTAATTAATTTTTAAATGTAAATCTTCCAGCCGACATTACAAGCTAAGAGATATCTTTCGATTCTTCTATTAATAGCTTATTTTCTCGACTCTCTCTTCTCATAATTCAGATCTCATTGCCCTGATGATGGACTCACCTAGCTAGTCCGAAACGTCGGTTTCTTAAATTGCTCACAGGTTTTTCCATTAACAATAAATAATTAACTCTTGTTGATAGTACTCTATTTCGATGAATTTTTCATTATAGGGAGTTCAACCTCCTCCATTGATATAGTGAAATCCACTTTGCATGACATGTTGCTATGATATATATGGGACTCTCACTGTATTTCCTTGATCTTGAAAATAACCAAGTTGATCCAAGGATCAATATGTCTCAATTTAAGTATGTTAGGGACATTATTGACAAATTTCAAATTACAGATTGCAAGATAACTCCAACATCCTTCCTTTTAGGGATTAAGCTAAAAGGCAATGGTATTACACCTTTGGTTGACTCTACTAGGAATTGAAAGTTAGCTAGGAATCCTTTATACCTTACTCATTCTCAACATAACATCTCTTATGTAGTTGGAGTAGTTTCCATGTACATGCAGGAGTCACATGAGCTATACTAAAATGCATAGATTAATTTCTTAGATACGTTAAAGGGACTAATATCTTTGGTTTACACTATGCGATAGGGTCTTCCTTAGATATTGTTGGATACAGACTCAAATGGGCTGGTGATGGCATATATCACAATTCCACCTTAGAATATGTTCTCTACCTTCGATTCAATCCAATATGTTGGTCAAACAAGAAGTATTCAACTATTCCTTTATCATTAATAGAGACAAAGGATGGGGATTCAATGGACATTAGGTCCACATATGACCATTTTTCCTAATTTACTAGACATTCCCTGCCATTTGGGATCATCTTTTATTTTTTTCTATTTTTAGTAAAAAAAAAATTGGGTGTGCCACCTAGGATGACATGTGGTAGTGACTAGGAAATGACATGGATGTTTCATATCCACTAGTGTGAATCAGCTTATCCATAGGGTCCTTTATCACCAACGCACACTTCCTCTCTTATTATGGGACATTGCCTTATGTGTAACTTTATTGATCTGTAAACTACCATGTATATTCTATTGGACAATTTATCACAATAGATCTATTAAAATAAACCAAAATCCATACTATTAATGGTTAATTCCTTTTAGATTCTATTTTTTTTCATTATTGTTTTGTTGTTTCTGCATGCAATAGATAATATGTAGAAAATAGAGAACTAGAATGAACACCAAGACATGCTCTAGGAAACCATTAAAGAGAAAACCCACTTGGAAGGTGAAACTGCTCTTCTCTCTTTTGTTTATAATATATATAGAAATTAATAGAAATTTTCTACTACTGATGAAATCAAACTAAAATCAAGAGATTACAATTTTCATCTACTATTATGGGGAAAGGAAATCACAATTTAGAAATACATGTAATGACATACAACCAACAAAACCAAAAGAACACAATGATTTACAAGGGAACCCAACTGGGAAAAACACCTCCATTGCTTTGCATTAATTCAGATGAAAAGAGAAAGAATTACAATGTCTTGCTTCAACTCTAAAGCACACCCTGCGCTACAATCATGTTCTCCTGCTTCTTGACTTGCTTTGGCAAACACTTATCCAATTCAAGCCTCAACCAACCTCCTATTTCCTTGTGCAATCCTGGATGAATTAACCCCTAGAAAATATGAGAATTCCATATTTCATTGTGCAATAGCTTGAGGAATTGATCACCTGCTCAGTGCAAAAGAACTATACACTCAACAATATACAAATATAAATACAAACATGCATTTTTCCTCCACTTCAACTAGGAAATTTGAATTCCATGCATGTTTGTGTTTATTTTTAGCCAATTGACTAGTTAACTAAGAGATCAATGAGTTAGCAACAATCTTAACTATCAACTAGCCTTCAATTGGCTCAACTAGTGGCTAGAGATCAATTTACTAAGTTTACTGAGTAAATATCATGTCACTCTAGCTAATTGAAATCCAAGTCATCCTGTTGATGTGGAAAATCAAATTACTCAATTTGACTAAGGTGTTATATAGGCAATGCATTCTGTGGATATAAGTGGTTCCTCTAGTCTAATAAGTGGATCTACTAACAACTGAAACAAATACATGCAAAACTCTCCTAGTTTAAATCAGAATGACATGAGAGAGGAAATATGGCCTACCTCACTCCTATGCAGTTGCTTTTCGATGTCGACCTCGATCTTCTCACTTCCAAGCTTGATCCTCACTATCCTCTTGTGAATGAATACTTGCAAGAGAGATCAAACAATGACAACAAAGGAAAAACATAGCATATGCATTCTGATGTAAACAATATGAAAAATCAAGGAGTATCATACTAAGTAAGTAGTCATTTACACACTTATGGAAAGTAAACATGCATTGTATTAATAATAAATATAAGAAGGAATCATACAACCACTGTCTTGATGTTGGAAGCCTCCTTCGAGACGGGTTTCCAAGTCCAAGCCAAGACTTCTCAAGCTCTCCTTTCTCCTTCTCAAATTGGCAGCAATTAGGCACAATTTAGCAGCAGTGTGACCAATCTAGTCTGACCAACCATTTGAGGGTGTAAGGAAATGCATTTATAGGGAAGGAGAGGGAGTTAGGGATCCACAAAAGGGGGAATAACGTACACATCTTAAGGGAAGATCCATAAAGGTAGGATCAAGGACTCAAAATGGGAGAACTCGACCATATCCTTATTCAACAATAACCAACTTGTCGTTCTTGAGGCTTCTAGTAAGAGAAGCTTTTGCTCCATTTTTGCAGAAACTTCCTAAATAGGACCAAAATTATTTTTTATTATAATTCCCACGATGACATCGCTAGACAACAGTTATGCAGAGGGTTACCATCACAAATTTTACTAGTAACAATAATGTTGGGCTTGCAAATAGGGTTTTTTGACAAGCTCTTCTAGAATTACTTCAAGGAATTTCTTCTTCTTTTCTTCATGGATGCTCTGATCAATGTTTTTCATGGTGAATTCATTGACAGCTCTTGTCACTTTTCGACATTTTGGGAAAATTTCGACAGCTCAAGGTATGAGACAGGGAGTGCGACAAATTACTGTATAACATATGCCCCAAAAGCATGAAGTCAGAACATGAAGTGATGGTTGAAGTGCTTTACAAGTCAAGGCAAAGACTTTGGAGAACTACCGTCAGGAGACCTGGAAATCAACCATAATACACCATATATGACATATTTGAGTAGGCATTTAATGTTGAAAATAGCAACAAGAAATGATAAAAATAGAAGTGATATAATTAGCATTTTGGGATACATTCCAATTTTAGTTAGTCCCTAAACTAAAATTGAGAATTAAAATTCGAATTTGATCTTAGCAGCTGTTTGTAAAATAATTGATTAATTCATCTTGAGTTAATTAGTTGTAGGAAATCAAACATGAAGTTTATGTGAAGACATGCAACAATTTCTCCATTGATTAAGGAAGTTATCCCTTGATTAAAGGAGATCAGGATGAGTTTTATTTTGAGTTGTAATTAGTTAGCTTAGTAACTGAGTTAAGTCCAGTTAGATTAGTTCAAATAGTTTTTTGAACTAATTGTGAGTTCAATTAGTTAATTCATGCATGCATGTAATTGTTGCACTTCAGATAACTGAATATTATATCATAAATAACTCTTGCATGTCAGTTCAGTCAAAGACCCAGTTGAGATCAGACGATGGGACAGTGTACTATCAGTTGTAGGAATATTCCATGGAGGATATCTCTTGCATGCAGAAGGAATTCATTCCTTGGAGATTGCGCAGTTACTTTTGAGTTTGATGAGTGTGTGATGAGGCCAATTCACACAGGTGACAACATTGGACCACAAGAGAAACTGCGCAAGGAAATAAGAGGCTTGGAGGGCTGAGGGAAGACATATCTTATGTCTATTCAGTCTGTGAGCTATATTGTTGGATTGTACTGAGAGCAGGATAGCTTGTGAGCTAATGCTTTGTGTAATCTAAACATATTTCCACTTGTATGATAATACAGAGATCAGGGTTTTTAGCTGAGGATTTCCCTAGAGTATTCTCTGTGTTCATGTGTGATTGCTTTCTCATTCTTAGTTATATGTGTTCTATTTGATCTTGCTCATAATTGATTAAGCTTCCTCAAGTTTGTTGTAGAAGTAGATCTTGTATTTTGCTTTAGTATATTGCATAATCTGTTGATCTACAGTGGGAATTTCTACATGGTATCAAAGCGAAGGTGAAAAAAGTGAAGAACAATATATAAAGAAGGGAGAAGTTTGAAGTTTCAAGTTCTTGATTATAGAATTCGAATTCTTATCACATCTCAACTTTCACCAATGGTGTTCAATGGTTTAAGGCTCAAGTATGCCCTTGATGGCAAGTCGAATTATATAGCCTGGAAGGATTGCATGGAAGCAGTATTAGATGACAACGGTCTAAAGGACTTCATTGATCAAGAAGTCCCCAAGCCAGCAGTGGCTAATGCTAAAGAATTGGTAGAATGGAAGAAATGTGTGGCTAAAGCGAGGAGAATCCTCCTGGAGGGAGTTCTAGACCACATTGTCTCAAGCCTCCATGGGAAGGAGACACCATTTTCAATGTGGAAAACATTGAAAGATATATATCAAAACAACAACGATCAGAGGAAGATGGCGTTGAAAGACAAGCTTCGGAAAATCAAGTGTGAAAAGGGCGACACGATCTCTGCATATCTGAACAAGCTCACCACCTGCAGGGATGAGCTTGGAAGTGTAGGGATCATGACATCCGATGAATACATGGTGAGTCTTGCTCTCCTCGGTCTTCCTAAGAGCTGGCATAGCTACCAAGGCTCGATAAATGGAAGAGAGAAACTGCTAGATTGGGAACAACTTTGGTCGGATCTGTTGCAGGAGGAGATAAGAAGAAGCACCAAAGATGGATCTTCATCAAAGAAAGATAATGATGAAAATCTAGGTGTAGCGTGTAAGGCAAGGAAAGGGAAAGGGAAGGTTTCCCATCCCAAATCTAGTTCTTCCCATGGTGGGAAAAAATTTGACAAATCGAAAGTGTGATGCTTTCATTGTCATGAGGTGGGCCATTATGCTATGAATTGTCCACAGAAGAAATCCAAGAAGGGATCCTCGAAGGAATAAGATGGTGAGGCACTGGTCTCACAGTTCAAGTTGCATTTCTCTCTCATCGCATGCATGGTTTCATCCATGGTGGGATGTGTTTGGTACTTAGACGGTGGAGCCTTTTTCCACATGTTCGACGACAAGAATCTTTTTAGTACCCTAGAGGAGAAGGATCTACATATGCGGATCAATATGGGCGATGATGGAAAGTACCATGTTTCAGGTGAAGGTACGGTTGTGTTTCATAGAGAGTGTTAGTTCTAGTCTTCGCAGCCTATCACCAGGGATCAATATGAGCTCTTACTATGTCTGGTTTTGTTAGATGTTTTACACATGATGTTCAACACAAAACATGTCACAAGTGTGTCCATCAGAAGAATCTCAGAAAAATATTTCTAATGGTATATCACACTCCTGTAACCGGCTCCCAGAAGATATGATCGAAATGAATGAGTGCTTCTTGGTTATGCATGTTTTGAGGTTAGTTGCTGCAAACAATGACAAGTATAGTAAAAAATCAGTTTCCGAAATAATGGTAAGGAATATTTCAAAAGTGAAAGAATTTTTTGTTCATCACATACCAAATTAAAAAAATCCTTTAGTTTATGCACAGGTGCTACTATGTGGGAGATATACAGTGATATTTGGAGCCTACATTAAAACAAAGCAAAATTTTCATATTTTTTACTATTTTAGTCATTTTAGTGCGGTGCCATTTTACAATAGATGGAAAGTAATTTTGAAAAAACAAGGAGGTTTTTGTTAATCACGAGCCATATAACAAAAACCTCTTTCAATTTATTCACAGGTGTCATGAATTGGGATATGTGACTAGATATTTATAGCTCATTTTCATAGATTTAAATTTTTAATGATTTTCTGTTTTAGATATGATTTTGTGGCACATATTACGAGAAATTGGAAACGAATTTCCAAAATTTGAGGGAGGTTTTTCTCCAAAATGATCTTATATACAAAAACCTATTTCCTTTTTGTAACCGGTGCTATGGTTTAGGGGATACGAGTTCATCTTCAACACCTATTTTCAGAAATTCGGTCCAAGTTTAATGTAACTGATTCTATTTTGAAGAAAATGGTTGAGCTCAATTACCTTAGTACAAGAATGAGAAAATGTATATATTTTATGAATTTCATAGTGTAGGGGTTGGAATTTGGCAGAAGTTTGGACTCTTGTGAATTCTTTGAGCATTATTATACATTCATCTCTGCAGTTTGGCAAATGAATAGACCAGGGTTTGCAACATTTTGTGGGATTCTTGTGGCAATTTGATTTGGTATTGTTTTTCCTTTTGTAATGAAAGTTTACATGTGTTTATGTATGCCATCATCTCTTTATGTTCAGCTTAACTAAATGAATCAAGGATAAAGGTAGAATTCTTTGATGTTGTAGTTCTCTACCTAGGGTTTGTTTAGTTATTTATGTTTGCAACTGTTTGAAGAGGATCCCTGAGACTTTCGTGCCCTCTCCAGCTCCTCACCAGTCTTAAGACTCTCCATCTCACTTATTTAAAAGTACTAAACCATTTTCCTACCTCGCCCCACAAAAACCTTTGCAAGACTGTGTCCATTCCCGGGACCCAAATCTGCCTTTCACATTTGAGCCAACAAACCAACATTAAATTCAATAAAACTCCTCTCAGCATATACCTAGCCTAAAATTAGTCTTTACATTAGCCATCTCAAGCCCTATTGACCATATTCTTCTGAGATTAACAAGGAGAGAGCCCTCTCCCGACCTGGTAGGGCTAGCTACCAGGTTAAGCATGGTTTGATGTTACCCTAGATCCTGCCTTTCTCAGCCTGAGGTAGATTTAGGCCATAACAGGGAGCATGGACCTCCTCTCACCCTGAATGATGTAAAGTATGTACCGGGTCTGAAGAAGAATCTTGTGTTTTTCACTATGCTAGAAGATAAAGGCTAAGATATAGTCTTTAATAAAGGAAAGGTATTCCTGAGGCATATCGGTACTGGCCAGACCAAGAGGATTGGGATTAAAGTAAAGAATCTCTACAAGCTGGAGGTAGATGACGGTGCTGCATTGAGTTCCAAAGAAGAGGTGGTGCAAAGCCAAGATGTTGGTGAGCTATGGCATAGAAGATTGGGCCACTTGCACCATGGGGCCTTGAAGATTATGCAACAGATTTTTACCGGACTTCCTAAGGGAAAACTGGAGCAGATGGATACATGCAAAGGTTGTACCTTGGGTAGGCATGCAAAATCTTCCTTTTAGGATCGAGATAGTAGAGCCGAAGCAATCCTGGAGCGAGTTCACACAGATGTTTGTGGACCATTGTTTATAGCTTCCACTGCTAAACAAAGGTACTATGTTATTTTTATTGATGATTTTTCTCGTAGATGTTGGATCTACTTTATGCAAAAAAAGGATCAGACCTTATTGAGGTTTTGTGAGTTTAAAGCCTTGGTAGAGAAATAATCTGGAAAGAAAATAAAAGCCTTGTGTAGCGAAAATGGTGGAGAGTATGTCTCCCAACAGTTTAAGGACTTCTATGTTGCAGAAGGAATTAAACAGGAGTTGACGGCACCCCATAACCCACAGTAGAATGGGGTGGCCGAAAGGAAGAATAGATCAATTGTGGGAGCAGCTCGAGCAATGTTGCATGACCAAAGCCTACCACTTCATTTGTGGGCTGAGGCATGCAATATAGTAGTATACCTTCAGAACAGAAGCCTGCACCGTATATTTGGAATGAAGACACCTATGGAGGCCTTTTTCGGGAAGCGACCAGATGTGAGTCACTTCAGGATCTTTGGGTCATTGATTTATTGCCATGTGACCAAAGATGCCTGGAAGAAGTTATATCCAACAACTAAGTTGGGGATACTTGTGGGTTACACTAATACACCCCACAACTATTGGGTGTTCCTGCCTACCAGTTAGAGGACAGTGGTACGCAGAGATCTGAAGTTTGACGAGTAGAAATCCATGCGAGTATCACTTGAGAGGGAGCTCAAGTTGCATGCAAAGGAGGAACTTTCAGTTCCTAAGGAGGAGGAGCCTCAGATTGACGCGGAGTAGCTGCATGCAGAGGATCCGGGAGTGGAGACATCGACTCATGCTGAGTCTTCCAGAGATGGGAGAAAACACTCAAGGGAAGTTGATAGGTTGATGTTGGATGCGCGAGAGAATGTGGGATAGCCATCTTCTCACCACAGACAGAGGAGGTCACCTGAGCGGTACACTGGTTACATGGCCCTAGTTGGGGAGTGTGTAGATTCCGAACCTTCTTCATTCGAGGAGGCAGTACATCAACTAGTCTGGGTTGATGCTATGGTAAAGGAGTACGAATCTATCATTTGGAACAGCGTGTGGGATGTTGTCCCAAGACCTTAGGACAAGTCAATGGTGAGTTCCAGATGGCTTTACAAGGTAAAGCAGGTAGCTGATGGCAGTGTTGAGAAACATAAGGCAAGGTTTGTTGCCTGTGGTTTCTCACAGGTCGAGGGGATCGAATACGATGAGACCTTTGCTCCTGTAGCAAGGTACTCATCTATCAGATTGATGTTGGCACTATCAGCTCAGATGGGTTGGAAGATCCATCAGATGGATGTGAAGACAGTGTTCCTCAATGGGAAGATTGAGGAAGAGGTGTACATTGAGTAGCCAGAAGGTTTTGAGACCTTTGATCATGAGTCACATGTGTGCCGACTCAAGAGGGCTTTATATGGGCTAAAGCAAGCACCTCGTGCTTGGTACACCAGGATCAAAAGCTATTTCACTGGGTTGGGCTCCACCATGAGTGAAGCAAATGCGAACCTTTACCACATCATGGTAGAAGGTAAGCCATTGATCATTGTTCTTTATGTGGATGATCTGATTTTGACAGGTAATGATCAGTTGATCAAGTCTTGCAAGGAGGACCTTGCAAGAGAGTTTGAGATGAAAGACATGGGTCATATGCACTACTTTCTAGGCATGACAGTGTGGAAGAAATATGGGGAAGTATTTTTGTCTCAAGGAAAGTATGCCAATGAGATACTCAGGCACATCCACATGGAGAAGTGCAAGCCCATGTAGACTCCTCTAGCTGGGAACTGGAGGAAGGAGTGTTACAGGGAAAAGTGTCTATGCAGAACTGCTAATCCCACTAAGGCGGGTAGCTGCCTTAGAAAAAAACAAAGTAAAACTACTTTCGTTTTCCTTTATGAAAGATAGATGAAAGAAGAATAAAGGAGACCAACCTTCTGTCTTGCGCTTGGTTCCTAGTTCGATTCCTCTCTCTTCTGATAGTCCTTTGCTACTTGCTTTCTTGTATACCCAGCTTCACAGAGTACCTGTAGAATCAAAGCAGCATAACACTATACGAGAACATGGATCTATTATCATAAACAATCTAGGATCAGATGTAAATTGACCATACAAATGCATGAAACATAAATTACACAAGAGTATGGAGGAAAAATTGAATAGTTTTATTGATAATCAAGAAAGAGCCAAGGGAGTTACAACTAGTTGTTCTGACCCAGCATCATCCTCTCAGCAAGTAAGCCCTTCTTCACCTCATGCAAAGCTTAGATCACCCAACGCTATGATGTTGCCTCAAGAAACCAACAACAATTCCTTACAAGATGCAAAATTCCAGCCTCTGGATCTCTGGGATGAGGGATCCATATATAGATGTCTGTAAGGGAGATGAGTCAGCTTGTTATTTGATTAGTGTCTTCCCTCTGATAGTTCTTGCTTCCACTTGGAGATTGATGATCTCTTACTCATCCTTGGTCGAATTCAGAGAGGCAAGTGTCACAGGAGAAGTTTCTGGAAGATTCCATGCTTCTCCACCTTGCGGATTGACACTGCCATTTGTCTCTTCTCGCCCATCGCACCCCATAGAAGGGATTTTTGAAATGCAATGCACCCACTAAGATGCAACGCACTTTGTCTATGGAGCAGGTGAAATGATCTAGTTTTGACTAGTTCTGAGTAGTTTTTCATGGAGAACTTCTGGGAGAAGCTGTAATTAGTTAACCTTGTTCCTTTAGGGGTTGGAACAACACTTTTAGGGACTTAGGAGCCCTTGGTTTATGGATATTTTATGCTTGGGGTTGTAGTGCCCAAAAATGTCTATAACAGTTGCCCCCTAAAGCATGAGGTCGTTAATCTTATTTGATGTCAGGTGAAATGCTTTATCATGAGGATCTGAAGTTCTTTTAAGCTGGAAGGAGACCTATAATAAGATACAATACAATAAATTATCTTCATAATATTTTCATGATCTAGCTAAGGCGGGCATTCCCATGCTCAGCTTTATAAATTCATTTTCATGTACATAAGACAGACAATCGTCTGAGTCTAGACTGATGATTCTGGTAGAGCCATCATCCCTTTGATTGGATGATTATCTGTGCAGCAACGATGTACATTTGATGTCTTTATTTCCCTGAATATATATCACAGCCCAGATGGATGAAACTAGATCCGGGGTCTTCAATCTCGTTTGATATTCACTCAAAGTACAAGTCGATCCATGTGAGAGATGTTCTGGAGTCGAACATGGAAAGACATCGCCTAATTACCAGCCAATGATGTAAGCTGTTAACAAGCGTGAGAGGAATCACCGATAATGATAATGGCCCTCAAGGTACTGCAGTACAATTCACGTGGTGTGAATAAAGGACTTGGCGTCGAACACCACGCAAAATCTTTCGGTCGAAGGCCGTTGATGTAAACCTGTTGCCGGAAGTGAGAAACTTGCCATTGAGGCATGCAAGCTTCAAAGTACTGAAAGGGGTGTCCCTAGATCGACTTCTTGGATAATGAGCTGATGTCGATAAGAAGCGATCCATCATAGGAGGGCCTTAATGAATCCCACATCAATGACACTGAATGGAGCAAATTATTTTAATGGAGGTGAAAACAGTCTGATGATATAAGGTTCAAGGTGGCGGTCATGAAAGAATGGAGCGTAAATGTATTGTAGCGGGTGAGACATAGGTGACTTCTCTGAGTGACTTCCCTTGAACATACTCGCGACACTGACATGATGGATTGGTAGCATTAACCCCAAATGTGGATGGTGTGATGTGACCATGGTGATGTGACCGGTGAATGAAACAACCCAACCCGACTTGGATGCAGAGTGAAAGTGTCATGTTCAAGAGCGACTTGCTACCAACAAAGTTTCTTCAAGTTTCTTCCCAATTTTTCCCCAGTCATTGCTGACCAGTACCTCTTTATTTTTGCCAAGCTTGAGGAGGATAACATATGCTTGTTATATAATTTTCCCTTCGGGCAAACCCATCGCTATGTTTTAACGAGCCTAGTGATAGTGAAACTCGTTCTTGTCTGCTATGGACAAGTTTGTCGCTATTAGGTTTTAACGAGTTTAACGACAAAGATAACTCGGTCCTTTTCAATTTTAGAGAGTCTGAAAAGGGACGTAAAGGAAACTCCAAAAATCCTTTTTCATCATCTAATCCCTTAGGTCCGAAAAAGTATAAAACAATACAGAAGGGATGAATTTTCGATACTTTTAACGAGCCGAACAAAACAAGCGCTCGATCTTTTTGTGTAATAATCCCTCAGGTCCAAAAAGATTAAAATCTAAAGGAGGGATAGCACTTCCGGTCCCTTTAACGAGCTGGAGAGGCCAATGGCTCGGCAATCTTTTCATATTTTACGAGTCAGTTGAAAAGAGCTTAAAGGAGACTCGTCTTTGAGGAACGAGTGATAAATTTGGGTAGCAGCTGATTCCAGGTAAGGTTTGGAATTTTCCAATCACGGCAGTGTTACAAGGATGGCTAACAGGATCACTCTTCGCAACTGTTCCTCAAAAGGGGTAAACAATCAAATGGAGGTGAATGATCGGCCAATACAGAGTGGAGGTGATGATGAGAACATGACCAAGGCTTTAAAGGCTGAAGTACTACATTCACGACGGTTATTTACCGGAAATTGGTTCATTTTTTATTGAGCTTAAACGCTGGGGGAAACATTTGCTCATTGCTTATGTTTATTTTTTAACGAGCATGAAGTCCACGTTAAAACTGCTCGATATATCCAGTCGTATAATAAGATGTCTCATATATAAAAACGACAATTTTTCAAATCTTTGCCCCACATCCTTTCTTTATGAAAGTTAGGAAACGACCAATCCTACGAGTTTAAAGGGTTAGAGGACCTAAAAATTTCAAAAAATAAATGGTCGCTCTTTGCTTGCACACCAAAAGGTTTGCATGCCCCTAGGTATAAAATAGAGTTTCAAGGTCACCCTTTAATCTACCGACAAAAACATTTGTTTTATCGGGAAAGGTTTACCTCTTTCAGGTTACCAAAGATTGTTTTATCTACACCGCAAACAAAACACTTCCTCAGCGATGCCTATCGAAATAGACAAAGGTGAATGGCGCAGACGTCTCCACTCACATAACTTTGACAAGAGAATCTTGTTCCAGTCCAACCCCCTTTTCCAATCACGGACGAGAGTGTCAGACCAGTCATATATCTCTCACGAAAACCTATCCTATACCTGAAGTTTTCCTGTCGAAGCAGACCAGGGTGCATGCCCCCTGGGTTTCAGTCATGTCCCCTGAATCACTCGCGCTCATCAGGTGGACGGATTGGGGATTGATGAGACATTCCTTGCGTGAAAATAGCATTTAGGGATGGTATATGACTATTTGCTATGCGTGAACCGGGGAATGAAAGCTGGTCTACGAGCTTGACCACTCTTCCTTCGTGCGGAAAACACATTACTCTAAAGAGTGATGAGACAATGGCTCCCATGCAATAAATATAGTCTCGTCCAAGGAGTATATTACGATCTAGGGGTCCTTGGACTACCATTACGTTCATGTGAACGGTTTTCCCTCTCAATGTTATGGGCACATTGGGAAGGATCCCTAATGGTCGACTGGTTCCTTTGTCAAAGCCTGTTAGATTTCTCATCTCAGGTAAAAGCGATGGCGAACCAAGCGCTTTCCAAGCAGTCGAGGAAAGGATACTCACAGAAGCCCCTTCATCTATGATGGTATTGGCCATAACCATTCTATATACTTGAGCAATGATTCAGAATGGTACACTAGCCGGTAAACGGGGTCTGCCTAGCTGATTCCAGTCGAAGGAAACAACTAGGTTGTCTGGAGGTGGGACCGAATAGACGGCCGGGTACGAATCTGACGAACTTCCTTCCTGCGGTAAAGGAATGGGTAAATTTCCCCCATGTTCATCGGAGTCTGTGTTTACAAAAAGAATTTGGACGGTGTCATCCTTGTTCTCTTCGGTGACTGTATCATCTGAAGATGGAACCTCTGAAGGCAAGACCGGGTCAACTGCCGCCTCGACCTTTTGACTTTCGTCTGGTATGGGTTCAGATGGTTTATCTTCAATGATAGATGCTTCGTCCGACCACCTGGGCGGGTCAGCCGGATTCTCGACTAGTGACGTACTCGGCATGAGTTTCTTATATCCAGGAGGAAGTGGTAACGGTAAAACCGGACGATCGTCCAAAAATATTTTAGCCTCGTCTAAGAAGGGACAACGGTGGACGGCATGATCTCCTTCACACAGTTTACAAGAAAATTTGCACTTTCCTTTTTGTCCAGGGGCTTCACTTTCACTAGTCGACGGTGTGCTTTCAACATGATCATCAGAGGTTGACGAGACCGGTTTGTGCAAACGAGGGGACCGGTCCCTTAAGATCCGAGGGATGCAGGGACAATCTCTATGATAGTGGTATCCTTTGCAAATGACACATGGCGATTTGGGCCTGGTCGGTGCAGTGTGTGGATTTTCGCTAGACGACACTTGGTTGCCCCTTTTCGCCTTTGGCTCCTTCTTCTTCTTCTCTTTCTTCTTCTTTTCCTTCTTCTTCTCAGGTACTTGATTGTCGGCTTTACCAGCCTTATCAAGCGAAGAGGAAGGAGGAGAGGAAGAATTGGATGAAGTAGAGTGTTGGGGGGTAACTCTGGAATTGTCTAGTTGCTGACTCGATTGTTCAGGAATTGCGGTGTTCTGAACGACGGAGGTTGAGAAAAGCCATACGGGCAAGCCAATCGTCAATCCTTGAAGTGACAATGTGGCCATGTGGGGTGCACCAACATCTCCCCAAGAGGAGAAGGGACTAGGCTTTCCTCCAAGGGGAACTCCTTGGTTGGTGGACTCCATTCTCTCAACCTAAGACCAACGTAAGAAAGGTGGTGATTATTCCGTTTAAAATAAATTTTAGACGCTTTGACACAACTTGTTTTTTCAATTTTAAAGAGTCGAGAAAAAACAAAAGATGACTCTAGTTGCCTTCGATTTTTAATGAGCCTGAAGTGACAAGTGCTCAGATGGACCTTTTCCATTAAGGAGTCTGAAAAGGAACGAAAGGGACTGCTCTGGAAATCTAGGCAGAGGGATTACCAAACCAATCGCAAAACTGCAGAATACTTTTTACGGTACGACAGTCAATCTTCCCGAATGTTGTGTTCAGTGCATTGCGATCGTTAGGGCGGAAGACATGGCTTCCTATGGATAAAGGATTAAGCCTATTGTGGTCTCCCAAAATATACTCAACAGTACATGGGAGCACAAGTTCGTACTGGCACTTATCGTCTCAAAGTGGAGGAATCACCCAACCAACAGTGAGAACAACAGTTACCAGGCTTTACGACACCAGAATACGTCTCTAGCCTAGACTTCTAAATGTTATGCGTTAGGTTCCAAAGCGTTGTTAGATTCATTAAATTATTTTATAGTTGATCTTGCTTAAGAAATTTGCCTTTCAGGTTCACCATGTGATGTAGATGTACAATTCCTAAAATGCAATCTAAGATGATAAACAGTCGTTTTATCTTCTTTATGCAATGAAAATCCTAGCTACTAAGGAAAGAAAGACAAAATTCTTTCAACAAAGAGCAAAGAGCACACACTATATGCACTTTCCTAAATCAAACCAATCAAACAGTCTAAATGCAAATGCACATGCATGTATTTTTTTTCGGCCTTCTTAATATGTGAATGATGAAAAGAAAGCTAATGCGCAAATCTGAATTATTTTTCAAAGCAACAATTACTAACAAGTTTCTTTTCAAAACCAAAATGAAGACAATGACAACACTTTGCGATTTGGAAATGAAAACTTGCTTTCGACACTAGAAAAACTACTAATTCAGATCAATGCAATAGTAACAGGGTAATCGACCATCAAGAACAATCATATTCTCTTCTATGACTGAAAACGACACTTGCGACACTTTCAAATCAAGAAACGACAGTACAATTACGTTACTTTTTTGCAAAGGAGAACTGAAAATGACTCAACAAATACACAAAAACATTTACAGTTCTTTGCACAATGGAGGTGGAATAACAACAAGGAAAGGGGTTTCAAACAGAGGTGTACTGAGTACAGGCAGCAAAACTCTTGAATAGATCTGAAAAGAGTGAACACAGAAAACAAAATTTAGGTACAATGCCTAGTCTGATCAACGCACCTGTAACACCGTGAATTTGAAATGCAGTGCACCTACTACACTTGGGAAATGCGCTGAATTTGAGATTCACAGAATGGACAATGCGTTGGGCTAGGGACGAGACTTTGATTTGGTTCTGGGTCACAGTTTGCAGTTCAGTTTAGGGATTTTGGCCGAGCAAGTGGTAATCAGTAAATCAATCACAGGGGTAGATCCAAGGAGGTTACTAGAGACACCACAAGGGCAATTAAAGAGTTTGTAAATCAGTTGTTTAATTCATAAACAAAACCTGGAGATTGACTGAAGCGGCATTTATCTACTTTGCATTTGCATAGCAAATGCAGTTCGAAAGATACCTGGCTCAACTTCAGGCTCCGTCTGTAAGTTTATAAAGTAAACAAATGTAGATAAACAAACAACCTAGTCGCTCCCCAGTGGAGTCGCCATTTTGTTACAGGGAAAAGTGTCTATGCAGAACTGCTAATCCCACAAAGGCGGGTAGCTGCCTTAGAAACAAACAAAGTAAAACTACTTTCGTTTTCCTTTATGAAAGATAGATGAAAGAAGAATAAAGGAGACCAACCTTCTGTCTTGCGCTTGGTTCCTAGTTCAATTCCTCTCTCTTATGATAGTCCTTTGCTACTTGCTTTCTTGTATACCCAGCTTCACATAGTACCTGTAGAATCAAAGCAGCATAACACTATACGAGAACATGGATCTATTATCATAAACAATCTAGGATCAAATTTAAATTGACCATACAAATGCATGAAACATAAATTACACAAGAGTATGGAGGAAAACTTGAATAGCTTTATTGATAATCAAGAAAGAGCCAAGGGAGTTACAACTAGTTGTTCTAACCCAACATCATCCTCTCAGCAAGTCAGCCCTTCTTCATCTCATGCAAAGCTTAGATCACCCAACACTATGATGTTGCCTCAAGAAACCAACAAAAATTCCTTACAAGATGAAAAATTCCAGCCTCTGGATCTCTGGGATGAGGGATCAATATATAGATGTCTGTAAGGGAGATGAGTCAGCTTGTGATTTGATTAGTGTCTTCCCTCTGATAGTTCTTGCTTCCACTTGGAGATTGATGATCTCTTACTCATCCTTGGTCGAATTCAGAGAGGCAAGTGTCACAGGAGAAGTTTCTAGAAGATTCCATGCTTCTCCACCTTGCGGATTGACACTGCCATTTGTCTCTTCTCGCCCATCACACCCCATAGAAGGGATTTTTGAAATGCAACGCACCCACTGAGATGCAACGCACTTTGTCTATGGAGCAGGTGAAATGATCCAGTTTTGACTAGTTCTGAGTAGTTTTTCATGGAGAAATTCTGGGAGAAGCTGTAATCAGTTGACCTTGTTCCTTTAGGGGTTGGAACAACACTTTTAGGGACTTAGGAGCCCTTGGTTTATGGACATTTTATGCTTGGGGTTGCAGTGCCCAAAAATTTCTATAACAAGGAGGATGCTAGTTCAGGTGAAGTAGTAGCTGCTACTGTTTATCGGCAACTTGTGGGTTCACTAATGTATCTAGTGAACACACGACCAAACTTATGCTTTGCAGTGAACTAGCTGAGTCAAGCTATGGTTCAGCCTACCAAGCTATTTTGGAAGGCAGTGAAGCATGTGCTGAGATACCTCAAAGGCACATCTCAGTATGGATTGTGGTACAAATGGATATAGGGAGTGAAGCTTCAGGGTTTCACAGATGCAGATTGGGTAGGGAGTCCATCAGACTGGAAGAGCACTTCTGAAGGAATCTTCAACCTTGGTTTAGCTGCAGTTTCCTCGTACAGCAAGAAACAGAGGCCAGTTACACTTAGCTCAGCAGAGGTTGAATACATGGCTGCCAGTCAGGCAACATGCGAGGCCATTTGGATGCGGAAGATTCTAGTGGGATTATTTGGTCAGAGGATGGATCCAACTGTGACCTACTGCGATAATCAAAGTTGTATCAAACTCTCTGAGAATCTTTTTTTTCATGATAGGTCCAAGCAAATTGATATCTGGTACCATCAACTTCGAGACTATGTGGTGAAGAGGATCATGTTGTTGCTATATGTTTTGACTGAGGAACATGATGTAGATATTTTGATTAAGGCATTGTCAAAATGCAAGTTTGAGTTCCAGAGAGACAAGACTCGAGTGACTGATAATCCCTTTCTTGTTGAGAGGGAGTGTTGAAAATAGCAACAAGAAATGCTAAAAATAAAAATGCTAAAAATAGCACTGCTATAAATAGCATTTTGGTATACATTCCAATTTTAGTTAGTCCGTAAACTAAAATTGAGAATTAAAATTCGAATTTGATCTTAGTAGTTGTTTGTGAAATAATTAATTAATTCATCTTGAGTTAATTAGTTGTAGGAAATGAACATGAAGTCTATGTGAAGACATGCAATAGCTTCTCCATTGATTGAGGAAGTTATCCCTTGATTAAAGGAGATCAGGATGAGTTGTACTTTGAGTTGTAATTAGTTAGCTCAACTAACTGAGTTAATTCCAGTTAGATTAGTTCAAATAGTTTGTTGAAATAATTGTGAGTTAAATTAGTTAATGCATGCATGCATGTAATTGATGCATTTCATATAACTGAATATTCTCTCATAAATAACTCATGCATGCTAGTTCAGTCAGAGACCTAGTTGAGATCAGATGATGGGACAGTGTACTATCGGTTGCAGGAATATTCCATGGAGGATATCTCTTGCATGCAAAAGGAATTCATTCCTTGGAGATTGTGTAGTTAGTTTTGAGTTTTATGAGTGTGTGATGAGGCCAATTCACACAGGTGACAGCATTGGACCCCAAGAGAAACTGCACAAGGAAATATGAGGCTTGGAGGGCTGAGGGAAGGCATATCTTGTGTCTATTCAGTCAGTGAGCTGTATTGTTGGATTGTACTGAGAGCAGGATAGCTTGTGAGCTAATGCTTTGTGTAATCTAAACATATTTCCATTCGTATGATAATACAGAGATTGGTGTTTTTAGCTGAGGCTTTCCCTAGAGTATTCTTCTGTGTTCATGTGTGATTTATTTCTCATTCTTAGTTATATGTGTTCTATTTGATCTTGCTCATAATCGATTGAGCTTCCACAATTTTGTTGTAGAAGTAGATCTTGTATTTTGCTTTATTATATTGCATAATTTGTTGATCTACAGTGAGAATTTGTACATTTAACAACACATGAATCCATGGCATGGGCACAACCATCTAAATATAAAGGGTCATGTGTATGGATCCATGGCATGGATGCAACCATCTGACTAGAAAGGATCATATGTATGCATCCACGACATGGATACAACCATCCTGACTAGAAAGGATCATGTATACAATCATGAATATAAATAACTCCATGCAACATGGATTTATTAGATAAAATCCAGGGTCTTCAAATTCTTTGTCCTGATCCAACTAAAGTACAAATCTAACCATGCGAATAGATGTGTTGAAGTCAAACATGGTAGAAACCACCTGATTATCGGTCAATGAAGTAAACCGTTAATAGATAGGAGAGAAACCACAAATAGTGACAATGGTTCTCAAGGTACAACACCACAATCTACAAGTGTGACTAAGAAAACTGAAGTCAAATGCTAGCAGAATCATTCGATCGAAGGCCAGTGATGTGAACCTATCATCAAATGTGAAGAACTTGCCATTGAGGCATGCAAGCTCCAAGGTACTGAAAGGGAGTTTCTAGATCATGTTCCTGGATAATGAGTTGGAGTTGAGAGGAGGTGATCCATTGAAGGAAGGGCATAATGTTTCCCACATCATCGACACAAAACAAAGGACTTTGTAAATTTGGTGAGAGTGATTTAGGATTGTAGCAGAGAAGGTAAAATGGGCTATAAGAGGTTTGAATTTATAGACAAAACTTCTCTTGAACATATCGACGACACGACTCTGGAGTTTGGCAACATTTGATTCAAAATGGGATCAATGGTCATGATGATGATAAGTAATGATCAAATGAGAGGAAAATGGATTTCCCAAACCCAGGAAGACAAGTGACTAAGTGAGGATATCCCAAACCTGACACAAAATGCAAATGAGTGTCATGTTCAAGAGTGACATGTTTCCTTTCATACAAAATACAAGACACATTTACTTCCATTCCCCCCCCAATATTTCTAGCGAGTACCTCTTTATTTTTAATCACAAGCTTAAAGAGGATACCATATGCTTTTTGTATAAGTTCATCCTTCAGATGAATCCTAGTAAGTTTAACGAGTCCTAGGAAGGAGTAGGTCAGTCTCATCATGGTGACAAGTCCTTTGTCATTTTAGTTTTACGAGTTTGACGGAGGGTTAACTCGACATATTTTTCATGTTTAGAGAGTTTGAAAAAGAGGTGGAAAAAAAACTCCAGAGGTCCCTTTTCATTTACAATGGTGTTGGCACAAGCAATGTTATTATCATTTACACTTTCTTGTGTATTAATTCTACCTGAAGTATTGCTTTTGACTAATTTGCTTTGTCCAAAAATGTTCTATATATAACCCAGACAATGCCATGAAAAATCTTGTGAGTTATATTGTTACTGTAGATATATTGTTTAAGTTTTAAGAAAAAGATATTTATAACTATTTAAGTATGCATTTATAAATATTTTACATTGTGGTAAATTTAGTTTATATTTATTTTTTATTTTTTTTAACTTTTATAAATGTATAGAATAATTAATGTAAGTCATTAACTTATAAGTTTAATTTATTCTTATAGACTCTAAAGTAATAGAACTATTAAAAAAATGGAATTTTGGAAATTTGTCATCTCTTTATATGTGACTCTATATTGTATAGTGTTTCAAATTCTAGATTAGGGACAATGAAGAGAAATATGGATTGCTCATTTCTTTTATGAATTGAGAATATTGAACTAAAAATTGCCACAATGTTATAAAAGCCTAAAATTTGGGGAAAAATTAGAGAAAGAAATACACTAAGAAAACCCATTACTCTTGTACATCATGTGTGTGAACCCCCATGTGCATCTAAACTATCTGGCATTTTCTAAAGTTGTTCCTAAAATGCACGAGTTGTACATGTTTCCAAACTAGAAGCTAAATTTGTCATAAAACATCATGTTATTTCTTTTACACTAAAGTCACGTGCTTGCATTCTGTGTAAACATAAGGGAGATCAATGTGTTCTAGTCATTTTAAAATTTCATTAGCGATGAACTTTTAGATTATGATCTTTTAAAGCCAATTTGTTGAAAACATTTACCCAAAATTATAGATTTTGTGAGTTTGATAGGCAAAAGTTTTCTTGAAACTTCATGTTGTTATGTGATAAATTATAATGTTCCTAAAAAGCCTTATGTAACATGTTGATCCAGGTGGATCTTCAGATACAATGGCATGGAAAAAATCAGAAATCCAAGAGGGCAGAATGAAGTCAACCCAGGACTAGAGCAGAGATCTCGTCTTCCTAATTCCAACAACGCAAACGGTACTTCAATCCAAGTCTGGATGATGAAGTTATCGCCCAAAGAAGGATGATTTAGTCCTTAAGAAAATGAGGAATTTCCTTTGAAAAGGAGTCTTAAGCCTTTAAGGCCAAATCGCAATCGGAGGTTGCATATGGGCAGATTTAAGCTTTGGGCCATGGAACCCCCGATCGCCGATCTCTGATTAGATCAGATCGATGGATCAGAGGCAATTGTAATTAAAGGACTTACATGTACATCAACGAGCAGGCAGTGCGATCAGCGGAACCCTTATCGGTCACCCAGGGCGACATATGTGGGGGATGCTGATGCGATCGATTGACGCCAATATCAGCGATTGGTCATTCCTGATAACCAAGATAGAGACACCTTGATATGCCGATTTACGACCCTAGCGCAGAGCCAATAGGGAAAATAAGCCCAATTTAATGATTTTGAGGTCCCGGTATATGGTTTTTGGGCAGATTTCATAGTGTTTTCGGGATTTTGAAGCCTTATCAATGCAACGATAAAAGGGCCATTTTGAGAGGCAGTTTCACCCGCCGATCCTTCCACTCTACTGACCTCTCTTATTAACCAGACAACCCTGATTTGAATGGGATTCTATCTAAAGAACCCATTATAAAACACAGTCAATGGAAAGAGCACGGAAGAGGGTAATTTTGGTGGTAGCATGCTGTTTCATAGGAGGCCCAGAGCACATGTTGGGCTGTTTTGGTCAGTTTACATACTCCAACCATTTTCTTTGCTGCGGGACGCTTTGGTGTTGCTTACCTCTCCATCATCAGGCATTCATTTCATAGCCATCTTGCAAATTGGAGGTATAAGCCTCTTTGTGGATAGTTTGATGAATGTAATTCGTTTCTTTCATGCCATTTAATAAGAAAGGCCTCCCCATTGTTGAGCTGGGCCCGGAGACATAGTCCAAATTGGACAAACTCTGTTAAAAAGCAGAAGAGAGGAACCCAGAAGGACAAGGTTCAACACATGGGAATGATGGAGAAGAACCCCTTCCTTCTCCTTCTGGCGGTGAAGGTTCTTCTTCCCCTCACCACCATAATCAGAGAAATCCAAAGGATGCATCTAAGAAACCTTTTTTTAAATCAGATGTTAAATTTGATCTTCCTGTGTTTAATGGTGAAAGCAACACAAAAAAGCTTAACAATTAGATCAGGCAGATTGAGGTTTACTGCAGGATTCAACAAATCATAGAGGATGAGACGAAAATCCAGTTGGCCTCTCTACGACTGGGCAACACAACTCTCGTTTGGTGGGAGAGTAAATTGCAGAGTAGTAAAAATGTGGGTAAGCTCTTTTCCTCATGGTCTGATTTTACTTCTGCGTTAAGGGAACAATTTTATCCCTTAGGATACAAACAGAAAGCTTTGATGAATTGGAAATATTTAAGGCAAGGCAAAGGGCAGGATGTTCAGAATTTTACAGAATAATTTAGGAAGCAAGCACTAAATTTGGGTATTGCACTAGATACACCTGAAGTTGTAACTAAGTATATTGGCTCACTGCATAGTTATACTTGGCATTCATTATTTTTGTTTGAACCAACCACTATTGACGCAACTAGTGTGAAAGCAATTCATATTGAGAATAGGGGCAAGAATGAAAGAGAGGACCAGTCCAGAAAGGCACTGTTTAAACCTCCCAATGTCAAATCCAAAGAGACATGGAAAGGGAAGGAGAAGAAAACAACAGCAGCCAAAGAGGGAGAGCGACCTTATTGCAATCACTACAAGAAAGAAGGCCATGATGATGATCACTGTTGGAAGCAGCACCCAGAAAAGCGTCCAAAGAAATATGGAGGAAAAGGAAAGCAGAAAATAATGGTAGCAACACAACAAGACCTTGGATCAGATTCGGGAGATGAAGCGCTGGTCACAACAACAGGAACAAAAGGTACCCTTACACTTCCTGTTGGTTCTAAATCACATGGAAGCACCATTTTTGTAGACGAGTCCCTTTCAAATGATAGAAAAAGAATTGAATTATTTCATATCAGAGTTGTAGTAAATCACACCAAAGTAGAAACTTTGTTTGATACTAGGTCCCAAGCAAATTTAATTGTAGAATCCCTGGTAAAGAAGCTTGGCTTAGAAACAAAACCACACCCAAAGCCTTACCCACTAGGATGGATACATGATAAAGCTAAATTGAATGTAACCCAACAGTGCAAGGTAAAATTTGTGATTGCGTCTAAGCTGGTAGACGAAGTAGAGATGGATGTAATACCACTGGATATCTGTGGCATGGTATTGGGGAGCCCATACCTGTATGACAGGAAAGCAGTCTTTTTCTGCCATGAGAATAAATATCACATCACCAAGGATGGGGTAGAATACATAGTGCGGGCTCATCAAAATAATATTAACGCTAGCCTCGTAAGCACTGGGCAGATGAAACGGCTGGTGAATTCTAGCAAAACATGCATGCTTATGGTCATAAGGGAGAAAGAGGTCGAATTCGTGGACGCGTTCCAGGGCTGCAATGGGGAGCTTAAACAGGAATTAATGCAATTAATTTCTGATTATAATGAATTCTTTCAGGAGCGCGGGGACTACCTCCAAAGAGGAAAATCCAACATGAAATCCACCTATTGCATGACGCCCCTTTGTCGAATATCGAAATGTACAGGATGTCAACAGTTGCAATGGAGGATATCAAGCAGCAAGTGCAGGAATTGTTGGACCAAGGCATAATCAGGCCAAGCTCCTCTCCATGTGGTTTGCCGATTGTTCTAGTGCCCAACAAGGATGGCAGTTGGAGGATGTGCATGAACTATTGTGCGCTCAACAAAACATCAGCAAAAAATCGCTATCCCCTCCCACACATAAATGATTTATTGGATCAATTAAAAAATGTTGTATATTTCACAAAGTTGGATTTGCGCAGTGGCTATCACTAGGTTCAAATTGCGGAGCAGGACGTGTGAAAAACCACTTTCAAAACCAAGAAGGGGATGTTCGAATGGATGGTAATGTCATTCGGGCTTTGCAATGCTCCAACCACCTTTATGCGGGTTATGAATAATATATTTCAGCCCTTCATTGATGAGTTTGTTCTTGTATATTTAGATGATATACTAGTTTTTAGCAAGAATTGGTTTGAACATGTGAGTCATGTAAAGAAAGTGCTTGATGTGCTGAAAAAGGAAAAACTCTTTGTAAAATTGTCAAAGTGTGAGTTCGGGAAAACCTATTTGGGTTACATAGGTCATATTGTTGGTCATGATCAGTTAAAAATTGATCTCGCTAAAGTCAAAGCAATTGTAAATTGGCCTAAGCCTACTAGTGTAATTGAGGTCCATAGCTTTCTAGGTGCAGTCTAGTATTGGATGAGATTTATTACTAATTTCTCTATTATTGCAGCACCTTTACACACATTGACAAGTGTGAAATAGGTCTTCCAATGGGGAGGAAGACAACAGAAGTCCTTCAAAACATTGAAGGAAAAAATTAACACCGCGCCAGTCTTAGCCTTACCCGATCTCCAACATCCATTTGAGATCGAAACCGATGCCAGCGGTTATGCCATGGGAGCTATACTGATGTGGCAAAGGAAGCCAATTTGTTACCATTCTAAGAAGTTTTCTCAAGCTGTGATAAACTATCCCACCTATGATAAGGAGCTTTATGCCTTGGTGCAGAGTGTGAAAAAATGGAAACGCTACCTGATCGGCAAGGAGACCATCATCCAATCAGATCATCAGCCCTTGCAGTACCTTCAGTCACAAACCAAGTTGTAGTAAACTCGTCATTTCAAGTGGATGGGCTTTCTTCAACAGTTTCATCTGGTAATAAAGTATAAGAAGGGCACTAGCAATAAAGTGGCCAATATGCTATCTCGCCCTCCTATTTCTGCTTCTGTTATTTTGCATAATGCTTTGTTGTCTTCTGAAAGTTATGCTGAACAATATGCTAATGATGATGAATTTAAGGAGGTTTATACAAAACTAACCCATGGTTCATAGGTGGACAACTATCACTTGCAGGGGAAATTGTTGTATCACCTTGGTAAATTGTGTATTCCCACAAGAGAAACAGTGCATGTAATTCAAGAGGCCCACACCTCCTTGTGTCTAGACACTTTGGTGTCGAGAAGATTTTATGTCATGTACAAATATTTTGCTTTTGGCCTCATATGAAAAACATTGTGACTCACTATGTAAAGGGTTGTGTGATGTGTTCTATTTCAAAGCCTTTTAATAGAAAACTTGGGCTCTATGCACCACTCCCTATTCCGAGTCATCCATGGGAAAGGTCAATGGACTTTGTAGGAGGTTTACCTTTGTCTAGGAAGGGTCATGACTATTTGTACGTCATCATTGACCATTTTAGCAAAATGTGTATTCTTATGCCTTGTAAAAAGCAGATTACTGCAGAGCAGACTGCTTCTCTTTTCTTTCAGTATGTTTGGGTCCACTTTGGATTACCCACATCAATTGTGTCAGATTGAGACTCTCGCTTCCTTGGGGAGTTCTGGACCAACTTATGGAGGATGATGGACACCAAACTAAAAATAAGCACGACATTTCACCCACAGACCGACGGGCAAACCCAGGTTGTTAACCATACCGTGGTACACCTATTACAAGGCTATTGTGGGAAACATCCCAAGTTGTGAGATGAACATCTCCCCTATATACAGGATTCCTACAACCAAGCAATACATTCGCCGACACAACGTTCACCATTTGAGACATGCTTTGGTTACCTACCAAAAGACCCTTTTGATATGGTCTTTGGAAGGGAGGATGGCTCCAGTGGATGTAATGATAAGGAAAAAGCTTAGCAGTTCATTCAGTGAATCCAATTGATTTACCAAGTAGTGCAAGAGTAGTTGGAAAAAATTTAAGCCCGTTATAAGGCTCGACATGATAAACATCGGGTCGACCATCAATTCCAAGTGGGCAAAAAGGTGTGGTTCCACATTAGCAAAGACAGGATGAAGGGAGAAAGAAAGAAGTTACGACCAATATGCTATGGACCATTCACCATATTGGAGAAGATTGGGAACAATCCTTTCGTCTTGACTTGCCGGTATATATGCAGATGTACTCAGTAGTGAATGTGGAGAACCTGAAGCTGTATGAACCACCTTTGATCATGGACACTGATGAGTTGGGAACAGTTCCTACCATTGATGATTTTGCACCAGAATATCTCGATGAGTTGCTCGAAGACATCATCCTCGACAGAAGGACCAAGACTTCACAACGAAGATATGTAGAGTACCTTTGAGTTGGATTCAAAAGAATGCATGCCAGCAAGGCCAGATGGCTAGAGAAAGAGAAAGTGAGGGAACAATTCCCTCACTTTCCAATTGACTAATGAAAGCATTTGGTGGTCCAAAAGCTACTCAATGGGGAGGATTGATCCAGGTGGATCTTCAAATACAATGGCATGGAAAAACTCAGAAATCCAAGTGGTTAGAATGAAGTCAACCGAGGACTAGAGCATAGATCTCGTCTTCCTGATTCCAATAGTGCAAAAGGTACTTCAATCTGAGTCCGGATGATGAAGTTATCGCCCGAAGAAGGATACTTTAGTCCTTAAGAAAATGAGGAATTTCGTTTGAAAAGGAGTCTTAAGTCTTTAAGGCCAAATCGCAATCAAAGGTTGCATATGGGCGAATTTAAGCTTTGGGCCATGGAACCCCCGATCGCCGATATCCGATCAAATCGGATCGACGGATCAGAGGCAATTGTAATTGGAGGACTTACATGGATATCGCGAAATGGGCAATGCGACGGTGATTAACCAGATCGACGGAACCCTTATCGGTCACCCGGGGTGACAGATGTGGGGGACGCTGATGTGATCGGTCGACGCAGATATCGGCGATTGGTCATTCCCGATAACTAGGACAGAGACACCTTGATATGCTGATTTGCAACCCCAGCACAAACCTGATAGGGAAAATAAGCCCGATTTAATGATTTTGAGGTCCCAGTATATGGTTTTTTGGTGAATTTCTTAGTGTTTTCAAGTTTTTGAAGCCTTATCAATGCAATGATAAAAGGACCATTTTGAGAGGCGGTTTCACCTGCTGATCCTTCCACTCTACAAACCTCTCTTATTAACTAGATAGCCCCGATTTGAATGGGATTCTGTCCAAAGAACCCATTATAAAACACAGTCGATGGAAAGAGCACGGGAGAGGGCAATTTTGGTGGTAGCATGTTGTTTTGTAGGAGGCCGAGAGCACATGTTGGTTTGTTTTGGATAGTTTACATACTCCAGCCCTTTTCTTTGTTGCGGGACGCTTTGGTGTTTCTTACCTCTCCATCATCAGGCATTCATTTCATAGCCATCTTGCAGATTGGAGGTATAACCCTATTTGTGGATAGTTTGATGAATGTAATTTGTTTCTTTCATGCCATAATAAGAAAGGCCTCCCCATTGTTGAGCTAGGCCCAGAGATGTAGTCCGAATTGGACGAACTCCGTTATCAAGCCTTGGTGTCCTCTTTTATGCCTTTTATGTGTTTACTTCTTCTTTTCTTATGTGCACATTTACGTGTTAAGTTGCAATTTTATAATGTAATTCTTTTCTATACATATATAAGCGAAAACATACTGGATCACATGTTCTCTTACACAGGAATCATGTGGTTGCACTAGATGTTAACATAGTAGAGATCATTGTGCTTTATCCAATTTATGATTTTATTAGTTGTGGACATTTAGATTTTGATCTTTTAAAGCCGATTACTTTTATGTTCATTTTTAGTATTTTATATAGTGTTTAAGAAATTGTCCTATATCTATGTGATTATTTATGTATTTTTATCAATTCTTTGTTCTAATATCCTTTTAGGAAGCGCAAAAGGAATAGAGTAGAGTGGTGCATATTTGAATTAGTATAGGAACAATTCATATCCTAAAGGAAGTCTTGTAGATAATAAACTAGCAATGACAACACATGTTGCAATGGAAATGTCGTAAGGTGGTAGCATAGGAAACAATAGCATAGAATAAAGAAGTATTCTTTTTATCCAATTTTGTATATTTAATAACATTTATTTCTAATCATATGTTATGTTTCAGGGAGATTCCAACTAGGCCAATATTCTAAAATATGTTCAAAATGAAGGCAATGTACAACACCTTAACTCCAAAAGATTTATGAAAATGATATTCATTAAAATTCATGAACTGCAAGATTCCCAACTGTTATAACTAAATGGTTTAAATCAAACATTTCATAAAACAAATAATATCATATAAAATTTAATTCACAATGCAATTATTAATAGTTTTTGTTAGAAAAGATTCAAGATAATGTATGTGCATTTTGAGTCAATATTTATGTCAATTCTAGCATGTTGTCACAATTCCATTTTTGTGATCAAGAGTATAGAAGTTTTAGGTGGTGTTCTATGTGCACTAAATAACTATGAGTTCCAACACTATGTATGGAGTTTATTTTTCAATATATGTTTGTTGAGAGTAAGGAAGATTTCAAATGTTTTCCATAGTAGGAATAAGACTATGTTGTCGTACTTTCCATTGGTCGTGTCTCTCTTGGAAACAATCTAGAAAATAAGAAGAACCAAGAATAACTCCTGCCATAAACCAATAGCTAAAAGTAGGAGTTTGTTGATGTCATTTCAAACTTCAATAAGCTTATATCATACAAATTCAACCTAGAGCTCATACCACCTTAAGAAACGCTCCTAAACAAATAGAAATGAGACTTTTCTCACATCGAAAAAGAAAATGAACATCTATAAAAAATGAATGGCTTAAAATGCCTCAAATCTTTTAAACATCCTTTAAGTTTCCGACATGATCAACTTTGTAAGAATAATTCCATATTAGTTGACATTGCATGCAAAGGAAATGATAATTTAATAGCTGGGGTTGTCCAGACTACATGTTATACAAATGCGATGATGTCAATAGTAGGTGGAGACTTGACATTGGAGGCGAAGGCTCTAGAAAAAACAAGTTTTTTGTTTCTTGGGAAAGTACTATGTTTCCTTTCCTGAGCTTTCATGCCCTAGAATCAGGGCCAATGGTTTACCCAATTTACCATCCAGGAAATGGGGGAAGTACTCTCTTTCTTGAGCTTTCATTCCAAGTAAAAATGTCATCTTAGTTTTTGAAATCCACACACATCAAATATTTTTGCAACTTTTGGGATGACCCTTGCTAGATTTCACTACAAGTCGAGTACTTTTTTTCAGCGCCCATATGAATGCATGGAAATTGCGCCTCAAATCTCTTTCTGTTGTAGGTGGAAAACTGCCTATGACTTGGTACCCAAAGTATTTTGCTGTCAATGTCCCCATGACCAACATGAACGTGAGGCCTGATAATGCCATAGGTTACCTTGGTCATACTTATAGATTCTACACCAAAAATGTAGTTTACTTGTTCGGATATGGACATAGCTATATAAAATTCAACCAGGATGTAGTCAAAGTGCCTGAACTGATCTTTCTTCCTTTGGATGTATGTTCTTTGATGAAATCAAATGCTTGTGAGGATCTCAGTGACCCACCATCCTCATTCCAAACATTTAACACCTTGTATTTCTCTTTGGTTCATGTGTTTGTCCTCCATCTTCAGCAATGGAAACTAAAACAGTTGTTCCAAACAAAAGAGTAGCTGAAACGACTCCTCAAGCCCCTCTCTATAAAATCCACTCCAAAAAAAATTTCATTTAGTGCCATAACATTTTAATTTTCTCCAAAAATTCAATAATGGCCTTCTCCCAACATGATTGAAGAGCATGCTCCTATTCATGTAGTTTAGTTTCCCTGTTCAATGTAGCCATTTCCTATCGCTTTCAAGATTCTCACATCACCTTCATTTCCAATATTTTTATCACTACAAGCTCCACTGTTGACACCATTGTCAATACCACAATCCTTCATAGAAATTCCAACATAAAGAGCTTTGATCTCACTGCAGAATCTGTAGCTCTTGCCACCTTCTCTGTTCATTCTACCATCCCTGGTTTTCTTGTAGTAAGTATACACATTCTCAAAATTTTCCTTGCACTTCTTTGCACTTATGTGGAACCCCATATCTGCAATATTACTACACATAAATTAAAATAACAGAGTTAGGATGTGATTCTAATGCATGCTACACTATTAGTGACATTCCATGAATATAGAATTCCATATTTGATGAATATATGACTATAAAATGACAAGGTTGGACATTATTCTTGAGCACACAACAATGTAATATCGGTGTCAATTATCATGAATAAGAGTACCTACACGATTCATCTTACTCCTGAATTCCCGGAAGGATCCAAACTTAAAGTTGTAAACTTCAAGGTTAAAAATAACTTGGAAGGTCATTTTGTCTCTATGTTATGCCTAGTATGACTAGTCTCCATTAGTGTTACAGAAAAGAAAAAAGAGTTGAAAATTGATTTCTCCAGGCTACAGAGCACTTGGCTTCTTTGGGTCTCCAATGAAAAAGAGTAATGCAGTAAAATCATCCTAATTGGGTGATTAGGAAAATGTTGGGAAACACATAGAAACAAAATATATGACTAGATTAGGCTACAAATAATTTTCAGTTTAAATCAGTCAGGCACCCCAATATAAATACTACCAACATAGGTTGGTTGTGTGGTTTCCTGAATATTTGTAGGGTGTATTTCCTATTGCAAAAATGCAAGCTTGCCAAGAGCCAAGTACAATGTCAACTCTGTGTACATGTTGTTTAATTCTTGGGTTCTGACTAATGTTCTTGCAACTAAAATATGTGTTAAAAACTAACTTGAAACAAGATTTCCTGGACTAAACTTAGACCTCCTCCTTAAATAATGGGTTGTAATTGGATTGAATCTTGAAATGGAAACCCTAACGAAAAAAATTTCAACAAAGAATTTGGACATCCTTAAATGATATTTATGGTGAGATATTTTAGAGTAAATGAGGATATGGTTGTATCTCAAAAAGCATAATTACTACATAACAAAACATAATTTTACCATGACGTTGTTTCCCACACCGATCCTTTTACTTTGGAAACCCTTGAATTGACACATATACAACTAAATATATGCATCATTGGGGTTTAAATATTTGAAGTGTTTCCTGAATATTTGAACAAAAGAGACATGGTAGAAAAATCCACATGAAAAACTTGTTCAATTTGCTTCAATTCAATAAACCATTTTCACCATATTTTAAAAGTTTCAAGCTAGAAGTTTTAGTTCACAATGTCAAAATAAGTATGACATTCTCCACTAACCCTTTATTGCTAATCCTTTCATAACATACTTTCAAAATTCTATCATGGGCTTGAAAACCTGCATGATTTTTCTTCTATAATGGCTTTGTATCTTTTGTGTGCTATCCATTTCCATGCATTCAAACAGGCTCACATGAATAATATTTGGCTTGTTTCTCTTGCAATTCATCACTAGGTCCTGCCATCCTCATTCCAAACATTTAACACCTTGTACTTCTCTTTAGTTTGTGCGTTTGTTGTAATGACTCCTCAAGCCCCTCTTTCTACAAAGTCCACTCCAAAAAAACTCGTGTTCAGTGCCATAACATTTGAATTTGGGTCAACATGTACATATACCTTTGGGGCTTCTAGTATCATCAATAACATTGTTCACGGGTGTAGAAGAAAGAGAAAAACAATGAGCATTTTCCCAATATAGCTTGGCCCATGCATAACATTGCAAATGAGGTCTCTTCACATAATGTTATCTTGGGTCTTGATTCCATGAACCTTTGGTTCATATCACTTCTCAATTTTAACAAATGCATAAACTTCAGATATATGCCACCTCCAATAATGTAGGTCAGGTTTTCCTCTTTCAGTCTTATTCTCATCCTTGTGAGCTTTAGGAGGTGATGGTGTTGCCATGAGATCGAGATCTGACTTAAAATTTTGGCTTCTGAGTTTCTCCAAAAAATCAATAATGGCCTTCTCCCGACTTGATTGAAGAACATGTTCCTATGCACGTAGCTTAGTTTCATTGTTCAATCTAGCCATTTCCTGTCATTTCCAAGCTTCTTCTCTTATTAATCTGTCACAAACTCTTTTCTCTATTCCTTCCAAGAATATCTTTTGTGAACTCTCCTGGCATTCCATCCAACATTTTATCATGTTCCCTAGCAAATCCTTAATAAAAATCAGGTTTTATTTCCTTTTTTCTCCTTTCCCTATTAATTTGCAGCTCTAATGTTTATTTTCCTAAATCTTCTTTTGTAGAAGTACCACCAGAAGACAAATTTTGTCTTGTGTTGTGAATTGTATTTGTGGATCTTGGCAAAATTGTTTCCTCTTATAATTGATTGATGTCGTGCATCAATATAGAACATGAATTTCTCACATAACCTTCACTGCCAATATTTTTATCACTACAAGCTCCACTATTGACACCGTTTTCAATACTGCCATTCTTCACAAAAACTCCAACATAAAGAGCTTCGATCTCGCTATAGAATCTGTAGCTCTTGCGATCCTTTCTATTCATTCTGACATCCTTAGTTTTCTTGTAGTATTTTCTTTAGGCTGCAGAGAACTTGGCTTCTCTGGGTCTCCAATGAAAAAGAGTAATGTAGTAAAATCATCATAATTGGGTGATCAAACAAATGTTGGGCAACACATATAAACACAATATATGGCTAGATTAGACTTAGTTATTGGATTGGTCAAGACAAGATCTAAATGATTTTTTATGTAAGTTGAAAATGATACTTAGATTCCTCTTCTTGCATGGATGTATCAGTAAGGGGATATAGCATATTTACAATATTGTTTTGTATATAATTGGCCTCCGAGTATGGATGAGGACCCTATAATTTTGTACACATTAAATATGGAATTTTAATTTGCTTGTGCAAACCTTCAAATTAATAAAGGGAGTATCCTATTCTCACACAGATATGTGAGTAAAAGTGTAAAGCATTTTTACACTCTCTTATTTGTACAATGAAGCTTTTTGATATTATTGATATTGTAGAAAGCATATACTAATCTTTGTTTTTTGTTGGGAATGAAATCTATTTTGTTAATCCGTTTTCATGAACTTTGATCAATTTAATGTATAAATATTTAAAAATAAAAAACCTAGTATATAGGAGATGCGTAGTTGTAATGTAAGAAAGTATGTAAACCTTTTTACATGTTTGCTCAATATGTTCAATTTATAAGATGTAAAGGATTTGTAAACATTTACATCTCCATTCAATTAAATAATAATAAAATATTAAATATAATATAGAGCAAGGAGATGTTGTAAAAATAATAAAATTCAATTTGTTATATTGTAATTTTGTTTTCATTAATAAAATTAAGAGAAACTTTTTAGATAATAGAAAATCATAATATACATATCACATAAAAATATATAACATATAAGTAGTAGCTATGAGTTAAGATCCATTTTACATTATAAATTAAAATAATGATTCTCTAACCATATTTAAATTTAATTAATAAGCACACAATAACAATATTTTTAACCATAGATATGTACACCACTTTACCATAGATAATATTAACTTGTAAATAGACTTTGTTACAATACTATGGGCCAATACCATCCATCATCAATACCACATGCCCAAAAACCATTTCTCATTTCACAACAAACTATTCAAACCATTTCTCTTTCACACAATTTAAAGCATTCATTTATCTATTATCTCTAAAATGTTTAAATGCTTAATATGAATTATGCCTATCTACATTTACTAACCATTTACTTTATATAATTATACTAATATATGAGTAAGGTAACATTTACTCTATATAATAGATTATACTTATTTTATATACTTACACTTAAATGTTATAATAATATATTAAATATTTAAAATATATTTTTAATAATATAAATAAATTAAATACTTTAAAAATTATACTAAAAATAAAATTATATAAATGCCCAAATTCAAACTTATAATTCTAACCAATTTAGTCACTTTTAAATAAAATTAAGTAAAAATATAAAAATAAAAATAAAAAACACGATTAGAAATTTGACCTTTTATCTGAGCCAACTCTCAAACAGACCAGGATCTTGCTGGACTTGAACAAATGTCTTGAATTATCCAAAACTAATTGACACCCGTAAGTTGCATTTAAGATTACGCAATGTCAACCTCACTTTGCATTTCCACTTCAAATGAATCAAGAGCAAGCGTTTCACTATACTTTCGACAAAATAGAAATAGAAATAGAAATAACAAAAGGCACTAAAAACTCATTTTATTTTTTCTCCACCAATGACAAGTCAAGTTGTTTGCCCATTTGAATATGTGCTGCTTATTACTTCACTTAAAAAAGATGACCATGGCCATCAATATTATGCCACATCTAGTTGAGCGGAGTCCATGACAGATCCCGTATTAAAAAACATTTCTGGTTGATAAAGAAATGGTTGAACAGTTGCTCCATAAAGTAGGGACAACTTCATAAAGATCTAAAGAACGTTTGTGATGATCGAATGTTTCTAATTTATTTTGCTTATGATAATCACATGTTTCCAATTGTCTAACATATAATTTAGTGGCTCAAAATGATAACAGAGGGATTTGAGGGAAGAAAATGATAACAAATGGATTTGAGGAAAGTTTTTCTCAAAATAAACGCCATACTGGTCTAACATATAATTTAATGGCTCAAAATGATAACAGATGGATTTGAGGGAAGAAAATGATAACAAATGGATTTGAGGAAAGTTCTTTTCAAAATAAACACCTTACTGGGTAACAAATTACATTCAATTATAATTTTTCCAATATACAATGCTAAAAAATAATTAAAACATAAAATCAACAAAATATATATATATATATATATATAAACTTTTGAAAGTAATAAGAAGGACAAAGAGATTTAGATATCCTAACAATTTATTTTATTTAAAAATTTAATTTTAATTTTATTTATATTTAAAAAAACCAATTCTTAAAAAAAATTGCATCTTTTAATAGTTCCCTTTTTGGAAACTTTTAAAATGATAACATTTGCAAAACAGACATCTTTTAAGTATTTCTTTAAAAACATGATTTCAAAATTAGGAAAACCCATTCAAACTAAAAATTTAGAGGTAAAATATTCAACTTATTGCACCTTGAGCCACTCTCTAGTCTAGTATAGAAGATATGTTGTCATAGTCTAGTATAGAAGATATGTTGTCATGTCATGTCTTGTACCGTTAAACATTTTGACTTGGTCAAATTAGATAAAAATAAAAATAAAATAAAATTTAAAAACTCTCCCTAATATAGGAGAGATGTTGTAATCTTTAACATTTTGATTCATTCAAATTACATAAAAACAAAATAAAATTAAACTTTAATAAACAAAGTAAAATTAAACTAAATAAAAAACTAATGTTTATAAATATTAATAAAATATTTGGGTATAATTACATAAAAATAAAAAAATAAAACCAGAAATACTACTATAGAAATAAAATAGAATAAAAAAGTAAAATTATTTAATTAAATTAAAATAGTCAATTTACCCTTATGAAATATTTTGACTCATGGTTTTCACAACCCATGGTTTTTTCACATGGTATTCTTCTGTGATGTAGTCTATAACATAAAAAATAGAATTATTTAATTAAAATAAAATAGTCAATTTACCGTTATGTAAACAGTGACTGAAAACCCACGCCACAGATGGAAGTTAAAGTTCAAAGAAGCCCAGACCATAACCTCGGTCAACTGAGAATTTTTCAAAGAACATGTAGCCCAGGCAAAGGCAGAGGCCAGCTTTGGAGAGCACATCAACTTCCCTGTTTTGCTCCCGAAAAACATGGCGGAAGGAGACGTCAGAGAATGAGGGGAGGATGTTCTGAATCGACTCAATCCAGTTGCAAAGAGCAGGAACCTCAAGAGAACAACAACCTTGAATCCAATTGATTAAGACTAGGGAGTCCCCGGATATAAGAATATTGTCAATGCCCAGCCATGAAGAGCACTTGAGAGCCTCCCACAACGCAATCAACTCAGCTATGCAATTTCCCCCCCAACCACCGTGCCATGAGAAATGATATCGGACAGCGGGGTCTAAATGAAGTGAGACGCCGCATCCACAAGTCCCTTCAGAGGAGGCACCATCAAAGAAGCAGATAGGGTAGATGTCAGTCAGATTGACATATGAGACAGTTCGTAGAGAGTGCTTCGGAGTCTAGGGACCAATTTCCATGAAATGGGCAGCAATGTCCATGGCAGTGATCAGTGTCGCTGGCCGAATGCCTTCGAAAATCAGAGCATTCCTAGCGCGCTAGATCCCCCAAAGTACATAGAGGGGAAGAGTTCTATGAGTTTTTGCTCTGAAGTTCCATAATCAGAAACATTCAAGAATAGAGGGAGCATTGTTGATCTGTGGGACATCCAAAATTGTTGCAACCCTAGCCCAAATATCAACAACAAAGGGGCAATGAATAAATAGGTGGAGATAGCCCTCAAAGAATTGTCTACACATGCAACACCATCCAGGACCAATGAAGCCTCTTCTAAGAAGATTGTCCCAAGTGAGTATGCGGTTGAATGACTAGCCACGAGAAGCACTTTATCTTCAAGGGGGCATCCCACTTCTAGAACATAGAGGGCATCCCACTTCTAGAACATAGAGGTAATGTCAGAGAAGGGAAGTATTTGGGAAGTGGAGGTAATATGTTCATATGCTTCCTTGACCGAAATCTGGTCATTCCCGTGGTGTCCACCCCACACTAGAACATCAACCCAATATGATATGTTTATGCCAGCCATGCAAAGCATGCTATGATACCTTTCCCATTCAGCCACCAATTCCTCCGAAAGTCTGATCTGCCAGGCATGAGGCCAAGAATGGGCATCCACACGTAGCCACGACCACTCCAAAATTTTAACAAGAGTGTCTAACCCCTTTTCTTTAAGGTCATTGATGATTGTGAAAGGGAGAAGGTGGCAGTTGTTGAGGCCTTTGATGGCGTCTAGTCTCGCTTTAATGCAGAGTCCATTACCCACCCTCCAACTCAAATTGCTGCAAAGCCAAGGGATGGTTGGTCAGAGACTACTCTAGATTTTTGAATGTTTTCCAGCCAAAGGGATCCCCGCAACAATCCACTCCTCCAAGCTTGCCTGCTTGATATATTTCCCGAACATGATCTTTTTCCAAGGCCCCTTCATGAAGAAAAGCCTCCATATGCTTGCCACCAGTAGAGCCAAATTAAAACTGCATGAATCAATGATACCCCATCCACCTTTCATGACAAACCTCACAATATTTCCCGTTAGATGATACTTCAGCGCAACACCCACTCCAGACCAAAGAAACTTGGCAATGATGGAGTCAATTTTGTTGATGATAGCTTGAGGAATATGGAAGAGGTGCATCCAGTAAACATAAATGCTTATCAGGACAACCTTAATCATTATCACTCTTCCACCCAAGGAGAGCCATCTCTTATCCCAGCTAGACAACTTTTTGTTGAATTTAGAAATAAGCCAATCCTAGTCCAAAATGGAATACTTGATAGGCTTTAATCTGCAGCCAATATATTTGAAACCCCCAGACATGAGTATGATTTTGACTCCAAATATATCAGCAACTTCAGTCATCACCGAGGAATTAGCAGAGTCAGAAATTAGCTCTGTTTTTTCTTGATTAATTATGAGGCCAGAAGCTTTGCTGAAGTCACCAAAAATCTTATGAAAAGTTGCCCACATAGAGAGTTTGGCTTCTCCAACGCACAATACATCATCCACAAACATTAGATGGGTTATGTTACAACCTCTAGTGAGTTTGCATCCCACGATGGCCCCTGCATCAACTTTATTCTTGATACCTCTACTAAGTGCTTCCATTACTAATATAAACAAAAGAGGCGATAGTGCACATCCTTGTCTGAGGCCTCGATGAGTTTTGAAGAATTGGGAAGGCACGCCATTAATGAGGACAACCATAGACGCAGATGATATGCAGGCCAAAATCCATTGAACATGTCTATGCTTGAAGCCGATCTTATATAAAATCAGTGTGAGGAATTCCCAGTCCACACAGTCAAAAGCCCTTCGGAGGTCAAACTTCATGAGACATGTATTTAGTTTCTTCATCTTGATCGAATGAATGCACTCTTGTGCAATTGCAATGGCATCTTGGATCCACCTGTTAGACAAGAAACCAAACTGCTCCAAAGAGATATGAGGTGATAAAATCTTTTTAATTCTGTTAGCAAGGGATTTAGATGTCATCTTGTAAACAAAATTACATAATGAAATAGGCCTAAAATCAGAGAAAGAGAGAGAGTTTATTTTCTTTGGAATAAGAGTAAGAAAGGTGGAATTGATAGCACCTGGAATATGCCAAGAGACACAAATAAATTACACCATTTTCACTAGTTCTAGTCCCATCATATCGAAAAATAAGAGGAACAGTTCGATCGGCTAGCCATCAGGCCCAAGACTTTTGTCTTTGGCCATCTCTTTGATGGTTTGGAGTAGTTCTTCCAGTGAGATCGGATGGTCCAGCAACATCGTGTCCTCATCTTTGACCATGAGGGGAAGCATTTCAACAAGACTCAATTTTTCTGACAAGTAGTCATCCACTCTTTCTTTATATAAATCTTTGAAAAAACGGTGTGCCTCCCTTTTAATCTCCATATCAGTGGTATGAATGTTCCCTGCAAGATATTTTATGGCCTAAATAGAGTTGATTTGATTCCTTTTGGAGGCTGCCTGAAGAAAGAAATTTGTGTTACGATCTCCTCCCTTGATCCATGCAAGGTGACTTTTCTGCCTCCAATCAGCTTCTTCTTGTGTTTGAAGGATTTTGTCTTTTTCTGTAATTAGTTTTAGGATTGCATGCTGTTGTTGGAAAGAGAAAAGTCTGGGGGTGATTGGTTCCCAAAGCCTTGCAATTTCCTTGTCTATATAATTCAGTTCATAACAGAGGGAAGCATTCTTGTTGAAAATCCATCTTTTGGCGACCTTTTCAAGTCGCAGAAGTTTGTCCTTGATCCTCAGAATGGGACATTCAGAGAGAGAATTAGCCGAAGAGGACCAAGACTGGAGAACCAGTGCCTGAAAATCCAAATCATCGAGCCATATTGGGTTAAATTTAAAGGGTCTTATGGATGAGTCCAACGCAACATTCCATTCCAACATGATGACATTGTGATCATAAATGTCCGAGAAGAAGACACAGGATTGTAACTGATTTAGTTTTCTTCATAAGATGAGTTTAAAGGCATAAAATGCTAATGAATTTTCCATGCATAAAAATAACTAATTGTCAATTTGTTGTGGAAAATTTGAATCTGTTTATGTGAAAGCTATATATAGACACAAAAGATTCACAGAGCGTAATTATATCTTATATCTTTTTCAAATGGTTTTGTAAATAAAAGAAATTTCTAATACCACAAATATTTCTATTTTTGTATGATAAGTAGGGAATCGCATTTTAATGATTTTGTTTATATATCTATAGTGTTTACGTCTAAAAAATAGACTTCACTTTTGTATAGTTATCGTTGTCCTCTAGCATGAGTCTCTTATAGACAAATTTAAAAAAATATATTGAAAAATGAAATAAAAAATTTTAATTGAAAATAAAATAAAAAAGAAGAGTGATTTTCTTTTTATCCGCTTTCAATGATTTTGATTCATGTATTTATAGTCCTCGTGCCTAAAAAATTAGGCTCTTCTTTTTTATAGGGTTTATTTTTGTATCAAAGTGTCATATAATTTAGGGAATCGATTTCAATGATTTTGATTTATGTATCTATAATCCTTATGTCTAGAAAATAAATTAGACTTTACTTTTGTAACATCTATCAAAGCAAACATTGTCACAATAATAAAAGTAAAATAAAATAATAATATTTATTATTATTATTTTTTGGTAGGTAAGCACCCATGGGGGATTTGAACCAATGACCTATCGCAAGGAGTGCCTTAACAGTGCACCGTTCACCATCAATCCAAAGCCCCATAGGCATAATATTTATTATTATTACTATTCAATATTGGTTTAAATACACATGGCTTGTTCTTTTAGGGCTTAGAAAATGCCACACATCTGGAAGTGGTAGATGAAACTGCTTCCGAAAAAATTATAAATCCCACCTCCCTAATCTTACCAACTATTAGCACTGGGGTTTTGGAACCTTTCAGGCTATTTCGTGACATGATTTTTTCTAATTCAGTGAGGTACACCATATTATATTTTTTTGTGGTTCGTTACTATGCCTAGATCACCTTAAGGTAATGTATGGTTATAGTACGATAATCAAACATACAAAAATGGCATGGTATCTGGATTCCACTTGTCCATCAAACCTTCCCAGCACATAGTGATTAACAACAAGACTAATCCCGAGCATAGATTCATTAGGGTTTGGATTTGACCGTTCAACCCTCTTCCATGGGGTTTTGATAACTACCTAGTTTTTCCAACCCTTTTATTCATCATTCTTTCATCGCTGCCTGTTGTGAGAGCTCTGCACTAGTTCCAAATAGAAGAAGGGTTTATGAACTTTCATAGGTATGCTTCACTTGGCTTACATGCAACTCTGTTGGTTTAAGTTTCCCTACCTTTATTTACTGTTTTCTAAGCTTTTCGATCCATATGCTCACAGGTCCGATGGAAGGGGATGTATACCTGCAGAACCACGACCATATCTCAAACGAATTTAGGCTTCAGTTAATATTAGAAGTTTCCATTCACTTTTGTGAGCTCTCTTACCAGGATCTTACAGTGTGTTGTGCTTACTTATTTTACTTCTTTTGTGTTTAGCTTTAAGGTTACAACCTTGACATACTTCCTTTCCAAGTATCAAGTACGGGTCCAACACCATTTTTCCCTTATGTTTTCCTTTCCGGCTTCTGGAATGGAGATTAATTGTGTTTTCCTTTTGTTTCCTTGTTGGCAGTTGGAGGTTAGATATCCCAGGTGAGTGACCCTTTTCTGGGTTGGAGGTCGACTAAAAAAATTGTGGAAATTTCATGTTGATGGCTCAACAACCTAACCTAACTTGAGGTTCTTATTTCTAGGTGTTATCGAATACTTTCTTTAGTTTTTCGAAGGTTACTTTTAGTTTCTTGCTAGTCAATAAATTCGTTTGTTAAGTCAAGGGTTTACAAATGTGCTCTGAGACTTTCGTCTATGGTTATTTTAAGACCTGTAAAGGTCGCTAAGATGTGGGAAACTGGGCAATGTAAACCCGAATTTAACTTTGGAGACTTTATTTACACTTTATCTATTTATGTAATATATTGTGAGAAGATGGGTAGCTGTTCTTGTCGTCCCCTGTTATGGTTTTTTTTCTATATTGTGGGACATCATCAAAACTTTTGGATCTTTATATAAGAATCTCTATTCAAGTGAATTATATTTGTATATGTACAAAGTGTTATTTCTTTTTCTATATAGTTTAGATTATAATGTTGTTAATTTGTTATGGTTAGGTATTTTGTTCATTCAGATTACATTGGTTATGTAGAACCTTGTATGCAGTGGCATTTAATCTTTTCCCAAAGGTTAGGAACTAGAATGGACCCCGGGCTGCTGGCTTAGTCTGGCTTGGCCGGGACTAAACCAGTTTCCCTCTAGACACCAGCCTTCTAAAACCCCCTTACCAACAATCAATATTCCTCATGTTTATTTTTTTAATGTTGGGTAATAGTTACATAATTATGTTGCTTCTTCTGTTCGTAAACTTCCAGTTCAACTCCTGGGTTAACTTTTTGGCCTCGACCTTGTGTGCATATTGCTCTCTGTTATTAACTTTTTTTTGCATTGCAACATGTGACTTATTTGATCTATACTGCCTATCTATTTTTTGTTTATAGTTATATCTTACCTTCTTGGCCGATAGAGGTAGGCAAGACCCCTCCATCAACGGTCAGAGTCAACACTTTGTATAATGGTGTGTGTTATCATGTGATTAATATTCATGTTATATATATCAAGGAATATGAGTCTCAGTTACTTGACTCAGACATATACATATAACACTGTTAGGTTGCAATTAATTTCTATTTCTTTTGTATAAAACTTAAAAATTGTTCTGTGCGTGTTTTTATCAATTGCTTTATTTCTTTATTTGGAAGGAAAACATAGAACATTTGTTTCCTTGGTTATCAAACAAATCAACACATCTAATCTCATCAAACTAATAATATAGATGAAGTCTATCTTTTCATTCATCTATTTAAGAAAACAAAATTCAGTTTAGAAGAAAAATATTTTATACAATTTAAAGAACTTCAATATACTTATCTTGCTAAACATAGACAACCAAGGAATTCAACTGGAGACCTCTTGTCCCAACCTCGAGAATGGAAATTACGCCTGATTCTCCCCCTGATATTTCAGTGTCCATAACAACAGATAAATAGTAGCCCATAGGATTGATTCTATGGCATCAGGACCTCCAGTCTAGCCAAGAAATTTCAATCAGCTTAAGGTCTCCACTTGATCAAATGCTCAAAATTAGGCTAAAAAATCAAAGTGTTAGAATATTGATAATTTAGCTTCAGATTGAAGAGCTTGTCATTTTGATTCCAACAGTGTGAATGACACTCAAATCCGAGCTTGTATGTAGAAGTTATAGCAAGTCAAAGTTCAAGTTTGACTTTCTCACATGGCAGGATTGGATGATGTGGCAAGGTCCTTCAACGAATGAGGAGGCTCCAAGTGGCAAGCCACCATTGGCCCCCGCATGTCACAAATCGCAATCGCAGGCAGGTTAGCATTAAAAATCGGCCCCTGAACAGGGAAGGGTTGCGATGCGATAAGACAGGTGGGAAGGAATTCAAGAATCTGCCGAAGGCACAATACGATGGATTGAAATCACACATCAGTGAAGGGAGGTGTTACAGAATCACCCCCCGACAGGTATTGGGTTGCGATGTGATCGCACATCTCGCATAGCACTACCGAATCAGCCTCGATGGGTTTGGGTTGTGATGCGATATTGCAATCATAAATCATAACACGGTGCAAAGTCTTGCATATACAAGACCCTAGTACTCTGCCTATTGTGAAAGGATCCTGAATGTGATACATTTATAAGCTCCAGTTAAGATTTTTTCGGGTCCACCGAATCAGAATCACATATCACCCACCTGGTTCATAGTCCATAAGACCGTAGGACTCTGCTGGTTGCGATTTGCGATGGACAGTCGGTGCCGACAAATAATGGCCCGTTGCATGGCAAAATTCTTGCTGAGTTAGCGCGTTTTTGGGTCTAATTTATAGGATCATGCCTGAAATGGGGCAATTTGTGGAGCGAATAATGGGAAAACCAGGGGAAGTCATAAATTCTTCAGTTTTTCACTGAATTGGATGCAAAAAGAGGCTAGATAACCATTTTTGGACATTCTGGACTGATTGGAGTATGTTTTAGAAGAATTTGAGCATTGTAAACACAAATTTTTACACTTTTGAGATAATAGAGATGCCCAAGCCATTGGAAGCTGGACCAAGGAGACGTAACCCAGGAGGGTTGAACTCATTTATCATGTTCCTATTGTAATGTGTTTTTGATTTTGTTCTGTACATGTTCATGTTGTTGTTCAGTTTCTGATTTATGTTAAATTGCTCATAAAACTAACATAAAAACTCTTCATTTCACTTACAAAAATTCATGAATCCTTAAGCACAATGAAATCATTTTGTTAATAATATGAGGAAGATCTTAGCAATGCAAACTAATATTCTAAATCAGATCAAATTTGGTATCAAAGCACTAGGTGTTGTTATGTTAAAGAAGGATTTGATTGTTTGCAAGTTTATGTCATCCTTACAAGGTTAAAAATCAAAAGAGGTGAAGGAAAGTTGGTTGGAAGCCTTGACGTTGGGTCAAGGGGAAGAAGAGCAAGGTTGCCACAATCTCCAACACTAGTTCAGCCTCAAGTTGCAGTTGAGACTCCAGAGATCATGTCTCATGAAGGAGAAACTACAAACATGATAGAAGATGAGAAGACATTTAGAAAGGCTTTCTTTGATATGATAGAGATGGTGAAGGTCCTCTATGAAGAGAGGAATAGCAGGTTGCAAGGAGAAAGTTCCAAACCTCCCAAAGGAGAAGGCTCTTCAAGAGGAGGTAATGGAAAAGGAGGTAATGGGAATGGAGACAAACCTCCACCCTCTCCACCATCTTCTTCATCTTCTTCTTCACAAGAATCTTCACACTCTTCCATTAATACAACCCTTACTCATACTCATTATCATTCTTCTAAAGGAACTGGTAAATCACATTTTTTAAAACTTGATGTTAAATTTGAGTTGCCCATGTATAATGGTGAAGTGAATGCAGAGAAGCTTGATAATTGGATTCATTAGTTGGAGGTCTATTATAGGATTCAAAACCTTAAAGAGGATGACATAAAGATTCAGTTAGCTTCCTTGAGAATGGAGGGTGCAACACTTGTATGGTGGGAATCAAAGACCCAAGAGGAGATTAAAAAACATGGTAAGACATCTATTTCTTGGAATGATTTCATTACTACAATCAAAAGACAATTCTACCCTCTAGCTTATATGCAGAAAGCCATCATGAATTGGCAGAACTTTAGACAACTTAAAGGTCAAAATGTGAAAGATTACACCCAAGAATTCATAAAAAGGTCTTTGATGTTAGGTGTAGAATTTCAATCACAGGACACATTGCTGAAGTACATAAGGGGTTTACATAGTTACCTTAGGCATAGTATATTAATGTTTAATCCCAGTAATCTAGATGATGTGTGTGTGCAAGCCACTCATCTTGAGGCAAGAGGGAAGAGCATCTGAGAAGAAGGTAGTAAAAATATGTTTAAGGGCAAAGAGAAAGAAAATTGTTTCAATGGAAATAAAAATGCATCCATTAAAAGGAAGGAGAGAAAACAATATGTAAACATTGTTCCAGAGAGGTCACGATGAAGCTCACTGTTGGAAGGTTCATCTCGAAATGAAACCAAAGAAATTCAACAACAAAGGAAAAGAAAAGACAATTGCAATCACTCAAGAAGAGGATTTGGGATCCGAATCGGGTGATGAAACAAAAATCAAAACCATGGGGTTTCAAGGAAAGGAATCCATTTCCAGCACTAGTTCTTCAAACTCGCAAAATGAAACTCCAAATGAAAAGAGGAGAATATAAATTTTTCATATAAGGGTGATCTCAAAACATAATAAGATAGATACACTTTTCAATAATGGCTCTCAAGCTAATCTTATCTTTGAAAACATTGTCAAGAGTTTAAATATGGAAAATTTTCCACATCATAAATCGTAACTGCTTGGATGGGTGTGTGACAATGTGCAATTGTAGGTTACGAGAAAGTGTAAACTGAAATTAGCTATCATTGAAAAATTCATAGATGAAGTGGAGCTTGACGTTGTGTCGTTAGATATATGTGGCATTGTTTTGGGCAACCCATACCTTTATGAGAGAAAAGCTATTTTCCATCGACATGAAAACAAATATCATTTATTCAAAAATGGAGTAGAATATATTGTGAGAGCTCACAGTAAGAAAACGAATATTTCACTTGTTAATGCAGGGAAGATGAAAATACTGGTGAATTTGAGCAATAATCTTGTGCTTCTCATGATCAAACCCGAGAATGATATTGATTATGAAGTGTTTGATGGTTATAATTCGAATTTGAAAACTGATTTGGTTGACAATGTTAACCAATTTGATTAAATGTTTCAGGAATCAAAGGGATTACTTCCCAATAGGGGAATCCAACCTGAGTTACAGTTGTAGCAAAAGTGTCTTCTTCCTAACATCGGCATGTACATGATGTCAGTGATGGAAAGCGTGTTGAAAATATCAACAAGAAATGCTAAAAATAACATTCAAAATATTCCAATTTTAGTTTGTCCTTGAATTAAAATTCAAATTTAGTCTCACAAGTTGTTTGAAAAATAATTAATTAATTCATCTTGAGTTAATTAGTTGGAGAAATTCAAACTAGAAGTCTTTGTGAAGTCAAGCAACAATTATCCCTTAAATTAAGGAGATTATCCCTTAATTAAGGAGATAAGGATGAGTTGTAATTAGTTAGCTCAGTTAACTGAGTTATGTCCAGTTAAATTAGTTCCAAACAGTTTGAGGAACTAATTGTGAGTTTAATTAGTTTACTCTAGATAACTGAATATTCTCTCATAAATAACTCATGCATGTCAGTTTAGACAAAGACCAATTGAGATTAAAGACAGGGACAATGTACTATTAGTTGTTGGGTTATGTTATATTCTTTCCACGACTAGTCCACGTAGTTAAATGAGGGGTTAGAAGGGGGACAGATCCCCCCCTTCATTGCGCCGATTGCGTAGCGGGGGTGGGGGGTTTCACAGGGGGTTTGAGGGGTGCAGGTAACCCCACTCTATGGGGTTCAGGGTAGCGCCTTGGAAAATTTTGTTTTTGGACTCTATATTAGGTTGGGTGGACCTACCTATGGTTTTGTGCATGATTTTTCGCACATGGTTTTGGACGTGATGGTTTTTGGTCCATGGCTTTGGACGCTATGGTTTTCGTTCCATGGTATTGGATGCTTCGGCATGTATAAATATGTATTGTAACATTGAAAGGAACATAATGAAAAATCAAGCTGTTAGTCCTCGTTTTGGGATCCAGGGTGAAATCTTTGTGTATATGTGTTTTATGTGTTATGCTCTCGCATTGTTTATTTTCTGTGTTTTAGAATTCGTATGTAGGTAATTTTTGTATGGGGTTAAAACCTACATTTGGTATCAGCGCTGTTTTGGCTTTGCTGAGAAGTTTTTCTCGAGCCTGTGATAGACCCTATTCAGTGGGAGATCTGTGAGATCGATTCTGGTGGTGAAAGAAGATGGTGAGCAGTGGAAAGATATAGATCGAGAAATTTAATGGTCAGAGTTTTGAGTTGTGGAAACTCAAGATGGAGGATCTGTTGGTGGATAAAGATCAGTGGATCATGGTAGATCCGGGTACTAAACCAATGGGAATATCTGATGAAGAATGGAAGAAGTTAGATCAGAAAGCAAAGAGAACAATACGATTGTGTGTCTTAGATTCAGTATTGCTGAATGTATCAAGGGAAGCTACGACGAAGGCTTTGTGGGACAAGTTAGGGACTTTGTACTAATCTAAGTCTCTGGTGAATAAACTGTTCCTGTTTAAAAAGCTGTATAACCTAAGGATGAAAGATGGAGACTTGGTGACAAAGCATCTGAACACATTTAATACTGTGGTAAGCCAGTTATTATCTGTTGATATTAAAATTTCAGATGAAGATAAGTGCATCAGTTCTTTTTGTTCTTTACCAGATTCATGGGATAGTTTAGTTATTGCAATAGGTAGCAATGCAACTGCCTTGCAGTTTGATGAAATAGTCTCATCTTTGCTGACAAAGGAGATGAGACAAAAAAATATGGAGAGCTAGAATGGTGATGCCTTGTCTATACGAGAACGGTCCCAGAAAAGAAACAAAAATAAGTCATCGAGTGGGAGATCTAAATCTAGAGGGAGATCCAAATCTCCAAGAAAACCTGTAAAGGTGGTGTGTTGGAAATGAAGAAAGGAAGGGCTCTACAAAAGGGATTGTAAATCTAAAGCTTCTGATAAAGGAAAGGGATTTAATGATGCTCCTTCTGCAGAGGTGAAAACCACCTCAGATGAATGTGGGGATGTGTATTTGTCTTCTTCAAGTACACATGTAGATCATGAGGCATGGTTGATTGACTCAGGTGCATCCTTTCACTTCACTCCCCATAGAGAGTGGTTCTGCGAGTATGAGAAATATGATTGTGGTGATGTCTTCTTGGGGGATGAAAGGAAGGTTAGAATAGTTGGTCGCAGAAAAGTAAAGTTGAAGTTGCAAGGTGGAAGGGTTAGAACACTTATGGGAGTTCTGCATATTCTTGCATTAGCCAGAAATCTGATTTCTGTAAGTAAGATGGATGATGAAGTTGTAAAAATAGTGTTCAAGAAGGATGTCTGCAAGATGGTTTGGGGAACACTGGTATTGATGCGGGGAGTTCGAATTGGAACTATGTACAAGCTACAAGGTAGCACTGTTATTGATAAGTGCAGTAGTTTTGTGGTTTCTGAAAGTGGAGTAGAAAATCTAGTGGTATCTGGAGGGAAGAACATGCTATGGAATCAAAGGCTTGGACATATTGGAGAGAATGGACTTCAAATACTTCATGGTAAAGGTATGGTAGAAGGTATGAGTAAAAGCTCTCTGGATTTCGATTTCTGTGAAAATTGTGTATATGGGAAGCAGAATCGGGTGAGTTTCCCCTCTAGTGGTAAGAGGGTGAAACATATATTAGAGCTTGTGCACAGTGATGTGTTTGGACCTCTGAAGGTTCCATCACTGGGTAAGTTTTTGTACTATGTATCATTTATAGATGACTTCTCAAGGAATACATGGATATATTTCCTTAAGAAGAAATCTGAAGTCTTTGGTAGGTTTAAAGAATTTAAGGCTCTGGTGGAAAACCAGACAGAGAAGAAGATAAAGGTGTTGAGTATAGATAATGGTGGAGAGTTTTGCAGTAAGGAATTTGAAGAATTCTGTAAGAAGTGTGGTATAACACGACAGAAGACTACTCCATATACACCTCAGCAAAATGGAGTTGCAGAAAGAATGAACAAGACATTGATGGAAAGGGCAAGAAGCATGCTCAGTGGTGCCGGGTTAGGACAAGAATTCTAGGCGGAGGCAGCGGAGAATGCATGTTACCTGGTCAAGATATCACCTTCATCAGCATTGGAAGATAAGACTCCACAAAAGGTATGGATTGGTAAGAAACCTTCTCTTTCACTTCTGAGGGTATTTGGATGTGATGCATATGTACATGTTCCAAAGGAGAAAATAATCAAGTTGGATAGTAAATATGAAAAGTGCATCTTTATTGGGTATAATGATGGTTTAAAGGGTTATAAGCTTTGAAACCCAGTAACAAGGAAGGTTGTGTACAGCCAAGATGTGGTGTTCAGAGAGGTGAAAGATGTTATTAAACATGAAGTCCAACCAAAGGAACCTAAGAAGATAGAGTTTGAGCTTAAGGAGGAAGAATCAGACTCTAACAGAGGAGGAATCAGAAGATGAAGAGCCACAAACTGTGGGTGTGAGAAGATCAGTTCGAGAAAGAAGGCAGCCAGAAAGGTATAGTCCATTTGTTTTATGTTCCAATTTTTCTTTATCTATTACTGATGATGATCACAGAACTGTGAAGGAAGCAGTAGATTCAGAGGATGGAAAATTTTGGAAAGAAGCCATGGTTGATGAAATGGCATATTTGCACAAAAATGAGGCTTGGGATCTAGTGGAGTTTCCGGCTAGAAGGAAACCCATTGGCAGCAAATGGGTGTTCAAGAAGAAGACAAATGCAGAAGGAAAGGTGGAGAAATACAAAGCTCGGTTGGTAGCAAAAGGTTATTTCCAAATGCCAGGAATTGATTTTGGTGCTATTTTTTCTCCTGTTGCCAAGGTAGCTTCTATTAGATTACTTTTATCTGTTGTTCCTGCTTTTGATTTTGAGGTAGAACAGATGGATGTGAAGACAACATTTCTTCATGGGGATCTAGAAGAAGAGATCTATATGAAGCAACCTGAAGGCTTTGCGGTGAAGGGTAAGAAAGAACTGGTATGGAAATTAAAGAAGTCTCTGTATGGGTTGAAACAATCACCAAGGATGTGGTATCAAAAATTTGATACATTTATACGGAGACTTGGCTTCATAAGAATAAAAGCATATCAAAGTGTGTATTTTAAATTAATTGGTGACTGTGTTATTTATTTGGTCTTGTATGTGGATGATATGTTGCTGGTTGGAAATGACAAAGAAATTATCCAGGATTTCAAGACCCAATTGTCCTTCAAATTCGACATGAAAGATCTTGGTGCTGCAAACTATATTTTGGGCATGGAAATTAAAAGAGATCGAGAAAAGAGGAAGCTCTAGTTAAACCAGAGGAAGTATTTCGAGACAATACTGCAGAGGTTTAATATACAGGATAGTAAACCAGTGAAGGTTCCTATTCCTGTAGGTGTGAGGTTATCTACTGAACAATGTCCCAAGAAATAAGAAGAGGAAGAGGACATGTCCTGTGTTCCATATGCAAGTGTAGTCGGTAGCCTGATGTATGCAATGGTCTGTACTAGACCATACATTGCACATGCAGTGGGATATTGAGCAGGTTTATGTCAAAACCAAGTAAGGAGCACTGGACAACAGTGAAGCGGGTTTTCAGGTATTTGCGTGGCACTAGTGATACTGGTTTGTGATACCAAGGAAGACCAAGATTGGGAAAAGTGTTGGATATTTCTGGCTTTGTTGATGCAGACTGGGCTGGAGATCTGGATCATAGAAGATCTACAAGTGGGTTTGTGTTTAACCTATTTGGAGGTGTAATCAGTTGGATGAGTAAGAAACAATCTGTAGTGGCACTATCAACTACAGAGGTAGAATACATGGCAGCCACTCATGCAAGCAAGGAAGTAGTTTGGTTGGAGAGATTGTGTTCTAATATGGGGTTACTATAGGGAGCTATAAGGATAGACTGTGACAACCAAAGTGCAATTTTCTTGGCAAAGAAACCTGTTTATCATTCAAAGACAAAGCACATTGATGTTCAATATCACTTTGTGAGGGATATGAGAGAAGACAAAAATGTGTTACTGGTAAAGGTGGACACTTTGAAGAATACTACAGATGCATTGACAAAATTTGTGAGCTCTGAGAAGTTCTCTTGTTGTAGAGAAACAATGGGCGTTGCAGGGCTGGATAAATGACTAAGCTCTCTTGTGGCGCCCTATGGAAAGAAAACAACAAGTGGGATAATTTTGGGTTGAGTTATATTCTTTCCACAATTAGCCGATGTAGTTAAACGGGGGGTGGAGCACCCCCTTCATTGTGTCAATTGCGTACCGGGCCGGGGGGGGGGGGGGGTCATAGGGGGTTTGAGGGGTGCAGGTAACCCCACTCTATGGGGTCCGGGGCAGTGCCCCGGAAAATTTTGTTTTTGGACCGTATATTAGGTTGGGTGGACCTACTTATGGTTTTGTGCATGATTTTCACACATGGTTTTAGACGTGATGGTTTTCAGTCCATGGTATTGGATGCTTCGGCATGTATAAATATGTATTGTAACATTGAAAGGAACATAATGAAAAATCAAGCTGATAGTCCTGGTTTTGGGATCCAGGGGAAAATCTCTGTGTATATGTGTTTTATGTGTTATGCTCTCGCATTTTTTATTTTCTGTGTTTTAGAATTCATATGCAGATAATTTATGTATGGGGTTAAAACCTACATCAATTGGAGGAATTTTCCTATAAAGGAAACTCATCCATGTAGAAGTAATAAGGTTCCTTGAGGACTGCGTAGTTTTATAGGGTGTGAGATCAGTTTGAGAGATCAATGTTACACTTGGTAACAGCTAGATCACCCAGGAGAAACTGCACAAGGAAATAGGAGGTTTGGAGGGCAGAGGAGAAGGCTTGTGAGAAACTTTGATTGCCTATGAGCATCCAGGAGGATTGTACTAAGAGCTGGCTAGCTGTGAGAGCTAAAGCTTTGTGTAATCTTGATGTATTTCCACCTTGTATGATAATACAGATAGTGGGGTTTTTAGCTGAGGCTTTCCACTGAGTATTTTCTGTATTTCATGTGTATTGATTCTTCTTCTTCTGGTTATATGTGTTCAACTAGATCTTGCTCAATATTTAAGCTTCCACAAGTTTGATAGTAGAAGTAGATTATAGTATTTTTCTTTGGTATATTGCATTATCAAGTTAATCTATAGTCAGATTTTCTACATAGATCAGAGGTAGATTTGTAGAGAATTTGCAGGAAATTATACATGGTGTTAGAGCAAAGGTTATCAAAGCTGTGAACAGTATCCTGAGAAGAGAATTCAGAGTTTGAAGTTTGGGATTGCAGGTGCAAATCGAATTCATCTCATACTCTAGGTTGGTCAATGGCATTCTATGGCTTGAGACTTGAGTATGCCTTGGATGGAAGCTCGAACTCCATAGCATGGAAAGATCACATGGAGGCTGTATTAGAAGACAACAACTTGAAGGATTTCATTGATCGAGAAATCCCAAATCCAGCTTCAACTAATGCACAAGAGTTGGCTGAGTGGAAGAAGTGTGTGGCGAGGGCGAGACAGATCATCCTTGAGAGAGTTCAAGACCATATTGTCTTGAGTCTTCATGGGAAGGATACTCCATATTCAATGTGGAAGACATTGAAGGACCTCTACCAGAATAGTAGCGACTAGAGGAAATTGGCTCTCAAGGATAAGCTTCAAAGAATCAAGATGGAGAACGACGATACTATTTCCACATATCTAAACAAGCTCGCCACCTATAGAGATGAGCTTGGAAGTGTGGGAATAACTACTGCTAATGATGATATGGTGAGCCTCCCTCTCCTTGGCCTTCCAAAGAGCTGGAATAGCTACCAGGACTCTGTGAATGGAAGGGAGAAACTACCATATTGGGAACGACTGTGGTTGGATCTCATGCAGGAGGAGATCAGGAGGAGCACACAAGATGGTTCTTCATCCAAGGATGATGAAGAAAATCTTGCCTTAGCGAGTAAGGAAAGGAAAGGGAAGGGGAAGGCACCCCATTCCGAATAAAATTATTCTCATGGAGGGAAGAAGGTTGACAAGTCTAAAGTGAGATGCTTTAATTTTCATGAGACGGGTCATTATGCAACCAATTGTCCATCGAAGAAGTCTAAGAAGGGATCCTTGGAAGGATCGTAAGGTGAGGCATTAGCCTCCCAGTTCGAAATGGAATTTACTCTCATCGCATGCATGGTGTCATCGATGATGGGTAGTTGTTGGTTTCTTGACAGTGGAGCCTCATTCTAGATGACCGGCGATAAAAGTTTATTTAGTACCTTGGAGGAGAAAGACCTCAAGATTCGCATAGAGATGGGTGATGATGAAAGGTATAGTGTTTCAGGAGTGGGCACGATTGCTTTTCAGAGGGAGCATGGAGCTCTTATTACCTTGATAGATGTGAAGTATGTGGCTGGACTGAAGAAGAATTTGGTATGGATCGCGATGTTGGAGGACAAAGGCTACGATGTTGTATTTAGTAAGGGAAAGGTTTTCCTTAGACACATCACCACGAGACAAGTGAAATAGATCGGTTCACGAGTCAAGAACCTGTATGCTCTTGAGGTTCAAGATGCATGCAAAGCCTTGAGGAGCAAGGAAAATGTTAGAGACTTGGTGGTTGAGAGGGAGAGTAAATTACCTCTCAACATGCAATCCCAGAAGAAGTCTCAGACAATTGTGGAGGAGCAACAATTGGAGAAGTGGGCAGAGGGATCACATGCAGCCATACCTCCAGGTGTGAGGTGGGGGGATGTGAAGTGATAGTCCCAAGAAACCTGAAATTGGGTAGGGTCCATTGAGAGGTTTTATCTCATGGATTGTACCTTGCTACGGGAGCCCAAAGTACACAGTAGCGGGAGGAAGTAGTGGGATTGATGCAGTCAAAGATCAAAGTGACAGAGGCTAGAGTAGTTAGATACTGAAGAGCGCAGAGAAGAACTGACAACAGTGCAAAAAGGCAGAGTTAGTGGAAGCACAAAGTTTTCAGTTGACAGAGGTAATAGTAGTCAGAGACTTTGATGATAGATGCATCATATTGATTCAGGTTGGATATTTTTTGTTTCTGGAGTTGCTGGAGCAACAACACTCGAGTTGAATTACTTTCTTGTTGAGAGGGAGTGTTGAAAATAACAACAAGAAATGCTGAAATTAGAAATTCTAAAAATAACATTCAGAATATTCCAATTTTAGTTTGTCCTTGAATTAAAATTGAGAATTAAAATTCGCATTTAGTCTCACTAGCTGCTTGAAAAGTAATTAATTAATTCATCTTGAGTTAATTAATTGGAGAAATTCAAGTTAGAAGTCTTTATGAAGTCATACAACAGTTATCCCTTAAATTAAGGAGATTATCCCTTAATTAAGGAGATAAGGATGAGTTGTATTTGAGTTGTAATTAGTTAGCTCAATTAACTGAGTTATGTCTAGTTAAATTAGTTCCAAATAGTTTGAGGAACTAATTGTGAGTTTAACTAGTTAATGCATGCATGCATGCAACTAGTGTACTCTAGATAACTGAAGATTCTCTCATAAATAACTCATGCATGTCAGTTTAGACAAAGACCTAGTTGAGATTAAAGATAGGGACAATGTACTATAGGTTGGAGTAATTTTCATATAAAGGAAACTCATCCATGTAGAAGGAATATGATTCCTTGAGGATTGCACAATTTTACAGGGTGTGGGATTAGTGTTACACTTGGTAACAACTGGATCACCCAGGAGAAAATACGCAAGGAAATAGGAGGCTTGGAGGGTAGAGGAGAAGGCTTGTGAGAAGCTTTGATTTCCTGTGAGCATCCAGGAGGATTGCTGAGAGTTGGCTAGTTGTGAGAGCTAAAGGTTTGTGTAATCTTGATGTATTTCCACCTTGTATGATAATACAGATAGTGGGATTTTTAGCTGAGGCTTTCCCCTGAGTATTTTATGTGTTTCATGTGTATTGATTCTTCTTCTTCTAGTTATATGTGTTTAGCTAGATCTTGCTTAATCCTTAAGCTTCCACAAGTTTGATAGTAGGAGTAGATTATAGTATTTTTCTTTGGTATATTGCATTATCAAGTTAATCTACAGTTAGATTTTCTACATAGATCTCAAACATAGATTTGTAGAGAATTTGCAGTAAATTCTACAAAGCACAGAAATTAAGACGCAAATCCAAGGAGTGTTGAATAAAAGGATCGTTTAGCCTACTCCTTTACCATGTGGTGCACCTCTTGTTTTGGTGCCTAAGAAGAATGGTAAGCATTTCCATGAATGGGATTCAAGAAGTGGTTTTCATCAAAGTAGAGTTATTGAAGGAGATATAGGGAAGACGACATTCAAAACCAAGAAAGGTTTGTTTGAATGACTTGTTATGATTTTTGGTCTTTGCCATGCTCCTACTACTTTTACGCATATGAAGAAAGATGTGATGAAGCCATTTCTAGACAGGATCATCTATTTGGATGACATTTTCATTTTCAAAAAATTTCATTATGAACATGTCATGCGTGAGAAAAAAATACTTGATGTCATATGTCAAGAACATTTGTTTCTAAAGATGTCAAAGTATATGTTGGATAAAAATTCTTTGATGAACTTGATTCATGAAATTAGTTCTTCCAAGTGTGTTCAGGTTCCCAAAGTATTTTTGGCAATCTGCGTGGGACATGGAGAAGGTGAGCTAAAGTTAGACCTCTCCAAGATTGAAGCCGTACAAGTCTATGGTGGTTTTGACTCCATTCCTGTAGACACAGGTGAAAGAATCATACATCCCTGTGAAGCTGCAAATGCCTTTGGTCTGCTCGCAATTTACGTAGGCATGCTCAAGATAATCATTTGGATAAGAGGTTTTTTCGGAGAAACCCAATGTTGGAAGATACATTTTGTTAATTTTTCTTCTATTGTAGTTCATTTTCATTCGTTGGTAGTTGTGCTAAAAGTCTTGTAGTGGGGAGGCAAACAACAAGAGGCATCTGATGCTTTAAAACAAAAGACCAGTACAACTCCAGTACTTGCTTTTCTAGAATTGAGACAGTCATTTAAGTTTCAGTTTGCTATATGTGACTATGCCATGGGCACAATATTTTTGAAATATGGTAAGCCCATTTCCTTTCATTCAGAGATTTTCAATGATAAAGTGTTTAAGTTGCAATGACAAAGGCACTTCCATTGGATGGGTTTTCTTCTATTATTCCACTTGGTCAAAAGGTATAAGAAAGGTATAAGCGACAAGTTTGTTGATGTACTTTCTAGGCCTGTAGTTTGTATAACTACTTTCATCAAGCATCATTTTGTTTTACATGAAAGTTATGTTCAGAAAAATACATACTTTCAAGATGTATATTCAAGCTTGAGTCAAAGGAATCAAGTGGAGGAATTTGTTTACCATTTGCATCATAATGTATTGTATCATCTTGGTAAGAAGTATGTTGCTACTGGTAGTAAAATGGACAAGGTAAAAGATTTCATTGAATGACTCCAAATGGTACATAAAATAGTGTAAGAACAACTTGAAAAGGTTAAAGGCTAGTACACAAAAAGACACGACAAGAATCATGGAGATCACAAGTTCCAATTCAGTGATCAGTGGATTGAGATTGGAAAGGTGAGGGAACTATAACTTCACTTGCTGATCAATTGAAAGTGATCTTTTAGGGTCAAAAATACTTTAGTGGGGAGGAGTGATCAGGTGATCAAAATTAGGCTAAAAAATCAAAGTTTCAAAATCTTGATAAAATTAGCTTCAGATCGATGAGCTTGTCATTCTAATTCCAATAGTGCAAACGACACTCAAATTCGAGCTCATATATAAAATTTATAGCAAGTCAAAGTTCAGGTTTGACTTGCTCACACGGCAGGATTGGATGATGCGGCAAGGTCCTTCAGTGAATGAGGAGGTTCCAAGTGGAAAGCTTCCATTGGCCCTTGCATGTCACAAACCGCAATCGCAGGTAGGTTGGTGTTAAAAATTGGCCCCCGAGTAGGGAAGGGTTGTGATGTGATAAGGTAGATGGGAAGGCATTCAAGAATCAGCTGGAGGCGCGATGTGATGGATCGCATTCGCACATCGATGAAGGGAGGTGTTATAGAATTAGCCCCTGACAAGTACTGAGTTGCGATGTGATCAAAAATCTCTCACAACACTACAAAATCGGCCCCGATGGGTTTGGGTTGCAATGCGATATCGCAATCACAAATCGTAACACGGTGCAAAGTCCCACATATATAAGACTCCAGTACTCTGCCAATTGTGAAAGGATCCTCGATGCGATACATTTATAAGCTCCAATTAAGAGTTTCGTCAGGTTCGCCGAATCAAAATCACATTTCACCTGCCTGATTCAAAGTCCATAAGACTATAGGACTCTACCGGTTGGGATTTGCAATGGAAAGTTGGTGTCGACAAATTATGGCCCATCGCACGGCAAAATTCTTGCTCAGTTACCGTGTTTTTGGGTCTAATTTGTAGGATTATGTCGGAAATGGGGCAATTTGTGGAGTGAATAATGAGAAAACAAGGGGAAGTCATAACGTCTTCATTTTTTCACCAAATTGGATGCAAAAAGAGGCTAGATAACCATTTTTGGACATTCTGGACTGATTGGAGCAGGTTTCAGAAGCATTTGAGCATTGCAAACACAAATTTTTACACTTTTGAGCATAATAGAGAGGCCCAAACCATTGGAAGCTGGACCAAGGAGACGTAGCCTAAGAGGGGTGAACTCCTTTATCATGTTCCTATTGTAATGTGCTTTTGATGAGGTCCTGTAAATGTTTATGTTGTTGTTCAGTTTCTGATTTATGTTAAATTTCTCATAAAATTAACATTAAAACTCTTCATTTCACTTGTAGAAATTCATGAATCCTTATGCACAATGAAAGAATTTTGTTAATAATGTGAGGAATATCTTAGCACTGCAAACTAATATTCTAAATCAGATCACCATTGCTTAACAACCTAGCTCAAGAGTATCTTCTCGACAGTGTCTTGAAAGCTCTTATGTTTTTCCTCTCTTTCTTCAAGAACTTCCAACTTTCTTTCTTGCCTTACTTAGTAGTCTTTTCCCACCAATTTTTTTATCTCCAGGTAGAGAGTAACTAACTGTCTCTAATTATCTAGTATCTAACAATCCCATTTTTGGGTCCCCTCAAGTGAATTCCAAGACTTGTCATTTTTAAACAAAATGAAACAATAACATTTAAAAAAAACAACTTTGTAGTTTCAATAGGATTTTCCACTAAGCCCATTATCTACCAAGCTTGCATAGTAAAAGTAAATTATGAATATTTACAATACCTGGGGGTGTTACATCTTACCCCCCTTCAGCTGAACACCATCCTCAATGTTCATTCTTATTCTTGGAACAGGTCTGGATATGTTTTTTGCATAAGGTAGGAATTTTCCCAAGTGGCCTCTTCCGTGCTGAAATGCCTTCATTGCACCTTAAATTGGGTGATTACTCACCTCTGTAACATTGTTTCTCTCTACTCGAGAATACGTAGGGGTTCTACCAGAAACTCTCCATCCAGTTCGACTTGTTCACAATCATAAAGTTGTCATTAGTTTTACTAATTTATAATCACACACACACACACACACACACACACACATATATATATCCATAAAAAATCATCATTAGGTTTACCTACACCTTGTGCAAGTTAATAAATGTTTGGGGTCATATAAATACTTCTTTAAAAATGAGACATGAAATACATTATGAAATCGTATGTGGCTAGGTAGTTCGAACTAGTATGCTACAGGTCCAAATATTTCCAATATTTGGAAAGGGACACAATAACAAGGTGCTAACTTTGCACAACCACCCCATATTAAGGTACTTTTCTAACGTTTAACTCGCACATAGACATGGTCTCCAACTCGAAACTCTCTATAAGTCATTTTTTTATTTGCATAAGATTTCGGTCTATCTTGGGAAGCCTTTAAATTTTGATGTACCTTCTTTACAGTCTATTCCATATATTCTAACATTTAAGGCCCTAGGATTAGTTTGTATTCAGAGTTTCTCCAATTAGTAGGGTTTCTACACTTCCTTCTGTATAGTACTTCAAAATGACTCATCTTCAATGATTCATGATAATTGTTGTTATATGCAAATTCAACCAAGTGAAGGTATTGTTCCCATTTGGTTGGTTGTTGCATAACATACATTCTTAACACATATTCTAGCACCTAGTTCACTCTTTTAGTCTGCCCATTTGTCTAAGGATGGTAGGCAATATTGAATTGAACTTGGGTGTGTAACCCCACAAAAAGAGCCCTCCATAATGTTGAGGTGAACTTCAAATCTCTATCTGATATCACTACCTTAGGTATGCCATGGAACCGAAATATCTCCCTCATAAATATGTAAAAAATTTGAACATTCTTATATGTGGATTATACCAGAATAAAATGGATTATTTTACTTAGATTGTCTACCACTACCATGATAGAGTCATTGTGAATTTTGGATCGAGGTAATCCTATTATGAAATCCAATGTAACAACATCCCATTTCCATTCTGGGATAGGTAAGGGATGCACTGGTCCTGTTGAGCGTTGGTGTTTAGCTTTAACTTGCTGACATTCTAAAAACTTTGCCAGGTAATCTATAATGCTTCCTCTCATTTCGGGCCAATTTTTTTTTTCTTCATCGTAGACAATATTTTTTGGTATCTGGGATGGGAAGCATAAAGAATCTTATGAAATTCATCTACATTTAATTGTTTGATAGCCATCTAGTTAGGAACATATACTCTTCAAATTCTCTTCATTTACACCATATTTAGACTAATTTCCAAATCTGGTTGCCAACTTAGCTTGATGCCATAAAAATTCATACTCTGGATCCTTTAAGGAAGCCTCCTTAATATGGTTAGAGAAACTAATTTCAGCTTGACTATAGGAGACTTCATACACACAATGTAATTTCCTACTTAAAGCATCAACCACTCTATTTTCTTTCCCTTTTAGATGCTTTATATCAAAGTCAAACTCACTCAAAAAGGCGGTCCATCTAGCTTGATGTGCATTAAGATTAGGTTTCTTGAAGAAACTAGTTAGGTTGTTGTGATCGCTCATTAAAATAAACTTCTTACCTAGCAGGTAGTGTCACCACATTTTTAAGGCGTGAACTACAACACTCAATTCTATATCATAGGTAGAATACCTCTGCTCATGATCTTTCAACTTTCGTGACTCATAAGCTATCACTCTGCCTTCCTAAATCAAAACCCCACCTACTTCTTCTAGGAAAGCATTTGTATAGACTACAAATTCTTTTGTAGGGTCCGCAATTTTTAGTGTAGGGGTTGTGGTTAGTAAATGTTTTAACTAATCAAAGCTTTGTTGACAGTCTGTTGTCCATTTAAAATATTTTCCCTTCTTTTGCAAAGAAGTTATAGGGTAAGCTATTCTAGAGAATCCTTCGATAAAACAATGATAATACCTTGAAAAACCCATAAAGGACCGAATATCTGCCACATTTTTAGGAACATGCCATTCCATGATGGTATTAATTTTCTCGGGGTCTATAACTATTCCTTCAGATGAAATTATATGTTCTAGGTACTGTATTTGGTCCTTATAAAAATCACATTTGTTGTACTTAGCATATAGTTGATGCTCTCACAAAGTTTGAAGCACTATCTGAAGGTGTTTCTTAAGCTCTTCTAAGTTCTTTGAATAAATTAAAATATCGTCAATAAAAGTTAGAACAAATTTATCCAAGGATACAAAATACCATTCATTAGACTCATAAATGTTGCGAGGGAATTGGTAAGTCCAAATGAAAGTACCACAAATTCATAATTCCCATATCGAGTCCTAAATGTTGTCTTTTAAATGTCTTCCTCCTTGATTCTTATATGATGGTAGGCTGACCATAAATCAATCTTAGAGAATATGGTGGCACCTTTAACTTGATCAAACAAATCATCGATTCTTGGCAATGGGTATTTATTTTTTATAGTTAATTTATTTAGTTTCCTCTAATTAATGCACAATCGTAGGGTTCCATCCTTCTTTATTACAAACAACACAAGAGCCCCCCATGGTGACACACTTAGGCAGATGTACCCTTAATAAAGTAATTCTCGCAATTTCATTTTAATTTCTCTTAGCTCAGCTATGCTCATACGATAAGGGGTTTTGAACACTGGGGTTGCTCCCAAGACCCGTTTTATTGTGAAGTCAATATTCTTCTTTGGTGGCAGCCCAGGAATTTCTTTTGGGAATACATCAAAAAAATCTTGAATGATTGGTAATTTTCTAAAGTTATTGTTTTATATTTAGTGTAAGAGTATCCAATCTGTACAACATAAACCTAACAACCTTTTCTCAGGAATTTACCTAGTTGGGTAATTGTAATAGGCCATAACTTAATAGGCCTTTTGATGCCTTGATGTTCTTTCCTATAACCCCCCTCTGTGAGGAAACTTAGGGTCTTCTCTTTACATTTCACTAAGGACCAATGTCCTTTTAACAAATCCATCTCGATTAACACTTCATAGGATCCTAAAGGCAACACATTCAAAATCACCATAATTGGTTGTCTTGCTACTTTGATGGGGAAGTATTATATCTTAGCAGTCACTCTTCTTTTGGTTCCAATGGCTAGCTGTACTAACTAAGGATTTTTATATTTTTTGGCACGTAATTGACATGATTCAATTACTTTTGGAACGATATAACTCAGGCTTTCCCCTAGATCTATTAAAGTGGAAACATTACAATTAGCTATTTTACCCTCCAACTCTATAATTATAGGTTGGTATTCGGCCTAATGATCCTCCAGTGTGGCATTAATCTTTGGTATATTTCATGCCACCTCTCCAACTGTAGAAACTTCTTGAATGCTAGCGACTGTTTCTATTCTGGCATGATGTGGATAGTTATTATAATAATGGGGTTCTCCACAACCCCAAAACTATAAGGGAGGCTTTTGCGTATGAATTAGCTCTAGTTTACTGGAAAAATCAATTTCCTTAAATTCGTTTGCAGTATGAACTTCTGTTAATTTTTTCAAGGTTGGTTATTCTACTAGCCTTTGTGCACATTCCTAGTGATGGCAGTTTTTGCATTTCTGTTATTCTGGAAATTCTTTTATCCTTTCTTATTTGACCAACTTTTCCCATTGTCTCCTTTTTGCTTCATCTGTTGGTAGAAAATACAATATTTACATATTGCCTCATCCATTGTCTTCAAGTTATCAAATTCCAATCATTCTTTCATGAATGTGGGTAAGCTTCTTATGAAGCATTGTACCTTAGCCTTTTTCCCCAGTGTAGGGAACATATCGCAACAAGGAGGCAAACTTAGTTGCAAATTCATCCATGGAAAATTTTCCTAACCTTAAATCGTGAAACTCCTTATATTTTTCATCATAGAATCACTTTGTCAGATATTTATCTTTAAAATGTTTTTGAAATTTATCCCATGTCACCTCTTGCTCATCAATTCCCCGAATAGCCTTGTTGGGTCTTGAAAATGTCATTCATTTCCATTACACTTTCACTATTATGTCCATTATATCACCTCCATTTCATCTCCATTTCACTACTATGCCACTACATTCATCCCACTTTCATTATCATTGGGCCACATTTATGTTTTTCCAAACTTTATTAACTCTTAGCCCTTTTAAGTGAATTTTTGGTTAAAAATTAGAAAATAATGTGCATATGCTTATACCTAACAAGTGGGTTGAGATTGTTGACATGTGTAGGTCAAAAGGAAGCTTCTAGAAGACCTTTATATGGCACCCTAAGGCCAAATTCGAATTTGAGTGGAGAGAATCATGGGATCATGAGGATATGTGTCACATCTCCTAATTGTATTGAAACTCTAAGAAGACATGTGTCTTATCAATTCCTATTTTGATTAGGACTCTAGAGGTAGAAGGAGAGATTCATGGAATCTCATTAATGAGATGGCTTCTCATCTTTTTGTATAAATAGGAGATCTCTCTCCTTCACTTGTTAGCTTAGCTTTTTAGTTCTTAAGCTTGTAGCCTTTTGGTAGCTCTTTAGCTTGGAGCTTGTAGTTCTTCTTTGGTGGCTTTGGAAAGCTTTGGAGAGCTTTGTTATACTTTGTAATTTTGAAGAATTTGAATAAAGATTTGATGTTCTCAACATGGAAGGAGATGTGAAGTAGATGTCATGGAGCACATTAGAATGTAAGGTAGAGTAGATTTTGTTTTGAAGTTTTGCTTTGATTTCATTCAAGTATGTCATTTTATTGCTTTCAAGTTTGATAGTTTAGATTTTCCATTCATGCAATTTTAATTCATGCAAGTGTGTTTAACCGGTTGATTGTAGATTTATCTAACTGTGTAATCTATGCTTGACAAAATATTCCAAGAAAGTAGTCTTCCTATTTTCCGATTGGTGAATTGGAGCATTAGAGCGCACAGTAAATTAGTTTTTCTTTACATGTTCTTGCTTTTTTCTTAGTAGGATACTCATTACATAGGTTCATGTCTCATCAAGTCTTTTTAGTTCCTTACGAACGAAATTGGCAATATGTGAAGTTATGAATGGGATTTGATTTGTTTACATGTTCTTGCTTTTTGCTTAGTAGGACACTCATTACATAAGTTCATGTCTCATTGAGTCTTTTTAGTTCCTTAAGAACGAAATTGGCGATATGTGAAGTTATGAATGGGACTTGATTTGTTTTTCTTTCTTTTTTCGTATTGTAGTCTTTCGTTTTCTCATGATTATATGATGATGTTTTTAAAGCCAACATTGGCAGAATGTTATGATTATGAATGAGATGACTTGCTTTCCATTAGTATAGCATTAGATAGTTTAGTTTCATTCTCTCATCCCATATAATGATGTTTTTAGAGCCAACATTGGTGGAATGTTGTGATTATGAATGAGATTGTTGACTTGCCTTTCATTAGTTTAAGAGCAGTTTCAAGTTTTAGTTTTGCCTTTAGTTTAAATTGCAGCAGTTTTATTTTTCTTGCTTTTTTTTCTTAGATATTTTGCTAGCTTAGATTAATCTAACTATTCAAAGTTTGGATTTGTTTCATTTTCTCTTCTCTTTAGAAATTAGATTCTAACGTAAGAAACAAAACCCATAAAAACAACATAAACTATAAAACAACGAAGTAAGAAAAAAGGTTAACTAAGCACATATGGTGCACCATACTTCATCAGTTTACGATACTCGAATTGATAATTTATGTAGAGCAATTTAGGACACTAAATTGACTAAACATTTTGGCACCATTACCAAGGAAGTGTAATTAGGAGACCTTATTTAATACATCTAAAAAAAAAAGAATTAATAATTTCTTGAGTATGCTCTCCTCTTGCACTTTGTGTGATCTGGAGGATCAGAAAAAGAATTGTTATGTTAAAAAAAAAAAAGAGATAGAGAGAAAAGGGGGACACAATAAACTTCATCATTTCATTTGATTCAATAAAATAAAACAATAAAAAAAAAAATCCAACTGCTTTGATAGATTCAGTTGTCCAAGATTGACTGGTTATGGTTTGTAGTGACCCTCAAAACACTATATCCGATTTTAATAAGTTTTTTCAAATTAGTTGTGGAATGCAGCCTGATTCCGTAGCTAACTGAGAATCACGCAACTGTTTCCAAGGTTTAGTAGGTTGCAGGCATTCAATGAAGAAACTGACCACGTGGACATCTTTAGAATCATCCCGACATGGATCCTATCCTAGTCACCCAGCCCAGATTGATAAAAAAATCAGTTTAAGACCTCAGTCAAAGTCCTATTTTTAGCATATTTTACTTGAAGTCTTTGCTGCCTGAAATTGAAAATCATTAATCATTCTTATAAAATTTCACAATTTCAGAGGAAAAAAACAATCAATGGCTATCCCCAATTCCAATTTCCATTGTGGCCTTAATAAGAACTCTGCATTCCTGTTTGAGCTTTGGCCTTGAAACAAACCTGCAAAATCATAAAAAAAATATAAAAATAAACCTGCAATGTAAAAAATTCTCCCATTTTAATTGTAGCTTGAAATATCCTCTGTTCTTTGGCTTTAACCTCAAATTTGAAAGTTGTGGGATTAATCTGAGCCGTGAAGAGAAAAAGCAATAAAATAGTAGATCATCAGCTTCACAGCTTCTGTCAGACATGCACAAAAATCAGCAACTGAAGCCAACAACTGTAGATGAATCAAGGTTCAGCTAACCCCTTCTCCTGCTGAGCTTCAAAATGAAGATCTCACTGTGTTTGGCACTTGAATAGCCGTAATGACAAACCATGATAGACTAGTTTACTTATCTACACGACCTATAAAAAAGTAGGTGAAAGAAATGCCTAATTCGCATGATATAATAAGAGTCTAGCTGCTAGCAAACAGCTGGAATAGGTAACAAATAACTAGGTCGATAGCTAGGTCAAAGTAGTTTATTGTGTTGAGCAGAGGGGATTGTGTCCCACGGGGTTCATCCATTGACGTTTGCTTGATGCTGTTGGTTAAGTAGATATTGCAAACCTAAAGAAAACACAATTGCCATAGCAATTTAGGATTTAAAATGCAAAATTGGAAAAAATGTCAAACTTCAACTGCACGAAATAACAAACAGAGACAAATTTGGCAAAAATAAAACATGGCTTTTTTCGTCAATAGGGTCCATTAGATAACCTAGAAATCATATTAAGGAATTTGAAGCGGTTTGGGATATTTTTGTAGTTCTTTGAAGCCCATTTTTGCAGGCTGCGAGAGGAAAAAACAAAATTTGAATTAATGAACTGATAGTTTGATTTAATTTGGTTGTCTGGGGAAGGGAATTCCAATTTGGGAACCTAGTATGTGATGGCATTCAATCTTATTTACACATCTTTAATGACTAACAGTCTCATGCAACCTCTGTGACTGTACTTCAGTTTCATGGCCGACAGCAAAGACGTATCCAAAAATCATACAGCTCTATTTTAACTCCATTACGTGAACCGAGCTTTGCACAGATAAGTCGAGGACTGGATTCTTGTGAATTGTAAGCTAATTGAATATGACTCTCTCTCACCGAAGTTTTCGTTTTCTACTCCCGCAACCTTTTTATGAACTCAAACCACTCAGACTCCATTCAGTCTCATGGTTCTGTTCATGAGGGATACTCTGCCTCCACACAGTCTGTCTGTACACCAAGCTTTACAACCTTCATCTATTTCCATTCATACGAGTCTTCTTACTTCGTAAACCCTTCTTAACGCAACCTCATACTCATCATTTTCCAGTTCCATACCGATCGATTCTCTCTCCACAGTCTTCTTCCATCGTCTATATAACCATTTTGTTTTCATATAACCGTCATTTACATAGGTATTTACATAGTGAAAAATGGCATAATTGGTCTCATTGTGAGGAAGAACCCAAAAGAGTCAAATTCATGGAAGGATACCCTCAGTTGAAGGGAACATTGAACAAGGCTGGCTGGCTAAAATTCATCAAAAAGTTCAAAGACCATCATAAGGAGGTTACCAAAACATTTGCAAGATCTTTTAGCTGCAGAATGCAACTTTGTTCCGCAACTAACTGACAATTTCGCAGCCATTTTTATGCTTTTTTAGCTTATAAGTGTTAAGAGACGAAACAAGCCACATGGGTAGCTGGGAAAATTTCAGTACATGGATGGTGTCTTATTCATTTGATCCAAGTCAATGAAAAAGACCCCGGTCAAAGAAAAGTCAAGATGTGTGTTATCACTAAGTTTCTACACTAAGTCACTACATGTCAAGAAGAAAAAAACAATTTTGAATCAATGTAATGAATAAGTTATTTACTCACTTTTATGAAGGTATTGATTAATTTTGGACCGATGATGAAAATGAATGGCTAACTTTTTATTCAAGATTTTTAGCTACAGAAATTGCGCGCGTTCCACAACTAAAGTCATTTCGTAGCTAAAGCCATTCCGCAGCTGAAAAATCTCATTGTTCAAATTAGCCTAACTTTCTCACACAAAATCAGATTTTAATGATTCAAGTGTCATTGGAAGGATCTCAACAAGATATACACAATGAGAAATCCATCATTAGAGTTTGAAACAGTAAATAATGAAATGAATTGCTGAAAGGAAGCAACATTCAACTTGAGGCACCAATTCCAAAGCAGGTATAAATTCTTTTGATTTTTCCTTTGAGAACTTGTTTCATTGATACAAATTCTTAGTTTTGTGTGTAAATATCATAACTACAGAGATTGATCACCTCTCTCCTTTGATAATTTTACATTCCATTGCAGAAGAAGTATTAGTTTTTTTGCAGGTTCTAGGAGGAAGGACAAATGACTACAAGTGAATGGTGTCTCTCTAAGAGACCAATTTGTTTCATAAGAGGATGATCAGCAACAAAGAGGAAATATGCTAATGCAAAATCAGATCCAAATACTTCAAGAAATTTTAGATACCATTGTCTCCATCACATCCATACTTCATAATAAACCATTCACCTCATTTCCCTTCATTCCATTTACATTCACATACACTTTCCATTACTTTTTCTCCATTCATAACCCACAAATAAAAGCAAGAGGCTCATTCACATGCTTATTGCCCATTGCCATTTCTACTCTCCATTGTCATCTTCCATTTTCATCTTCTCTTTCCTGTTATTTTCATTTCGCAAATAAGCCCTGCTTCAATGTAGATTATTGAGTCCATAGTCCTTTGAGTATAAGTTCCTTGTAAAGACACCTTGAGGCTTGCATGTCTTAATGGAAAGTCCTCATGCTAACAAATAATGGGAATACACCAATGTCCCTTGTTCATCGGATCTTCTAAGTGACTCGACATCGGCGAAACTATTTGTACCTAGCAAGATGTGTTTGGGTATCTTGACTCTCATTGTAATCAATAGTGAGAGTTCTCGTGTTAACTAGTGGCATCCATTTTTTTCCAAGGAAAAAATACCACGCTTTTCTATTAATGAAGTAATAAAAAAGCTACAAAAAGGAATGCGTTAACATTCAGCCTCTGTTTGCAAGGTCCACAGAGAAATTTATCTCTGTTGAGTTATCATAGTTGTCCATGTCTTTCTTGACCAAAGGACTTTTTGAGTCCTCCTAGATTTCAGCCTGAAACGGCCATATCAAAAATAGAAGTTCAGAAACGTCCACTAGAGATCTTGGGCCTCCTTTTTTACGGGAAAACAGCCCAATACAAAAAAACTATGAGTTTTAAAAAAAACTTAAAGCCGAAACTTTGAACCAAACAGTCGGTCCAAAACACAGTATCATCTATAAACGAAACATCACAAAGATGTATGAAATACAAAAAGACTAAGGAAAAGGTGGGTGATCCGACACACGGATCAGGTCCTGAGATTGCTCCGTTATCCTCCAAACTCCCAGAACTTGCTGCAGACCTGTTTTAGAATACCGGTCGGCTTCTTCATTATTTTCCCTGTAGATATGAGCAATGGAGAAGTTATTGAAATGAGACTTTAAACTTTTTACTTCTTCCAGCAGGGGGAACAGCATATAATTTCTGCATATAAATTTCTCATTGACCCAATGAATCACATTTGCCGAGTCGCCAAAAATCTGAACAGTGAGGATGTTTCTATGGATGAGCCAGCACAGGAGAAGTTTTAAGGCAGATAATTCTGCGAAATTGTTTGTGCCCGACCCAAGTCCTACAGAGGCTTTTAAGGAATGTGAAGGAGAGAGATGTATAATGATTCCGGCCCCAGTGACATTATTTTGGGCAGCTCCGTCAAAAAAAGCATAGGGGATGCCCTCTCTGATATTAAAATCTGCCCGCCTGTTTGAAGAAGTAGAGGCCTCAGGTTCAGGGAGACTAGCATAAATAGCTGATGCTTGAAGAGCAATAACATGTGCAGGGGTGAGCTTCTCGTTGAAAATGCATCCATTTCGGGAGATCCAAATACCCCAACAAACAATGGGCGGAAGATTTCTCAAATTTTTATCGGGGTAGTGATCCCACCAGTAATCCCAAGCAGCAGATAAAGTATCCCCTTCCCATCTCCCTGAGAATTTCAGAAGTTTGAAAATCTCCTCCCAAACTGCCCTGGAGAAAGGACACCTGACAAAAAGATGGTGAATCGATTCTGAGGCTTCCTTACAAAGGGGACATCTGCTTGGCCCCAATTGGAAACGGGCTTGTAGAATGTCCCAAGTGGGAATTTTATTTTTTAGCGCACACCAAAGAAATAATCTGGCTTTTTTAGGACATTTTAATTTGAAGAGGGGCTTTGCCCACCAAACCGGGGGTTCCCACCCTTTTCTACTCATCAAAAAACCATATCCGGCCTTTGGAGAGTAACGGCCTGTTTCTGCATGAGCCCAGACCAGTGAATCATGAACATCCTTTAATCTGACATTCGATCGTTTAAGTTCTTGGATGAAAGCATTCCATTCTTCTTGCCAACGAAAATCCAGATCCAAGTCTTCAGCTGATTTCCATCCCTGTCCCCAAATTGAAGATAATCCCGGGTTTGCAATCTGAGAAAGCTGATTGATTCCTTTAGAGGCTAGGTGTTCCAGCAACCCAGGAGAAAGAGCAAATAATTCATTACACCCCACCCAAGGGTCCTTTCCAATTCGCACACATTCACCATTCCCCACCTGCCAAGCTAATCCTTGTTCAATGATTTTAAAGGCGTCCACTGTTGCCTTCCAAATGACCGAGCAATTTCTCCCTTTTTTGTTTGGGCTTCTTATCCAGTCTTCCAATGGGGTTGGATCAATATATTTCCTTTTAACAACCCTGGTCCAGAGGTTTTCAGCTACAACAATTCGCCAACCTGATTTTGCCGCCAAGGATTGGCAGAAATCCACCAGCTGTTTTACTCCCCATCCTCCCCACTCCTTCGGTCTAGCAATCTTGTCCCAGGCGACCCAGGGGAGCACAGCATTTTCCTTTGAGCCTGACCACAAAAATCTGCTACAAATCTGCCTGATTTTATGAATAATTCCTCTGGGAATCCATGTCAGAGCTGCCCAGAACACAGGGATGGCTTGAAGGACTGAATTGACCAAAGTCAGTCTGCCGGCTCGAGAGAGCCACTTATAGCTCCAATGCGAAATCCTCTGTTCAATCTTAGTCACTAACCAGAACCAATCTTGTTTGTGATAAGATGATGGTTTCAGCCAAAACCCCAGGTATTTGAAGGGCTCATCCATCGGACAGGTTTCAAATGGCATGATGGAAGTAATTGCACTTACCTCATGTCTATTGAAGCCCTCCAAAATGTAATGAGATTTTCTGTGATTAACTTGAAGTCCCGTGGCTTTCAGAAATAGGTCAATAATATCTTTAAGAACTTTTACCTCATCTAGATTCCCATTTAAGAATAACAAAATATCATCAACAAACAATAGGTGAGAAATGAATAAATTTACAGCAACCTCCAAACCTGTAAATAAGCCCGCCTGTTTTGCTTTTAAGATCAGTCTGCTCAACCCCTCTGCAGCCAGGAGAAAGAGCAGAGGAGACAGCGGGCACCCTTGTCTCAGACCTCGCTGGCTTTTGAAAAACTGGGAGGCCGCCCCATTTATCAGTACCGCAAAATTGACATTTGAAATACACCCCATAATCCAATTTATAAACTCTACTTTGAACCCCAGGTGGGTCAGAAGTAATCTTAAATACGACCAGTCAATCCTGTCATAGGCCTTGGACAGGTCAATTTTTAGAACAGCCCCTTTCTTCTTTGCTTGTCTGATACTGTGGATGGTTTCCTGTGCGACTCCAATTGCTTTGTGAATTTGCCGACCATCCAGGAACCCGAACTGTTCACTTGAGATATACTCAGATAGATAGGGCTTCAGGCGTACTGCAATGATCTTTGCAATAATCTTATAAATAGTATTGCAGAGGGAGATAGGCCTGAAGTCTTCAAAAGAGGAGGGGTTCTCATTTTTTGGAATAAGTGCTATGAAGGTGGAATTGAAAGAGCTGAAGATTTCTCCTTTCATTCTAGACTCCTCCACCACCTCGGTAAGCTCATCACCAATAATATCAAAAAAATGAGTGAAACGTTCTATCGTCCAGCCATCCGGTCCCGGGCTTTTATCCTTAGGCATTGTCTTTATAATACGCTCAACTTCCTCCTTGTCCACTTCCCTAAAGAGAAGCTCTGCATCTTCTTCATCCACCATCCTTGGAAATGCTTGAGCTGTTCTAATAATTTCCGCCAAGGAGATCCCCCTTGGATTTGAAAAGAGGGCTTGAAAATGATTCTTCCCTAAAGAAGAAATTTCTTCAAACGAGGACACTTCCCTTCCATCTGGGTCTCTCATCTTCCAAATGGTGTTTGCTATTTTTCGCCCTCTTGCATAATTATGAAAAAACTTTGTATTTTCATCCCCTGCTTTTAGCCAAATGGCCCTACTTTTCAGCCTCCACTCCTCTTCTTTCTCCAACAAAATCTTTGCTTTACCTTTTTCTAAAGACAGAATTTTCTCTTTTGTTTCCTGGGACGCATAGGCATCTGAATCAGGGTCTTCAAGAACCCCAATAGCCTCCTCAATCTTTACCAGCTCCTCATTCTGTTTCCTTCTTCTCTCAGCAGCCCAATCAATGGTTGCTCTCTTAAGTCTCTTCAGATTTTCCATAAAATGACCTCCTTTGCTGACCTGAGAATTCGGCCCCAAATGTCTCCAGGTGCTTTTGAACAGTTGTTGGTAAGACTCCTCCTGAAGCCAGGAGGCATTAAATTTGAAAGGGGAAGCCGGCTTTGCAGGGGGCTTAGTGAGTTCGAGGTAGATTGGAAAGTGATCCGAGTTTCCCCCCTCACCCACCCATTGACGGAACAAAGGGATAAAAGTCGCCATCGTTTCATTGATGAGGAAACGATCCAACCTCTTAGCTACCCTATCTTCGCCCGTTCTTCTGTTCCTCCAAGTCGGCTTTGTCTTTATAATATTTACATCAATCAGCTTTGCACTCTGAAGGGCCTTTGAGAAGAAATCTGATAATGGATCTTCCCTCACGGATGGTCCCCAAGCTTCCGCCAGTCCCAAGGAGAAATTTAAGTCCCCCCCAATCACCAAATTTTTGTTCCTTAGGATCTCTTTTGCCAAAAAATTATTCCAAAAAGAAACTCTACCCTGGCAAGGACCATAGATGTTAATAAGCAGCAGAGGCTGGTCAAACTCAGACGATAGAGCCTCCAAACCCAAAACATGATCCGAGCCCCAAATGCTTTGGATCTTTAACCTCCCGATTTTGAAACCTATAGCAAGGCCTCCAGAATGACCAGCAGCGTCGAGAGCAGTAAAGGACCAACCCGGTAAGAGGGAACACATAGAAGATTCAACATCGATTCCCTTACCCAAGGTTTCCTGAAGAAAAACAACATCCGGATGATGACGAGAAATGAGGTCTTTCAGTGCTAGTTTTTTGGGCTTACTAGCTAAACCCCTACAATTCCAGGACATACAGATCATTTAAGAACCGCCTCAGGGGTTTTCGCTGCTCTAAGCGCCCCAGGAATCGTCATTTGCTTCCCATCAGCCACATCAAACTTTGCCTTGACTTGAGTCTTTGATAACAAAGATTTTCTACCTCTACCTTTCTTTGAAGGACCTCTAGAAGACTCAGGACTTAGACCACCCACAGATTCCTGAAAATCATTGGTGAGAGGAGAGGGCTTATGGAGGGACCTTAGGTTATAGGTACGAGAGACAGAAGGACAACCCTTTCCCATATTATTCTTTGGAAACACCTCACTGTTCAGATTTAAAGACGGGATGGCTTCCGACAGACACTCTATGTTATGTGAGAGATCTTCTGAGTTTTGTAACTTAAAAGAGGTTGCCACATAATCATCATTGCACGAAACAGAATTAACAGGGGGCAAAAAAGAAGGGGGCGGCATACCGGGAGCTGGATCCTCCAAAGGACCAGCCTTCTCAGCCGCAGGGGTCTCCCGACCTGATTGATCATCCGGTCGATGGTTGAGGCACTCCTCCTTCTGCTGCACATCCTCTTCCCCTCGTGAGGAGGGAACTTCGAACTGGAGATTCTCCTCAGGGACTTCCTCATTTTTCTTTTGGGATTTGGGTGATCCCAGCAAGTCCTCCCATTCGTCCTCCTTCTGATGAAATCCCCTTCTTCTTTTCCCCAAAGGGCAGTCCCTCGCTAAATGCCCGTATTCATGGCAAACATGACATCTGAAAGGAAAGAGTTCATAATCCAGTAATTGTTCATAGACATACTCCTTGTATTGCAGAGGAAAAGATTCCACTAGTCCTTCGGAGGGATTGAGTCTAACCAGGATCCTTGCAACTCCTCTTTCAAAAGTATGGAGATAGGATCTATCCACATCCAGAAAAGTACCCAAATGATTCCCTATCGATTTGAAGACTGAGTCCACCCATAAATGTGGCGGGAGATTTGGGGCCCGAACCCAAACAGGAATTTCATCAACTTTCTCCTTTGCTGCATCAAACATGGGGGTCCAGCGTTTGAAAAAGACCGGTCTGCTCCCGAACGCCCAATTCCGAGCTTCCACCCATTCCATGGCTTCCTTAGAATCGAATTTCACCCTGAACCATCCTTTAAGCAGCGTATCCGTTCTGAAAGACTTTGCTGGGGTCTCCAGCCATTGGCTCTCAGCCCATTGTCTTAGGAATTTTCCAGATACGTACCTCCCTCTTGCTCTGCCCACAAGAGTGCACTCGGCAACCTCCAAAGCTTCTTCGACCTGGACATCCATGCCCAAAACCAGATTTGAAACCCGCTTCTTTTTCCACGCTTTCGCCTTCTTTCTCTTATCCTCTATTTTCTCGGTTGCCGGCTCCGGGCTCTTTCCGACAGTAGGCGAAGGTAGATCGCCTTCCTCCTGCCCTAAGGTTTTCCCCTTGTCCTTAGGGTTTTGGAATTCATTGGCCAGTGAGGAATCAACCAGACCCTCCACAGGACTGCCCGCTTCTCCTAGGGCCGAGTGTCCCTCATGCAAAGAATTTTCGCACTGCTTATGGTTTGAGAAGACTCCCTCATGCATAGAATGGAACTGACCCACATTACCCTCATCCCTTTCAAGAAGACCCGGCAGACGGTCCTTCGAAATCAGATTTCTTTTTACATTCTCCAGGGAGAGTTGTTCTCCCCCAACTTTCCCCACACTCTGAACGCCACCCACCGATCTCCATACTCCATGAAGTTGGGGCGAGTTGATTATATCCTCGAGACCGCCCGATGAAACAAAATTTTTTGACGGAGAGGAGGACTTACCAACGGGGGAGGTGCCGACCTTCTCCTTCTGTATGCCGAGGTAATGGTGAGGGCTTAAAGGCTCCGTGAGTCTTCCTCCACCCCCATAGCTGCTTGAGAGTTCCAAGCTCTCTTCCAGAAGCCCCTTCACCGGGTTATGCCGCCACGAGACACCTGCTGGAAAAAACACACCAGGGAAACTGTTCGGTTGCCCAATAATTTCATTAATACTCTTCTCCGTGACTTCCTTGCCCCAAACAGTGAGAATATCTTCAGGAGCCGGGTCCAGTGCAACCGCATCATTTGAATTTACCATGGTTAAAAACGCTCCGTAAAAAACTGTAACCGACCTACGCTCGAAGCCCGAAGAGGAAACTGTCCAAAACCGCCACCGGGTGCCGTTTCAGGGTAATACCACCAAGATTGAAGACCTTCACGAGATTGAAACCGTGACCAAACCGTCGTGTTCAGGAAACCGGAAGAGCAGCTGCAGGGCAGGGAAAACTCCGTTTGTCGCTGTCGTAGAGACCACTTTCCAACCTGCTCCCAGCTGTCACTAACTGCCGAAACCTGCCTTTGCCGTCCTTGTTGGAGATGCCAGCTAGCCCGTAGCCTGTACTCTCTCTGTCCTCTCTGCGCCATCTGCTTCAGCTAGACCCTAGGCCTAGGGTTCCTGGATCAAACCCTAGCGGCGCCATCCGACTCTTCCCCATTGTTCACTAGTGGCATCCATTAATGGCCACTAAGTCAACAATTTCCTGTTATGTTCGACATCAGAACATCTTTTCACATAGTAGGAATTGTGCCAATGAATTTTGAAGACATGAAGACTATAATTTCCAGCATTTTAGAGCAGATTCAACAAGTTTTAGTAGAAGCAATAAAAGTCATCTTGACTCTTTATCCATGACTCTTCTTGTTCAGCCACTTGAAGAAGAATATGATCAGAATTTTGTAGCCACCACACATACAACTCATCCATTTCAAAGGATAAGTCAAGGTATGTCATTTTCTAACTTTTGACCATAGAATTCCATAAAAAGCTAGAATGATAATTGATGGAAAAACATTTCTCTTCATCATTTCATAAAATTGCCAATACCATCAGTTGTGGGGGGGGGAATACATTCATATTCATATCTTTCCATGTCCATATCATATTTAGGAGCCCACATACTTCCAAAATATATTAAGTATTACATTGTTATTATGAGCATACAATGGCTTTTCAAAAAGTGCTTAAAGGATAAATTGGATACAAATACAATCATGGTTGTCACACAAGAACCAACCATCATGAAATCCAATAAAGATATACTTTACAACAATAATCAAAATATCATTATGCAAAGTTCAAATATCAAAATAGAATGCAACAATAAAATATGGTTGTTACACAAGAACCAACCATGTTGCAATTCAAGAAAAACACTTTGCGAAAGTATGAAGTTATCAAATGATATCATGCAAAGTTAAGCCAAAGCTCAAGGGTCAAAAGAATTAATGTAATATATATTGCATGAGGAAATGCAATAGCTTTAGTTGGGGGGTATGTTGGGTCTTGAAAATGTCATTCATTTCCATTACACTTTCACTATTCCGTCCATTATATCACCTCCATTTCACTACTATGTCACTACATTCATCCCACTTTCATTATCATTGGGCCACATTTATGTTTTTCCAAACTTTATTAATTCTTAGCCTTTTTAAGTGAATTTTTGGTTAAAAATTAGAAAATAATGTGCATATGCTTATACCTAACAAGTGGGTTGAGATTGTTGACATGTGTAGGTCAAAAGGAGGCTTCTAGAAGACCTTTATGCGGCACCCTAAGGCCAAATTCGAATTTGAGTGGAGAGAATCATGGGATCATGAGGATATGTGTCACATATCATAATTATATTGAAGCTCTAAGAAGACGTGTCTTATCAGTTCCTATTTTGATTAGGACTCTAGAGGTAGAGGGAGAGATTCTTGGACTCTCATTAATGAGATAGCTTCTCATTTTTTTGTATAAATATGAGATCTCTCTCCTTCATTTGTTAGCTTAGCTTTTTAGTTCTTAAGCTTGTAGCTTTTTGGTAGCTCTTTAGCTTGGAGCTTGTAGTTATTTTTTGATGGCTTTGGAAAGCTTTGGAGAGCTTTGTTGTACTTTGTAATTTTGAAGAATTTGAATAAAGCTTTGATGTTCTCAACATGGAAGGAGATGTGAAGTAGATGTCATGGAGCACATTAGAATGTAAGGGAGAGTAGATTTTGTTTTGAACTTTTGCTTTGATTTCATTCAAGTATGTCATTTTATTTCTTTCAAGTTTGATAGTTTAGATTTACCATTCATGCCATTTTAATTCATGCAAGTGTGTTCAACTGGTTGATTGTAGATTTATCTAACTGTGTAATCTATGTTTGACAAAATATTCCAAGAAAGTAGTCTTCCTATTTTTCGATTGGTGAATTGGAGCATTAGAGTGCACAGTAGGTTAGTTTTTGTTTACATGTTCTTGCTTTTTGTTTAGCAGGATACTCATTACATAGGTTCGTGTCTCATTGATTCTTTTTAGTTCCTTAAGAACGAAATTGGCGATATGTGAAGTTATGAATGGGATTTGATTTGTTTACATGTTATTGCTTTTTGATTAAGTTCATGTCTCATTGAGTCTTTTTAGTTCCTTAAGAACGAAATTAGCGATATGTGAAGTTATGAATGGGACTTGATTTGTTTTTCTTTCTTTCTGCTTATTGTAGTCTTTCATTCTCTTATGATTATATGATGATGTTTTTAAAGCCAACATTGGCAGAATGTTATGATTATGAATGAGATGACTTGCTTTCCATTAGTATAGCATTAGATAGTTTAGTGTCATTCTATCATCCCATATAATGATGTTTTTAGAGCCAACATTGGTGGAATGTTGTGATTATGAATGAGATTGTTGACTTTCCTTTCATTAGTTTAAGAGCAGTTTCAAGTTTTACTTTTGCCTTTAGTCTAAATTGTAACAATTTTATTTTTCTTGCTTTCTTTTCTTAGATGTTTTGCCAGCTTAGATTAATATAATTGTTCAAAGTCTTGATTTGTTTCATTTTCTCTTATCTTTAGAAATTAGATTCTAACATAAGAAACAAACCCCCCCAAAACAACATAAACTATAAAACAATGAAGTAAGAGAAAGGTTAACTAAGTACATATGGTGCACCACACTTCATCAGTTTACGATACCTGGATTGATAATTTATGTAGAGCAATTTAGGACACTAAATTGACTAAATAAGCCTTAATCTCTTCCCACCACATTGTAACCTATTCATAGTGCTGGAAATTTGTCAACCAAGGGGGTCTCCCTGATGTGAAGTCCTAATTAGACATCACATCATTTGGAATAGGAGCCCCATTTGGAGTATTGACTCGGTTGCCATATATTCTTCTAGATTTTCCTTGGCTCTAACTGTCAGCAAGAGAGAGGGATGAACATGTACTTTCGAAAAGCAAGTGAGTGTTCAATCATAGGTGTCTCTAGCAGCCAAAGTTTTATATAGAAGAATATCTTTATTCAATTGCGATTCTTTAGCTATGGAATGCTAAAAATTAATCTTAACATGGAATCATTAAGAAGTACATATTTTATTGGTATTTTCAGAAAAAATAAAAACATTACTATAAATTTAAATTTTTGTTGAGTAATTTATGTCTATAAAAAAGAAATTCTTCCAATCATAAAAATAATATCATAAAAAACACTCAGTCTTTTAATAGCTACCCAATCGATAGTATTTTCAAAAACGTCAAAGAATCTTGAAGAATATATGCCTTTCTTATATTTCTTTAAAAATTCAATTTCTAAAGTACTAAAACTCATTAAAACTAAATTCCTAAAAGTAGAAGATTCTACCTATTTAAAAGTGAGATACATTCAATGTTTAAAAGAAAATGGAATTGTAACCTTTCCAAATGTAATGTGGAATATGAGAGCCTTCAATGGCCTATGTTAAGCACATAGTTCCTCCCCAACCCATATGTCATGGAAATATGGATATTTTTCATAGCCTACCAAATTATTTGGGTGCCTTGTCATCATTACCAAGTGAATATTCATTGGATTTGATCACAGGTTACCCATTTTACCCATTGTATCCACCTTGGATGAATCCCTTCAAAACCACTTCTATACAAATAATGTGATCCCAATTCATTGTGAGGCTCCTCATCAAGGAACTTGAGGTTATTCCCTCTCTCTTAACCATTCTTTATGGAGGTTCCAAAGTGTAGCTGCCAAAATTTTCCCCGCCCTCTCACTCTCATAGCCATTTCAGCTTCTCGGAGGATTAAAAAGCTCTCTGCTTTACTATCTTCTCCCATAAATTCACACATTTAATCTTTTCTTTATGAAATTTCCCAACACTATCATCATTTCTCATGAGTATCTTCATCCCTACAAAAATCTACAAATGACTTATTCATGATCCTTTCCTAAATTATCACAAGAAATCATAGCTCACAGCCATGTAAAAATTACGAGAGAGAAAATTTACCAAGAAAAAACCAAAAAACCAACAAAATTTCATAAAACATAAACACATTGAAAGAATCATCCAAAAAACTCAAACTAGGGAAGAGAATAGCTAATAGAATTCAATTAGTCCTTTGGAAAAAACTTGATGAAGCCAACCAAGTGATGCTTGTAACATCCCTCACATTAACTCTCATTTTTGTAATGTGATTGAAATACTAGCTTGGGTATAAGTGTTGGAAGAAATTGTTGTTGATGTCAAAGGGTGAATTTGTTTGATGATATTCCTCATTAAGCAATTTTATGTGATAGGTTACATTCTTTGTGGGTTCTCTTGATTGAAGAGATATTAAGGTTTCCCCAAATTGATGGGTGTATTAAAGTTGAAATGTTGCCCTTTTGAAGCTCTAATTTGTAATCGAATATGCCCCAAGTGCAAGTGCCTAAGTTAGCCTTGAAAGGAGCTATTATGAAAGATAATTAATCTTTTATATAAGTCTAAGCCTCCTCTTACAAGTCAGTTTCTATCAAAGTCAAGATAGTTCTTTTTAAGGTAAAAATAATTAATTAACATCTAATGTTCCTCATGTCAACTCCTGTAATGGTGGTGTCTTTTAAAAGTAAATTTGTATGTCTTTTGATTTAGGTTGGCCCTAAATTACCCCTTTCATGTATAAATAAGGCACTTAGTTTCCTTCCAATGACACTGAATTCTCAATACTATCACCAAGTTTGTTTGAGGCCATGAGCTTATTGAATATATTTAGGAGAAGGTTGAGCTGCTAAGGTTTTTGGACTTATTTTTTATTTTTCTATGGGATTTTTCATTGGGGTAAATCAAGATTTTAAGGCTTGACCTAAGGGCATTCTTTAGCATAATTTTAGCCTCAGTCTGAGCCATTCCTGAGATATATCCAAGTCATATCGGATGAAGATCTAAGTCATCTTGGATGTATATCCAAGTCATATTTGAGGCATATTTGAGTCATCTCTGAGGAAAATCAAAAGTCTTATCCAAGGCAGATCTAAAACCATTTCTAAGCCACTCTTTCTGACGTAAATCAAAGTTGTTGTAAGTCTCTTTGTGAACTAGACCAAATCTATTCTTAATCTTTTCTGAGGTAGATCAAAGCCTAAATTTAGATAGATAAAGGCCTATTCTAAGTCACATCTAGAGGCAGTTAGTTCAATCAATTTTAAGGAGTTGTGTTTTAAAGTTTTCCTTAGGCTTGATTTAGGATTATTATAATTGTTGAGTAAGACTTTTGTTAAGGACTAGTTAAGTAGCTAATTGGGTTTGGTCAAAATAATATTCAAAGGTTGAAATAAGTAATCTTGGAACCTAATTTGAGCAGACATAAAAGGAGTATGAAGCAAATTTGAAGCAGACCGAAAGTAGAGATAACAATGATTAAGTGTTGTGTAATTGGGTCATTGTCCTTGGAATAGGAGCCCAAGAGTTCCTATTCTATATTTTATTTTTAAGGGTTTTAGGATGGTGATAGGAAAGGAAGTTGTAGCTTCCTTTAGGATGTTTTTTCCTCCTTCTAGTGGGAGATAACAAACCATAGGTTGTATCTCTTTCTAGTTGTAGTTGGTAAATCTAGAAGTTGTATCTTCCATTAGATATAAATAAATTGTTAAATATAAATCTTGTGTACCTTTGATGTGTTTTGTTTGGTTAATGCTTTTTGATATTTAAAGTTTTGAAAATTTTGAAATAATGATTCACCCTGCTCTTGTTAATTCTAACAATTGGTGTCAGAGAAAACAGTCTAATCATTGGATGAAAGATCATGAATAAATATGGATCAAATGAAAGGCATCTCTTCAAGATCAATTCATGTATGTGATGGAAATGATTATGCATTATGAAGCAATAGCATGGGAACCTACTTGATGTCTGTAGGAATGGATTTTTGGCTCTCCATTGTTAATGGATACAAAGTCTAAAAATATCCTCCAACTATTCCTCACGAGAATAAATTGTTTAGTTATAATTCAAAGGACCATCATTCCATCATAAGTGGATTGCTAATAAACATTAAGACTGAAGTTATGAAATGAACCACAAATAAAGAGGTTTGAGATAAAATAAAAAGTTTTTATGAAGGTGATAACCAAGTCAAATAGGTCAAAGTTCAATGACATAGAGCACAATTTGAAAATCTAAAAATGGATGAAATAAAAAGCATTGTAACCTATTTACTTAAATTAAATGAATTTGTCAATCCCATCAAAGGATTAGCATAAGCAGTCAAAGAATCCTTAATCATGCAAAAGGTACTAAGATTGCTTCCTTTGAGATACAATGCCAAGATATATTCCATAGAAGAAACCAAATATTTGTGCTAAGATTGCATCCTTTGAGATAAGATGACAAGATATATTCCATAGAAGAAACCAAGGATTTGAACAATATGAAAATGGATGAGTTACATGGCACCCTTGCAACATATGAAATGAGAATAGATACATAAGTTAGACAAAAAAAATAGAGAAGCATCCTTTAAATCCACGAAGAAAAACCATGTTCGCATGGAGTAGCCGGCCCGGCAAGTGAATCCCGCAATAGATCAAGTTTTACATTACTAAAAACTGAAATAGTTCTGGAAACGGGAAACAGGCGCTGCCTTCATGAATTCCCAGTTCGTTCCGTTTTATTCAAAGGCTTCCGCTACCCTGGATTCCCTCACGTCAATGAAGGGAATGTGGTGGGGGCAACGTAGCATTTAGTTGTTTCGATAGACAGAAACAAGAAACAAAGGAACACAAGGTGATAGATTAGATGAAGAAGAAGTGAATTTCATCAGGAGGCTCAACATGGGAACTATAAAATACAAAGGTATTTACCCCTTATATGTTTCAGTTGTTGCAGGATAGGGAATTATGCTAAGATATGTCCTTTTGGGGGAAATAAAGGCTTCCATAATAAAATCCTTTATTCTAAAGAAGACAACAATATATAGATGAATGTAATATAGAAGAAGTGGATGCAAGAGAATTTCTCTTCATAACCCAAGAAACCAAAAATAATGATCATGATGAAGAGCTCATTGACTTAAATGAAGAAACAAAGTGACCGAACATGCAAACCGATTCCTTTTGGGGACTCAAAATAATTCAGAAATCGAACATGAAGATGAACATCTTAAAGAAAAAATGAAGAATAATGAAAGAGAAATTGGCAAGCTCATAAATGAAAATAAAGATTTTATTAGCTTACTTGAAAAACATGGCAAATAAAATATCTCTTTAAAGCTCCAACTTGGAGAAGCAAAAATAATTGAGGAAGTAATGAAGATCCAAATGAAGAAGAATGAAGAAGATTGTAAGAAGTTTGAAGAGGAAGTTGTGTCATTGAGGGTTGAAGTTGATAAGCTCAAAAGGAACATGGGTTTTAGTTGTGTGAATACCTTCAAGTCAACATGCTTGTTTCTAACATGCCAAGTCTATGATTAATTTATTTAGGTTTGATATAACTTAAAGTTATGTGTGTGTGAAAACACATAATAAGTCACAATATACAACATAAATAAAGAACGTGCTGTAAAATGGTATACTATAGCATGGAGAAAAGATATTCTAATCATGAGCAAGACTCAGTTGGAAAGAGATTAAAAGAAAATTCCCCTCATCAAATGCATACCCTTAGAAGCTTGAGAGCTAAGTTGAGAAGCTAGAAGGTGGACAATGAAAATATTTTTTAGATCCCAATAAGGGAAAGTAGAGGTGAATGCAGTGGTATTACAAAGCTTGTCAGATCTACAAAGAAAAAAAATATGTATAGGGTGCTAGTTATATAGAAATGCATAAATCAAAGCAAAGTCCATATGAAATATGGAAGCATGGGTTCGAAACCAATAAGGTAGAAGATATCAATTCAAAGAAGAAGCACAAATACACAATTAAAGACATTGTGAGAAGAGAAACTCCACTAACACTCTAGAAGGAGAAAAAAGAAGCCATGACTAACTATGTATGACTACAACTAGGATAGAAGACACTCCCAACAAAGGAAGAGAGAAAAAACAATATTATAATAATTCAAAAAACCAAAGCCTCCTACCATTGATGGAGAGATTAAGAAGAGTGAAGAAGCAGAAGCCTGACATTTTGGCTTAAATAAGTACTTTGGATTCCATGACTAATTTTAAAATATGAAGACTAGGGTAGCCATTTTTAACTTGAAAGGAAAAGATGACATATGTGTGAAAATCTTAGAAATTTCGACAGAATCAAAGAAAATGAACTGAATTGGAAAATGTTTGAGAATTAATTATAAGAAAAGTACTTATTCGATAGATACTATGATAGAAAAATCAAAGAGTTTCGTGAGCATAAGTTGGTACAACTCACGCTAGATTCCTACACCAACTTATTTTTTGGAACTACTAAGGTATGTTCCCTACATCAAGGATGAGAAGGTGAAGATCTAGAGATATCTTAGTGGCATACCACAATACTACCAAGATAGAATCAAATTCGGTGAACCAAAAACACTAGATGACACTATCACAAAGGCCAAATATTGTTATGATTAGTCAAATCATAGGGCTAAATTCTGAATATATTAGAAGAAGAAAGGAAAAAAATATTTAAAGGGAAAGGACTACAATGCTCAAGATACAAGTACGCAGGGGAAAATGTCAAGTTTAATACCCCTGCTAAAGGTGAGTTCCATCAAATCTTCCATACTAAAAATAGAGATCAACCTATGAAATTAGAAAGGGAAGATGAAGATGAACCTAGGAGAAAGTCATTGTAGTGTTGGGGATGTGGAGACAATCATATGTCAAAATATTTCCCTCACCAATAGAATAAAAACAAGAATTTGTACAATGTACAAGAGGTAACAACAATGAATGATGCGGTGCAAAGCATACCTCATATTTATGTGGCATTGGACAACAAATAAGCATATCACCAAACCTCGATTATAAAAATGGAAGGTATGGTTTCCAACTAGCTTGTTTTAGTTTTAATTGATACGGGTTCTAACTTTAGTTATGTTAGCCCCAAAATTGTAGAGAGATGTGCTTGGAAAAAGAAATCACATTCCAAATCATATTGGGTCTAGCTAGCCACAGTAGTAAAAAAAAGAGTCACTAACTTGGTGGAGTCATGGCACTTGGAAATAAGTGGCATGTCCACAAGAGATACACCTAAGTTTTTTCCATTGGTTTCATATGATATTTTAATTGGCATAGATTGGATAACAACTCATAGCACCAAAGTTGATTGTTATGGTAAATCACTATATTTCCTTAGTGATGAAGAAGAGGAAAAGGTATTATAGGGAATACGAAATCATGTCTTGGTAAGGAAAATTCGAGTGCTTCAAGTGATGAAATGTAGCTAGAAATGGTGTGCCTTGTTTATGATCCAAGTAACTAGCGTAATAGAGAACAACAAACTCCAAATTGAAGAGAACCCCATTCTGGATAATACAGTGATGTGTTTCTTAAGTAAGTGCCAGGATTGCCACCTAGGAGGGAAAATGGTTTCTGCATTGAATTCATTCCCAATTCTATGGCAATTTCTAAAGCCTCGTATTGCATTAGCATGCCAGAGTTTGTAGAATTAAAACTACATTTGAAACAAATGTTTGGTAATGGGTAGATCAAACCCATCGTATCACCTTGGGGAGCCCCGATGTTGTTTATAAATGTTGATGACTCTTTCGCAGAAATTCACAACAACCCTTGAATCCTTAGGCTGTCTAGGCCAAGGATATGGGAACATAGCCTATTTAAATCCAGTGAAATATGATGCAACTCTGAAGTATCAAAAAAAAAGAAAAAAAAAGCATAAATCTAAAACAAGAAACTTCTAAACTTTATAAAGTATTCGACAAGTAACCAAAGCATGTCATTTAAGAAAGCATTAATCAACAATTTGTATTTCAAGTCAAACTCACAAGTAGATAGTTAACATTGATCACATGCAAAGTAAAATCACTGCTTCACTTTAATTTCATACATCATAAAGCAAAGAACTACAATATACAATATACAATTCGCAATTAACATGAAAAAGAAGAAGATCAAGATATTTATCAAGACACGAGATGGAAGAAATAGTGAAAGATTTTTCATTGATATCATAAAAGAATAATGTTTAGATAAGGTATCCACTAACTTGACATATTAGATTCTACACAAGGAAACTTCTTTAACAACTAACCTCATTTACTAGACTGTGTGGTCATATGCTAACAAACAAAACAACTAAATGAAACAAATCTCATTGTAGCAAGCTTAAAGGGACATGTTTATAAATTGGTATATCATTGCACAAAGAGTCAACACTATAATTGACAAAATAAGTAAGCTTCAATCCTTAGTAATTTAAATCAAATATACCTATGGAAACAATAAGTATTATGAACCTTCGTTAGTGCTACTACTTAAAGGAACCCTATAAAACAATGTACATGAATAACAATCACCTAAACAAAAAAAGGTTGGAACTCAGTGAACAATATTACTTAAATCATACCAACTTGCGATGTATTCAAAAGGCCATGTCTTCCTTCTGAAGCCTGAGTTTATACTCATGATTTTGAAAAAAATTGCATCATTGTTTTTTTTAATTGAAATAATTAGGCTTAGTTAATTAAAGTAAAACAAAAAACGCGTGCTCTTAAAAAGTAGGCAATGACTAGAAAGCGGAGGGCTCACGTCCATAATATATCGAACTCAATATCCAAATATATCAAATGCATGATAAAATAACACATCAAATGTGTACACGCATCACATAACCTTCAATACACAAAAATATAAAGAGGTCATAATTATAATGATCAAATATGAAAAGTCTAATGCTCTCTCAAGTCAAAATTTTGTATGTAATACAATCAAAATAAATATCCGTAATAAATAGTCAAAGTATTATGAATCCACTTGCCACCAAAAATTTCCTATCAATATAATGTCAAAAGAACAAAAAATATATCCCTGTCAAAACTTCACAATAAATATCAGAATTTATATGCAAAAGGAACTGAATTGTTCTTTGACTTTCGTAAAAACCTTTCCACAGAGAAATTTTTTTTCTTTGCCTTTCCTTACTGTCCATCTGTAATAACTTCAGAGGAAGAAACTATAATATTATTCCTTATTTCTAGGTCAATGTTGTGACCAACAAATTTCTCAGGTGAAGTCTCGGTGTAATAAATAGATAGGGGATGGAATCTAGTGGGAAAAGAGGTTGGAACAACTACAAGATTATGAGCATGATGTGTATGACTGGAAACAACAAGAGATAAGGTGCTTTCAACACGTGGATTGGAACCAATTCTTCCATAAGGTGATTAAGAAGCATGGGTATTAGATTGCAGACTAGAAATGTGAAAATGAGCCTTGGAAGGAGCTCCCTAGACATCTTTGGTTTGTCCAAAAAAATTGTCAATGGGGTTACATCCATCATTGTTATCTACTGGTGTGTGGTTAGGATGAATTTTTGGTGTTTCTTGAATGTTGGGATATGGTCTCAGAGAAGGAGGTGAACTATTTTGGTATACAGGTGGAATGCAAGAGACATTAAGGGACCATAAGTTCAAATGTCCAGTGGTGGCCAGCTAATGAAATTCATGAAAATTTGCATTGAAGTACACTAAAAAGAGAATAATTTTATTTTTTCTTGAGTCCACCATCTTGGATACTTATTTCTTCTACCTCTGCCTCTACATAAGACATGCAAAACAATAAACCATCAATTACACATTTCACTTTAAGACTACTACAATTTAACTGTGTTAGTTAGAGATAGGTCACTTCTCATGTGCCTGGGAAATAAATGTGCATAATGAGGTTTGGGTGGAAGAGAAATAGATGTTGGGATGAAACAATTTGAACTCCAACAACTTATAAGCATTGTTTTTGAAAGGGTTGCACTTGCACGCCATGAAATATCTTTAAACTCTTTTCCTTGTTCTATTTTATTTGTATAATTTTAATTGAATTTTATAGTAAAGGGTTTTTTTTCTTTCCCTTTTTTTTCTCCTTTTCATATCGATTTCTTTAAAAGAAAAATTAAATATAAGATATCTTTGAGGGATACCCTTTCTTCATTTTGTTGTGCAAACTAGGTTAGGGCTTAGGAGGGTTTGGGGGTATGATAAGAGGAGTAAGGCTCATCATATTGAGACTAGTTCTAGGAAGAAAGTGAAATTATTCGCATTTAGGGTTACCTTATAATTGTAATGCTGCAAGCAAACTTCATGTGGTCATATATGCTAGACATTATGCTTGAATAGGCCAAATAACATAACCATTATAACAAAAATATTTGAAGGTTGTGGATGAGAAAGCCTATAGAGAGTAGGGAAAGGCATGCAAAGCCTTTACTTCTTTTTACTTTTTATTTTTATTTTTAAAGAAACACTTTGTAGCCATTTACACTCTGTGTAAAGGAAAAAGTGAGGAAATTGATGGGGGAAAATGAAATTTATGTAAGTATCCATATATACAAGTGTAATTACCATTCACTAGAAGGGAACACATCATTATTTGTTTTATCCATATTTAAAACCAAAACTTCTTCAAAATAATAAAAATTTCATAGCATTTTCCGTTTTAAACAAAAAATTTCACAACCATAACTGCAAGGATGGTTAAAACCTATCCATTTTTTTTTTACAAACGTGGAAGCAATTATGAGAATACAAGGGTTAAATTAAAGAATAGGAGCATGAGGCACCCTTTGGTTTTTCCATGAAATTAATGTTACCAAAACAAATTGAGGCAGTGATTGGAAAATTTGCAGGAGGAACAAATAGATAAGTTACCAAGAAAAAAACTCTATCAGTGACCCAACACAATAAAATTGTGCAATTAACGATAGGGTTACCTAGTTGCACCAGAGTAACAATGTACCAATAAAACATGCTCCTAGCTAATAGTTTTTCCTTGCACTATAAAGCTTCCAAATGACATTTGAATATACCAGTGACAAGAAAAAACCAAAAACCCCAATATATCTGAGTTGTAGATCAGTTTTACACAACATAATCATTGTCGACAAGTTTAGTAATGGAATTAATATCACAAGATAGACTTGTGTTTTTCAAGGTTGAGCAATAAATGGTTGGGAATATAGGCCTGCCAAAATATAACTCGTAACCATACTATTAACCATAACTCATTCAACCCTTGGAACCATTTATGCATGGAATAAATATCATACCAAATCAAACACATCGGTTGGGGTTACACATGTTATAACATCATATATGGAGCATAGAAAGTTCCCACATTTGCTATGAAATATCCATTAAAACAATATAATAGGTCTGCCACCGAAACCATATAACCATTGTAGGTCATTAATATAACAATGATATACATATGACAATGTTTAACGAGGTCCAAAAGGTATATGGTATGCACACAATATATCATAGTTGAAGCACATGCAATTATAATGTCCCAATCACATAGTGGCTCAATTTATCACATAACATTTGTCATATACCAACGACCATTTTCCATAGCATCAAATCCTTTGACATCATACATCTATTCTATGCAAGGTTGCCAATAATGTGCCATGAAATGTTTCTTCTCTTTTCTAAAGTAATGTCATTTGTTTAATGGAAGAGAAAACTATGTAATGATATGCATGAGAAGATGTTCATAACATACTTGAAATCCATTCACTTTTGAAACAAGCTAACCATTTTTTCCATTACAGGTCTACTAATGTAATTGATCAAATATCATAATATAATGAGGTGAACATTATTAACAACAAGCTGCAAGGAATCCAAACATGTGCATTTCATGATGAGTTCAACATATATCTTCAAAACGAAACATAATGGTCCTCCCATTCTGTCATAAGAGTAAACACATTGATGGGACAAGGTTACTGGTTGTCAAATTGAGGGATGACTGAGCACAATAGAGGTAGGAAAAATTTGTATCATATAGAAAAATTAAAGGATCATAAATAGGTATCAACAACTGGTGACTCCATGGGGAAATATAGATAGCTATATTGAAATCATCATCTGTGGTTTCGCATGATAAAAAAAAAAGTAGGATCACCCAATTTCCCTCCCCCTCTCATGAGAATTTATGAAAAGGAGGACACTCTACTAAGATTATTATTCTTATGACATATTTCTTTGGGAAACCTTTTCCTAGAGCAAGGGGAGGTAAATATAGATACATTATCTTATTGTAACAAATGAGTTACCATTCATGTACTCGGGCTTAAAATCATACTATGTTAAAACTCTTGGTAATAATACCTTTGTTTTTTCGCCTTTGATCATGTTGTAGTGAGTGAGAGTTGTTGTTCCCATGTAAAGTTTCTTAGAAAAATATGTATTTGACACTCTTTACGTATCAATGAAGGACCGGCATGTAAAATCCATAAACAAAAGAAATGAAATAAACATTAATAAAATAAAAGAGTGAGAAAACAAAACAAAAGAAAAACAAGAACAATGAACAAAACAATTTCATAATTGAATAGGTCCCTCAACATGATCTAAGTATTGCTTGAGATAAGAACCATTGATTGGATAAGAAAGCAAAATTTTATTGTCATCTTTCAACATGTAGGAATTGACACCCATTGTAGCAGGTATTTCATATGGGTCTATCTAGAGTCTCTATAACTTCGAATGTTTTCCCTCTTTAGCATGAGTAGGATCCCACGAAATAAATTTTTGAATAGTTTCAAAGACATAATTCTTAGCCCTTTTATCATGATATTTTTTAACAATTTTTTTTTCTTTCTAAATTGTATTGAAATATTTAATTCTTTGTTCATTGAGGGATAGGAGTGAATGATAATGATTGATCAACTCAGATTCCTTAAATTATTTAGTTTGAAAGACAAGGCGAAAGGAAGGCAATTAAACCTCGACTGGCATAATGACCTCCTATCCATAATTAAGTTGAAAGGGTGTGAAATCTGTAGTTACTTTAGTAGTAGTGTGATTTTCCCTCAAAGCCTTGAAAAGTGAATGATGTCATTCACGAAAGAAATCTTTGAATAGTTTCAAAGACATAATTCTTAGCCCTTTTATCATGATATTTTTTAACAAATTTTTTTTCTTTCTAAATTGTATTGAAATATTTAGTTCTTTGTTCATTGAGGGATAGGAGTGAATGATAATGATTGATCAACTCATATTCCTTAAATTATTTAGTTTGAAAGACAAGGCGAAAGGAAGACAATTAAAGCTCGACTGGCATAATGACCTCCTATCCATAATTAAGTTGAAAGGGTGTGAAATCTGTAGTTACTTTAGTAGTAGTGTAATTTTCCCTCAAAGCATTGAAAAGTAAATGATGTCATTGCCTAGGATTGTCTAAAATATATATTTTTTGAGAATTTTGAGAAGGTTCTTATCAGTTGATCTGGCCAAACCATTTTGTTGGGGGTAGTAAGTAGATGAAAAAGTATGTTTGATAGTGAACTAGTTGCAAAAATGTGCAAACTTAGTAGAGATAAAGACAGGTCCATTATTAGACACAATATGGATAGTTGTTCCAAATCTTTACGCATTAAAGTTTCTTTAAGGAACTTAATGAATTTCTCATTGGTGGCCCTTTTTAGAGGGACTTCTTCAAACCATTTGGTAAAATAATCTATTGCGGTCAAAATAAAGGTGTGACCATTTGAAGAAGGTGGATTAATTCGCCCTATAAAATCAAGCCCCCATTTAGCGAAGGGGAAAGTGATAATGACAGGCTCCAGAGGCATAGATGAATATTGTAGTCTTCTAGTCACATGCTGACATTCGTTGCATGATCTAATAAATTTGAAAGTGTCCTTAAAGATATGTGACCAGTAGTACGTGGTTCTTATGATCATATAAGTGGCGGCTCTTGTAGCAAAGTGACAACCAATGTGATTGGATCATTCAGATGAGCCATGCAAGGATTTCAAAATGTGATTTGCAGCTTTGTCATTTACACATCTAAGGAGCATTCTGTCAAGATATTTTCAAAATAAGACATTTCCTACAAAAACATATTTTGATGCATCAAGTCTTAATTTTGTTTTTAGGATTTTGTTCAAGTTTTCAGGGAATCTTTAGTGAGTTAAAAATAAAATGACATCATGATACCAAGGATGTGAATGAAGGTCAAATTGATCATGTTGTACAAGAAACATATCAATAAAGTATTGATTTTGAAATTTGAGATCATGAATTTGTTAAAGATCTTGTGCAAGATGGAAGGATAGATCTTTACCTTTAATGGTTTTAATGGTGACTATAGTGAGGTCATGTTCTTCGATTTTAGTTAGGAAATGTGTGAATTTTCCAAACATTAAATTTTGAGAGAGCAGAAACTTTACAACTCATAGGGGAGTTCTTACCTCAGTATTCTTTCCAAGGATCAAATGTCTAAACTTTTCAAAAACTTTAATGAGAGAGTAATGAAGTTTCTTGATCAATAAGTATTTCATAGCATCATCAAACAAAATTTGACTAGAAAATTCTATAGTTCGTTCTAGTTCTTAATTTTTTTTCAGCATTAAAATCACAGAAATTGATTCCTCTATAGCGTTAGTATATATATAAAAAAATCTTTAGAGAAATTAGGAATAAATAAAAACAAGTTTATTGAAATAACATCCTTGATATGTTGGAAGGCTTGTTGGGTGGAAGAGTTCCAATTGAAATATTGGTTATCCTTTACTAAGCTATGAATTGGCTTGAAAATTTGGGCGAAATATGGAATGAAACACCTTATGAAATTTACTTTTTCCATGAAGGATTATATGTGCTTTGTAGGTTTTAACCTTGTACAAAAATTACCTGCAAACGAATTCTTTAAAACATAAAATAAACATGACTCATATTATCCATAGTAGTATGTTCATCATGTCGATGTTTCGAACCCCAAAGGGGATCCGTCGCAAGGATAGAAAATGGGTGATAGATTGAGAGAAAAATTTACCAACCAGAACAAATAAATAAATACCAAATGGATGATGGTACTTTAGGACATCAAGTATTTAGGAAGAAAACTCATATGAAAAGCTATCTTCATGCTGATTCGTACCATCATCCATCCCAAAAATTTGGTGTCTTAAACACTCTTGCTGTTAGGGCTCTTAGAATTTCTGACTCTGATCACCTAAATGAAGAAATTAAGCACTTAACCTCTGTTTTTAAGGATATAGGATACAAGGAGTTTAATATCAAGAAAGCTATAAAAAGAGCTCAAGAAAAGGTCCTCTCCAAGGGTCCCCGAGAAAACTACGGGAAAGAAAATTGCGAGAAAGTGTACCTTCCATTCATTCAAGGGGTTATAGATAAAATCGCTAAGATTTTAAGAAAGAAGGACATATTCACTCAATTTACAACATGTGGAACAATTAGGTAGAAAATGAAGTCAGTTAAGGATAATGTTGATCATTAGCAGCTCAAGGGTGTGTATAAGATTGATTGTTCATGTGACAAAAGTTATATTGGAGAGACAGGGCGGTCTTTGAAAACAAGACTTAAAGAGCACGAAGATGATATTAAGAATGGGAGATCTCGTACATCAGCCCTTGTGGAACACTCCTCCAAAACCAAGCATCATGTGTGTTTGGAGAACGCCAAAATTATTGCAAGGGAAGATCATTATCAAAAGAGGAAAATGAGAGAGGCTATTGAAATTATGAAGCTTCCACATAACCTCAACAGGGACAATGGGAATGAGATTAGTGGAAACTGGCTTCCCCTGATTAGACATATCAATCCTTCTAGATCTTTCGAGGTGTAGTATCCCAGGTATTTCCCTTTCCCCTTCCTTAATTACTAGCATCTCTCTTAGTTAATTAATTAATTAATTAATAATTATTTAAAAAAAAATTGGTTAAAAGAATTAATAATTTTTTATTTGACATAATAACCATTTATTTGTTACAAATAAATAAATAAATGATTATTATTAATAATAAATAAATAATTATTATTAAGATTATTTTAAGTTAATATAAATGATTAATTATTAGGAATTTATTAACAAATAAATAAATTAAGTAACTAATAAATAAATAAAAATAAAAATTTAATTCTTAGTGACATAGGTTTTAACATTAACATCAATATTAAAAATAAATTTTTTAAATAAAATTAATCTATATATTAATTGAAAATAAAATAATCTAAATCTAAATCTAAATTATTTATTACTTTATTAGTTAGGTATTTAATGGGTTAATTAATTATATTTCATTCATTTATTTGTTTATTTTAGTAAAAATTAATTAGATTTATTATTTATTTATAAAAAATTAGTAATCCAAATAAAAATATGAATTAAACTTAAAATAAACTAATTATATTTAATTAGGTTACAAAAATATAACGAGAAATAAAATTAAAATAAAATAAACCAATTATATTTGGTAATTCATATTAGGTTAAAATTAAAACAAGGAATAAATAAACTTATGATATTTATTTAGAATTAATTTGTTTTATTATTTAGTAATCCATATTAGGTTTAAATTAAAATTAAATTAAATTGAATAGTTTATATATTTTAGTCTTATGAATTAGTCGGATTCTACTTTAATTTATCATCCATTAGGTATTTATTTATTTGTTATGGTCGGTAAGTTCTTCTCTCAATCTATCACTCATTTTTTGTCTTGATGATGGATCCCCTTTGGGGTTTGAAACGTCGACATGATTAACATAGTACTATGGATAATCCGGGTAATATTTTTCCAAAAAATTACCACAAAAGTTTAAAATTTAACATAAAATAAACAATGATGAGAATATAAAAAAAATACATAGATATTTCCCCTAGATCCCAAAACTAGGACTACCAGATTGCTTTTTCGTTATATTCCTTTCAATGTTACAATACATATATACATGTTGAAGCATTCATAAACACCAACCCATTAACCCTAGATTAGAACATAACCATAGTTCCCTTGATCTGGTCTACAAAATACCCTGGGAAGAAAACCATCATACTCAAAATCATGTGCAAAACCATGCAAAAAACCATAGGTAGGTCTGCCCCCCTAATATAGGGTTGAAAAAAAATTTCTCGGGGCATTACATCGAACCCCGTACAGGGGGCCTGTGCCTAGAACAATGAACAAGGGGGGATATCATCCCTGTGACACCACCCCCCACCCCTCCAACCCGTGTCCGCCCCCCGCGCATCCGACTAGTCATTGAAAAAATATAACACACATCCAACATTCTCCCACTTGTTGTTTTCTTTTCCATAAAGGGCGTCACAAGAGTGCTTAGTCATTGGTCCAACCATGCAACACCCATTGTTTATCTACACAAAGAAAACTTCTTAGTGCTCACAGACTTCTTCAATGCATTTGCATAATTCTTCAAAGTTTCCACCTTTACCATCAACACCTTTTTTCCCTCAACCATATACCTCACAAAGTGATATTGAACATCAATGTGCTTTGTCTTTGAATGATAAGAAGGGTTCTTTGCCAAGAAAATTTCACTTTGGCTATCACAATCTATCCTTATAGCTCGTTGTACTAACCCCATACATGAACACAATCTGAGAAACCAAACTGCTTCCTTGCTTGCATAAGTGGCTGCCATGTATTATACCTTTGTAGTTGAAAGTGCCACTACAGATTGACTCTTTCTCATCCAACTGGCTGCAACTCCAAATAGGTTAAACACATACCCACTTGTAGACCTTCTTTAATCCATATCTCTAGCCTAGTCTGCAACAACAAAGCCACAAATATCCAAAAATCTATTCAATCACAGTCTTCCTTAGTAGCACAAACCATAATCACTAGTTCCACACAAATACCTAAAAACCTACTTCACTATTGTCCAATGCTCCTTCCCTGGTTTTGACATAAACCTGCTCAATACTCCCATTGCATGTGCAATCTATGGTCTAGTACAGATCATTTCATACATCAAGCTACCAACTGCACTTGCATATGGAACATGGGACATGTCCTCTTCCTCTTCTTGTGTCTTGGGACATTGTTTAGCAGATAACTTTACACCTACATGGATAGGAACCTTCATTGGTTTACTATCCTGCATATTAAACCTCTACAGTATTGTCTTGACACGCTTCCTCTAGTTTAACTAGAGCTTCCTCTTTGCTCGATCTCGTTTAATTTCCATGCCCAAAATATAGTTTGCGGCACCAAGATCCTTCATGTCAAATAGGGAGGATAATTGGTTCTTCAAATCCTAGATAAATTCTTTGTTATTTCCAATCAACAACATATCATCCACATACAAGACTGAATAAATAACATGGTCACCAATTAATTTAAAATACACACATTGATTCACTTTATTTTTTTCTGGTGAATCCAAGTCCCCATATATATGTATCAAATTTTTGATACCACATCCTTGGTGACTATTTTAACCCATACAAAGACTTTTTTAACCTGCATACCAGTTCTTTCTTTCCATTCCCCGCAAAGCCTTCAGGTTGCTTCATGTATATCTCTTCTTCTAGATCCCCATGAAGAAATTTTGTCTTCACATCCATCTGTTCTAACTCAAAATGAAAAGCAACAACAAAAAATAAAAGTAATCTAATAGAAGCTACCTTGGAAATAGGAGAAAAAATATCACCAAAATCAATTCTCGACACCTGGGAATAACCTTTTGCTGCCAATCGAGCTGTGTATTTCTCCACCTTTCCTTCTACATGCATCTTCTTCTTAAACACCCATTTTCTTCCAATGGGTTTCCTTCTAGCCATCAACTCCACTGGATCCCAAGCCTCATTTTTGTCCAAAGATGCCATTTCATCAACCATGGCCTCTTTCCAAAGTTTGCAATCCTCCGAATCTACTGCCTCCCTGATAGTTTTGGGATCATCATCAGTAATAGATAAAGAAAAATTTGAACAGAAAGCATATGGACTATACCTTTCTGGTTTCCTTCTTTCTCAAACTGGTCTTCTTAGAGATGGAGTTTGTGGCTCTTCATCTTCTCATTCCTGTTCTACTGTAGAATTTGATTCTTCCTCCTTTAGCTCAAACTCTATCTTGTAGCACTTCATGTTTAATAACATCTTTCACCTCTCTAAACACCACATCTCAGTTGTACACAACCTTCCTTTTTTATGGGTTCCAAAGCCTATAACCTTTTAAACCATCCTTATACCCAATAAAGATGCACCTTTCAGATTTACTATCCAACTTGCTTCTTTTGTCCTTTGGAACATATACATATGCATCACATCCAAATACCCTTCTTATATGTGAAAGAGAGGGTTTCTTACCAGTCCATACCTCATGTGGATTCTTATCCTCCAATGCTGATGAAGGTGATTTATTCACCAGGTAACATGCAGTCTCCACTGTCTGTGCCCAGAATTCTTGTCCTAACTCAGCAACATTGAGCATGCTTCTTCCCTTTTCCATCAACATCCTATTCATTTTTTCTGCAAATTTATTTTTCTGGGGTGTGTATGGATTAGTATTCTGTCATGCTATACCACACTTCTTACAGAACTCTTCAAATTCCTTCTTGCAGAACTCTCTACCATTATCTGTCCTTATCACCTTTATCTTTTTCTCTATCTGGTTTTTCACCAGAGCCTTAAATTCTTTAAACCTTTCAAAGACTTTAAATTTATTCCCGAGGAAACATATCCATGTATTTCTTGAGAAGTCATCTATAAATGATACGTAGTACACAGAATTACCCAGTGATGGAACTGACACAGGTCCAAACACATCATTGTGCATAGGATCTAACATCCCTTTTGCCTTATTAGCAGTAGAGGGGAAATTCACCTGATTCTTCTTCCCATATACACAATGTTCACAAAAATCAAAATCTAGAGAGAAATTAGAAATACCTTCTACCATACCATTACCATGAAGTATTTGAAGGCCCTTCTCTCCAATATTTCAAAGCCTTTGATGCCATATCATGGTCTTTTCTCCAAAGACCACTAGATTTCCTACTCCATATTCAGGAACCACAGAATTGTTGCACCCATCAATAACAATACTACCCAGAAGCTTGTATAGAGTTCCAATCCGAACGCATCACTACTAGTGCTCCCCGAACCATCTTGCAGGTATATTTTTCGAACATTATTTTTACACCTGCATCATCCATTTTGCTTAAAAAAATCAAATTTCTTCCCTATGCAGGAATATGAAAAACACCTGGAAGTGTTTTAATCCTTCCACTTTGCAACTTTAGCTTGAATTTTCTACGTCTGATGATTCTAGCCTTCTTGTCATCCCCTAAGAAGATATCACCACCATAATATTTCTCATACTCGTAGAACCACTCCCTATGGGGAGTGAAGTGAAAGGATGCACCTACGTCAATCAACCATGCCTCATGATCTACACATGTTCTTGAAGAAAAATCCAAGTACACATCCCCACCTTCATCTAAGGTGGTTTTTGCCTCTGCCGAAGGAGCATCATCAGATCCCTTTCCTTTCTTAGGAGCTTTAGATCTACATTCCTTTTTGAAGTGTCCTTCCTTTCCACATTTCCAACACACCTTTACATGTTTTCCTATAGATTTAGATATCCCTCTAGATTTAGATCTCCCACTAGAGGAATTAATTTTGTTTCTATTATGGGATAGTCCTCATATAGACAAGGCATCTCCATTCTGGCCCTCCATATTTTTCCGTCTCATCTCCTCCGATGACAAGGATGGTACTATCTCATCAATCTTCAAGGTAGTTATATTGCTACCTATTGCAACAACCATACTATCCCATGAATCTAGTAGAGAACACAACAAACTAATGCACTTATATTCATATGAAATTTTAATATCAACAGATAACAACTAACTTACCACAATATTAAATGCGTTTAGATGCTATGTCACCGAGTCTCCATCCTTCATCCTCAGGTTTTACAAATTTTTTCGTAGGAATAGTTTGTTCACCAGGGACTTAGATTGGTACAAAGTCCCTAACTTGTTCCACAAAGCCTTCATCATAGTTTCCCTTGATACATTCAACAATATTGAATCTGAGATGCACAATTATATTGTGATCTTTTCTTTCTGATCCAATTTCACCCAATCTTCAGCTGACATTATCTTTGGTTTAGTACCCAGATATACTACAATCCACTAATCTTTATCCACCAACAGATCCTCCATCTTGAGCTTCCACAACTCAAAAATCTGACCATTAAATTTCTCTATCTCTATCTTTCCATTGCTCACCATCTTCTTTCACCACAAGTATCAATCCCACTGATCTCCCACTAAACAGGGTCTACCACAGGCCCAAGCAAAATCCTCAGCAGCAAAGGCATCCCCTTGAAGTTGAAACAACTCTAATACCAAACGTAGGTTTTAACCCTATACAAAATTTACTACAAATTAATTCCTAAAAACATAAAATAAATAATGACGAGAATATAAAAAAAATACACAGATATTTCCCATGGATCCCAAAACCAGGACTACCAGATTGATTTTTCATTATATTCCTTTCTATGTTACAATACATATATATATATATATATATATATATATATATATATATATATATATATATATATATATATATATATATATATATATATATATATATATATATATATACATGTTGAAGCATTCATAAACCCCAATCCATTAACCCTAGATTAGAACATAATCGTAGTTCCCTTGATTGGATCTACAAAATACCATGGGAAAAAACCATCATGCCCAAAATCATGTGCAAAACCCATGCACAAAACCATTGGTAGGTCCACCCACCTAATATAGGGTCCAATTTTTTTTCCTGGGGTGTTGCCTCAGACCTTGTATAGGGGGCTATTTTCCCCTTGAAACCCCCCAACAGGGGGGGTTGCACCCCCCTGTGAGGCCCCTGATGCCCCCGATGCAATGAACATAGGGGGCTATCGCCCCCCCTGTGACCCCCACGTGCATGCGACTAGTCGTGGAAAGAATATAACCCACACCCAACATGCTTTTCCAATGCAAGAGGAGAGATAGAATGAATGGAAAATACCCAACCAAGATCAATTCTTATACCAGAATCATATATAATATGTCCAAGTAGTTTACCTGCTTTGATGGAAAAAAAATGAATTTTCCAAGATTTAATGATATCCCATAATTCCTACAATGAGTAAAAACTCTTGCAAGGTGATCAAAATGATCTATCCAATTTTTATAATAGACTATCAAATCATCTAAATATACCTGAATAATATTTCTGATTAAATCATCAAAAGCAATGTTCATAACTCTCTGAAATTTAGCTCTAGCGTTTGTGAGACTAAAAGGCATGCAATGAAAAGAAAATTCCCCCCATTTAGGGTAAAATTTGTCTCATTCTTAGTTCTTTTCTTCACATAGATTTGGTTATAGCCAGAGAAGCTATCTAACAATGACATTATAGCGGAACCCACAACTTGTTGTAAGATTAATTCCATGTTTGAAGGAGGGAAGTTATCCTTCACACTAGCATTATTTAAAGATCGAAATGTTGGCATTGTTGTCATTGATGGAAAAGGAACAATAGGAGTAACAAGGTATGCAGGGGTAACAAGGCAGGAGCGGGAGAAAGAGTAGTTTGGGTAGAGGAAAAGCAAAGGTGTAATACCCCCATCGTGTATGAGTAATTAAATATTATTATTTAGGCTGGTAAACCAGAACGATGTTATGATGCCTGTATTCCCATGTAACCAAATTAAATAGATTGTTGGGCTAGCGTTCTTGGATGAATATGCGTAAATTCTATGAGGCTTTAAGGCCTGGATTTGTAACTAGGTCATAATTAAATATTATACTAATATTAAAATAAGACTAGCTACGGAGCCCACTCCATGAAAAACGTATGGGGGGTGCAACTCAAGAGAAAAGGGAAACCATTGGGTTATTTTGGGAAAGTGTTCCCTGGGGCCCACATGGATGCAGTAAGTGCCACTTGGCTAGTTAGGTTCATGCAGTTATAAAAGGATATGTTTTTCCTATAAAGAGGATTCATTTAGCCAAGGATGGATGGAGGGGGGTTTTTAGTTAGTGAGTCTTGGTGTTGGATTCTGGAATGTATGAGGCATGGTTATTATGTTAACTATGTCGTATGGATGCATCATGTTTATGATGTGAGCCACTATGCTAGCTCTAGGAGCCTGGTTCTCCAAGGGTTTGTTGAACTTTTTTATGGATTGGTGGCAATGGAATTTTAGTGAGAGCTTAGTGTTGGTTTATGGCTTGGAGGGTGCCTGGACCCTTGGAGCAACACAACTGATGGGTTGGCACTTTGGCAATTAGCCTGTTGGGTTCCTAGAGCCCTTGAGTAGCATTTATGTTGGAATGGTGCCTCGACCATTAATATGTGGTATTTTGAAGTTATTGTTGCCTATGGAGGTTCCACCTTAGCTTGAGTGTGACTCGTGGCTGAATTTATGAGCCACATGGTCTATGACTAGGAGGAACATGGAGAGCAAACAACCAATCAGTCTCTTATGTATAGATAAGTATCTTTGTTTTACTTGTATCTATCTATATATTATGATGATATTTCTAAGTTGAATTACGGGGAAACTCTAATTCTAGGGTGTCATGGTTAAATGCCTAGTACGAATTAACATTTCGCTGTGCATATGTATATTATTTGCATCCCATTTTTAGCTAATATTTTTATGATAAAATCCTATGTAGTATTTTGTGCTTAGAGTTTAAAGTTCTATTGTGGTTAATGTGAATATGTTATGCTCAATGTTGTTGGATTGGATTAATTATATATGTGGTGGATATGTCTTATTTACTCCACTATGGACACTTATCTATAGTTAATGTGATGTTAAATGCATGTATATGGCGTACACTCCTATATTTTTAATAAATGTAATTGCCTAGAAGTGAGAGAATTACGACAGATTTAAGAATAATTATTTCTACAGTTAACTTTAAAGGATTTTAAGTAGTGTTGGTTGGGTACTGTTGCTTGGTTGGGGGCTAAGTACATTAAAAAAGGAGAAAAAAAGTGTCGATATCATTGTGATACTTAACTATAGAGACACAACTTGTGGATATGAGAGGAGATGCAACTAATAATAGTTTGTGAACAAAAATTGATGGCTTGTACTATAATGGAAAAAGAGAAACAAAGACAAAGGAGCAACAAAGGTGCAACAAGAGATATGCTTATGTGTATGCTTATGCTTATGTTGTTGCTTATATATGCTTTTGCTTGGTGCTTGATGCTTATGGTTTCATGAGATGCATTATGAAACAAAGATCAGTGTTGAAGAGATACAAGGCAACATATTGATGCTTTTTGTAATGCTTGGCTAATAGAAATGTGGTCTACTCTTATGAGTAGCAAGCCATTGGAGAGTGAATGTTTTAGGCTTGCATATGTTCTAGGTGTGAGGTTGATTTAAAGGCTAATGTATATTTTCATATGACATTGGAGATATGTTTTATAAGTGGATTTGAAGGATGATGTAATGGCATATGCACAATTAATGTATGCCCAGTTGAACATGTATTTTTGATGGAATACTTGTGTTGATGCAGGTATTGTTATGCCTTGGAGAATATATTGAAGTTTGTTTTCATATGTTTGTAATGTTGCAAAGGTTGCTTGTGCTTACATATGTTGATTGGTGTTGATTAGTGAGGCTGATTGTGGGCATATGGAATAGTGTCTAATGGAAAACATATATGCATATGATGAGTGATATGTTGTGATGCAAGGAAAAGGTAAGACTCCATGACAAAAAATGCAAGACTCAATGAAAACAAAGGTAAGACTCAAGGATGATGAGTGAATGACATGAATAAGTAATGATATAAGATGTTGCATAATATATATATATATATATATATATATATATATATATATATATATATGGCTTTAGATGGCTTTAGAGAGTGATGGATTGATTTCATATGGTGTGTGCATATTGATTGCATTGGAGAGTGAATGTTTTACATGTGTTATGATGTTACAATGTGTTACTTTCTTGCATATGTTGGCATTATGTTTGTGTATTTAATCATTTCATGTGGCTGAAAATAATATTGGGTTGAGAATTTAGTTTTGTTTATTGATGGAAATGTAACTAAATTGATTCAACCCACCCTGCAGTTTAGTGAAATTTCCATAAATTGGTATCAAATCTAGTTCCTTGTGTGTAAGCCTAATAGGTGGCTGAAAATAATATTGGGTGGCGCATTTATTTTTGTTTATTGATGGAAACTTTAACTAAACTTGGGGGGGGGGGGGGTGGGGGTGTGGGGTGAATCAGTTGAGTACATTCATCAACATTTTTTTATTTTCTTCTTAATGTTTATCTGAATTATTCAGTGAGTAGTTTAACACCATATAAAATGTAGATTTAATATATGAACAATATGTAATATGTGAACCATAACATAACAACTTTCATGGCAACATAAAATCAACACACAAAATCATCACATATGGACACTAGATATAAGTGGAAACCCATAAAGGGAGAAAACCATGACTTTGTTATTGTTGTGATGAAAATGCAAGCTCCTACTCCCTTATTACATCTGATTTTTTGTAGGCTCCAACCTACAAGAGGCTACTACCTCAATTTTTTTGCAAGCTACAACTTGAAAGGAGAATAATCCCCGGATACAAACAAGAAACAACAATGTGTTGGTTACCTGTTTTATAAATCTGCATACCTCCATCTTTGTTCCCGCTTCTTCTTCTCCTCAAATATGCTTCACATCAACTCTATATATATGCTAGGTAATTAATGAAGAACACCTTAATCAACTCTCACATTCTCTTACTCTCTAACCATTTACCTCTCCAACCTCACACAATTTTTATAAGCAATATTTGATGGTTGTTGGTATTCCAAACTTGAATATGCAGTGAACAATTTTTTCTCTTTGCATTCCACCAATTCATTTCACACCTCTTCAGATTTTCAATATTAAAAACAAAAACAAATGTTGCACCCAATATTATTTTCAGCCACCTGTAATGACTAAGTACACCAACATAATGCCAACATATGTAAGCAAGTAACACATTATAACATCATAACACATGTAAAACATTCACTCTCCAATGCAAGCAATATGCACACAACATATGAAAGCAATGCATCACTCTCCAAAGCCATATATTTGTTTTGCAACATCTTGTATCACTACTTCTTCATGCCATTGCCTCAACAACCTTGATTCTTTCCTTGTTTGTTGTCGAGTCTTGCCTTTTCCTTGCATCAAAACATCTCACTCATCATATGCATACATGTTTACCATTATTCACTATTCCATATGCACACAATCAACCTCATTAATCAACACCAATCAACATATGTAATCCCAAGCCACCTTTGTAGCATAACAAACATATGAAAACAAGCTTTAACAAATTGTTCTCCAAGGCATAACAATACCTGCATCAACACAAGTATGCCATCAACAATACTTGTTCAACTAGGCATACATTAACTGCGTACATGCCACTACATCATCCTTGAAATCAACCTGCAAAACATATGTCCAATTCCATATGAAAGGCTACATTAGCCTTTAAATCAGCCTCACACGTAAAATATATGCAAGCCTAAAACATTCGCTCTCCAGTGCCTGGCTCCTCACAAGCGTATACCACATTTCTGTTAGGAAATCATTACAACAAGTATCAATTCCTTTCCTTGTATCTCTTCAACATTGATATTTACTGCATAATTCATCTCACAAACCATAAGCATCAAGCACCAAGCTTTATCATATGTAAGAAACAACATAAGCATAAGAATATCTCTTGGTGCACCTTTCCTTCTCATTTCCCTTTGTTTCTCTTTTTCCATTGTAGTACAAGCCATCAACTTTTGTTCACAAAATATTCTCATCCGCATCTCCTCTCATCTCCATAAGTTGCATCTCTTCAATCAAGCATCACAATCATAGCCACTTTGTTGTTCCTTTGCTTTTCCTTTGCCCAACCTACTCTTGTTCTTGCTCTAGAATACCTTGTTTCTCCTATTGTTCCTTTTCCATCAATGACAATAATTCGAACAATATCCCCCTTTGGCATTGTTGGCAACATAATGATCCTCCTTATGCACATCTAACAAGAAAATCGACACACAGATGAATTTGACCATTTTTATTTCAAACAAGGACTAAGTTAGCCACTCATTTGAAATATTTGATAGGATAAATAATATGTGAAGCTAACATTTTTTCTAGTTCAACTCTAATGGTTCCCTCTAAGGCTGGAATTATAGGTGTTATGTGGAATCTATGACTACAGACAGAAGTATCTTCCCTAGACCTAGTGGCACAGTCTAGAACAATAGAAAGAAAAGAATATAATGTTTCCCTTAAATTAATTTAACAATAGAAAGAGGCTTACTTGCAATCGATCGCAAGCTTCACTCTCCTCTTAACATGTACACTCCAATCCTAGCTTTGATCACTATAATTAGAACATGTACATTCAATCAACACTAGCCAAATATTTACAACATCTATGTAGCATAATCAAATTACTCTATTCAATGGATCAACAAGGCATTGAAATACATGAATGTAAATATAACATCACACATATAGGAAAATAATGTACTCTTTATATTAATAGAAATGGAAAGAGTTACAACCAAATATAGAAGTTGATCTTGTAGAGAACTACCTAAGTTGACTTGTCCTTCCTTGCCACAAAGCTCACCTTTATGTCACCCTAATGCATGAAGATGGTGACTCTCTTAGATTCAAATAAACAACATGAGGGTATAATCAATATCTAAAATCAAACCCCTAAGTTATGGATGGTAGTAAATTTATAGGAGAGGGAGTTATATTAGGAATTCTTATCCATTTACCAATCTAGGATTGAGATCCACTTAAGAGGGGAAGATGAGCTCAATGGATAATAGGTTAAATATCCAAGGTAGGATCAGATAGGATTTGAACTTCTTATCTAAGGTAAATGGTTAAAAAACCTCTGGAAGCTTCTAAAATAGGAAGTTTCAGGATCCTTTTCAATTTTCCCGAATTTCTAGAATCAACACACCCCCAACAAGGGACAACCTGTTGCTGATTAGAGATGGTCTAGAATGGAACAACCTATTGTTGAATGTAGGTCCCTAAAGAGAGAGTGTGCATTGGGCCCGAAAATATATGAAACGAAACAATAAATTTTATAAACTTAGGGATTTAGAAGAGTCATGCTTAAGGTTTTATGTAGGGATGATGACAAGGTGTTCACAGATTTGGATTGATTTGGTTTAAATTCCTATTGACCATATGCCACAAAATGGCCTATAATATATTCCCTCCTAAAGCACAAAGTCATATATGATAATTGATGATTGAAGTTCTGTACCTTGTGATAAGTGAGGATCAAGAACAACTAGTCGAGATCATCATCTTTTACAATACATTTACATCATGACATATTTTTTTTGAGGGAGGCATACCCATGCTCAACACATAAGATCGATGTGGAATTGGTTTAGGAACAATAGACATGGAATGAAGTCTTAAGAGTATCGTAGTAGATATCGACTAAATGACTTCTCTTCAACTTATTAGCGACACTAAATGGAGTCAGAAGCATTGAACCAAAACTGAAAGCAGAGGCTTTGATATGGTGTGATGAACCAAAATACAAGCAAATTTCCCAACCCAACAACTATGAAGAAGAAGTGGAAGAGTGTCATGTTCAAGGGCAACTCACTTCCACTAAAAAGTGGAGTACCCTAGTTTCCCAATTTCCTGTTAGGTCCCTATAATACTAGTGCATACCTTTATTTTTATTGTTTGTGTAGCCCCCTTATTGTTATTTTTGTGCTCATGTAATCCCCATATTGTTATTATTGTGCCCCATAGAAGCCCACTATTGTTATTTTTGTGCCCTTACGTTATTATTGTTATGTAGGATCTGATCATATTGTGACCCCTTAGACTCCTCTATATAGAAAGGAGGTTTTATTATTTAAATCATCCAAGAATTGTTCATTTATGTAATGTAAAGGAGGTTTCCCCCTCAAAGAGGATAATTTTAAGTCATTGATCTATCTATTTGTGAGAAGCATCCAGAACTACTCCTGCATTGAGGACAACACTTTTTTACAGGAGAGGGGCATGTTAGGTCCCTATAATACTAGTGTATCCCCTTATTGTTATTGTTAGTGTAGCCCTCTTATTGTTATTGTTGTGCCCATGTAGTCCCC